>CALYLW010000525.1:335000-416580 GCA_944989445.1 Ampullaceana balthica | reverse complement strand
ATACAGCAAAGAAAGAATTACCAATTGGATCATGGATACAGCAAAGAAAGAATTACCAATTGGATCATGGATACAGCAAAGAAAGAATTACCAATTGGATCATGGATACAGCAAAGAAAGAATTGCCAATGTTATGATATTAGAGTGCAGCCTCACAATAAATACATACTTAAAATTACAATAAAGTGATTTGAAACATGCTAATTTTTAAATAGGACATACGGCTTTTATTGGGGGGGGGGCGCGGGGAAAAACATTGTGACGTATATTTGAGGGGTAACTTTTTGTAACGGAGGGGGTGGGGAATCGGCAATAATCGCGTGACGTCATTTATGGACGTCCCCATACAAGTTCTAGCACGCCGGTGGTATTCAAAACAAAACGTCGTATACCAAGCAAAATGTTTCGCGTCCAAACAGGACGCATACCAAGTTAGACTTATTCCAAAGCAGACGTATACCGAGGTACCACTGTACTAGGGGGGTAGAGGGGAGAATATACAGCTGAGATGAGGCCGGTCCGATCGAGTTTGAAGAAATCGTTTAGCTTTGTTGTTGTATAACCAGGTGTTGGGTTATCATAATTCCCATGAGAATTCTGTCTCACAAACTTCCAATGTAGAAATCACAATCTTTACATTCATTGATATTTCTTGATGTCAACTTCTAAATCAATTAATTTAAAATGTAGTTTAGTGAACATATTTCATTAGTCTTATTGAAATACTAACTGAATTTATTATATAACAAATTACACTTTGAAACATTACTTTGTGAGCTAAAGGGAGGTAACATTAAAGGCAACCGGCTGACTCATCTGTTTGCCAATCTCAACTGACAACTTGATAGATCAATTCCTTAAGGAGCTACTACGTTAGATCTCTTTGAAATAACGAGTCTGTCTTTCACACAGGAATCTTTAACAAAGAAATGGTCGGCTGTTTCAGTGCGGTGCTTATAAGCTGAGACCGGTCGAGCCATTGAACCGAGGAACAGCTTTAAACACGCCAGGGTCCCAGGCCGGCACAACCCGTGTTCCCGTCACCTTTACCCCAATGCGCCTACCTTCGAGGTGGACCATAGTTTAAGTTGTTACATAAATATTTCAAATGATTTGGCTTTGATTCTTGAGCTCTACGCAACTCTTGGCCTCTCATACTTATCTGCAAAGTTCTCTTAGTGACCTCATGACAAGTTTGGTCTATTTGGTAATCAAGTGAAACTTTCGGATTTTCCATCATGATTTCTCCATTTTTTCCCCTCTATTTTTTAATCTTTACAAATGATGCGCACTTTGAAATGAATGAAATTATTTATGATTTAAATAGATAATCCGATAAAAATAATCACATGCTTTGTTAGTTAGAAGTTGTTTTTTTAATTTAATTTTCACAATTTAATTCACGGTCTGAAGTACAATTGGTTTTTAAGAGGCATGGGCGTATATCCATGGGAGGGGGGAGCCTCTTGTGGTCACGGGGCAAAGTGTACAATGTTGTCATGTTTTAATGTATGTAATACTTTGTGCTTGCGTGTGTGGAGATGAACTTATTTCATCTTTAAAATATAACTGCTCGTGTTTTGAATGCATGCAACTTTATGGCAGATCTTAGCATCTGGAGTAATCTCTCTTAGCATCTGGAGTAATCTCTCTTAGCATCTGGAGTAATCTCTCTTAGCATCTGGAGTAATCTCTCTTAGCATCTGGAGTAATCTCTCTTAGCATCTGGAGTAATCTCTCTTAGCATCTGGAGTAATCTCTCTTAGCATCTGGAGTAATCTGCAACTTTATAGCAGATCTTAGCATCTGGAGTAATCTCTCTTAGCATCTGGAGTAATCTCTCTTAGCATCTGGAGTAATCTCTCTTAGCATCTGGAGTAATCTCTCTTAGCATCTGGAGTAATCTCTCTTAGCATCTGGAGTAATCTCTCTTAGCCTCTGGAGTAATCTCTCTTAGCATCTGGAGTAATCTGCAACTTATAGCAGATCTTAGCATCTGAAGTAATCTCTCTTAGCATCTGGAGTAATCTGCAACTTTATAGCAGATCTTAGCATCTGGAGTAATCTCTCTTAGCATCTGGAGTAATATCTCTTAGCATCTGGAGTAATCTCTCTTAGCATCTGGAGTAATCTCTCTTAGCATCTGGAGTAATCTCTCTTAGCATCTGGAGTAATCTCTCTTAGCATCTGGAGTAATCTGCAACTTTATAGCAGATCTTAGCATCTGGAGTAATCTCTCTTAGCATCTGGAGTAATCTCTCTTAGCATCTTGAGTAATCTCTCTTAGCATCTGGAGTAATCTCTCTTAGCATCTGGAGTAATCTGCAACTTTATAGCAGATCTTAGCATCTGGAGTAATCTCTCTTAGCATCTTGAGTAATCTCTCTTAGCATCTGGAGTAATCTCTCTTAGCATCTGGAGTAATCTCTCTTAGCATCTGGAGTAATCTCTCTTAGCATCTGGAGTAATCTCTCTTAGCATCTGGAGTAATCTGCAACTTTATAGCAGATCTTAGCATCTGGAGTAATCTCTCTTAGCATCTGGAGTAATCTCTCTTAGCATCTGGAGTAATCTCTCTTAGCATCTGGAGTAATCTCTCTTAGCATCTGGAGTTATCTCTCTAATCATTTGGGATGTGTATTTTACTGCCCAAAACAAATCGTAAAACAAATCGTAAACTGCGATCGTTAAAGACGATATTTTGATAGAGACGGTAGTCTTTTGATTAAAACAAGGATGAACGTAGTACAAAGTCAGTATCAGTTGAATTAGTCTGTAAAAGGACAATCATAGCTCTATAACTCTATTGTCAGATGCTGCGATTTTATTATTATAGAAATTATGAAACGATAGCCATGAACGGTCACTTGCACATACCTCATCACTAAACCTCTATCTGTAATCGAATTGGTGAACTTGAAGCAAAGACTGCTTATATGTTTATATAAAGGTAACGCATTTAAAGATTCCTATAAGTGGTAGCGCACTGGACTATCGATCCGAGGCAGATCCCGAGTCGCGGGTTCGAGCCCAGGTACTGGCAAGGCCCCTGGGGCATTGTGCTGGCCACACATTCCCCTGCTCTTTAGTGGTGGCTAAAAACTTGTGAACGCTACATCACTTGCCCCATAGTCCGTCATGGACAGGAAAGGGGACACACACACACACGTCAAATAGAGAACTTTTCTGTATAAACTTAAATTATTTTATTTCTAGTAATTAGTACAAATTCTACTAATCAAACAAGTATGAGGGCTTGCAATTATAAGCTGCAAATGTAACAATGATTTGGGGATAAAATATCAGATATAGCAAATCATCTGGGATAAAATATCAGATATAGCAAATCATCTGGGATAAAAGATCAGATATAGCAAATCATCTGGGATAAAATATCAGATATAGCAAATCAACTGGGATAAAATATCAGATATAGCAAATCATCTGGGATAAAATATGAAATATAGCAAACCATTTTTAAATCCCTTATATAAACTTCGCGGCCGTCTCTGTCGTCATCTCCTCATCTCATGGGCGGGCGGGCGGAAAAACAAAAGTCGAAAATGACCCACTTCCCGTGATCCGATCGAGCTGAAATTTGGCACACGGACCCGTCTCACCTAACAATGCATCGTATCAAAATTTCAGATCGATTGAACGTACCGTAATTAAATTAGTGCATTTTTAGTTTATCCTTATATGAGGTATGTAATTCAAATTCACGGTTTGTTATTGTTTTTTTCCCACGTGAAAGCTTGAGTTGACGCGTTGAGGCGACCCGTCGAAGCGCGGGGGCACTTTTGTTTACATTTTACGTGTCACGCTGAGCTCGGTCAAGCGAATCGGTGACCAGACTTTTCCCCTCTCACCCTCCCCCCCCCCTCAGGGTTATGAAGCAAACTTGAGTTAAGACAGATTCAGTCTGTAAATGTTTGAAAATAATCAATACTGTTAGTTATGTCTCATATATAAGGGATTTATAGTCAAAAACTTTGTTTTTACGGTTTTGTTTTATTATTAAGACTTAAGAGTTCTTGGTATGCATGTAAAGTCAAGAATGGACGATTTCTTAGGCAAGTTATCGTCATGCAAGTGAAGTCAAGCATGGAAAATATTCCGTGCGAAGTTCTCATCAAGGGACATAATCTATTATAATAGTATTGATTCGATTGACTTTGTTCATGACGAGAGTAATGCTACTTGTTCCAATACGTTTAGGTTCGTCTTACGAATACTGTTGTAGGACATAACATACTGCGTATTATTTGCTCTATATTCTATACTTTATACCAGGGGTCTCCAAACTACGGCCCGCGGACCAGATGCGGCCCGCAAGGCCCTCTCACCCGGCCCCTGGAGAACTTTTAATCTAAAAAAATAAACTATTTTTACATGTAGTTTACCACAAAACTGTTTGTAGTCGGCTCCCAAACTGCTGCTTGACAGTTAATGCGGCTCTGCTGCAAAAAAGTTTGGAGACCCTTGATTTATACGATAGTCTAGCTTTTCTATTTTAATTTATCTTACGCACGTCTTTTGACGTGATCACATAGTGAGTTTTTATGTACAAAAAGTTTAGATATGGGTCTAATGTACAACCGTCTACTAAAGAGGCGTACAAACGATGTGATGTCATAAAACGTGCTTCCCTGTTAATGGTTGTACACTTAGGTTGTACACTTGGGTTGTACACTTGGGTTGTACACTTGGGTTGTACACTTGGGTTGTTTGCATCAATCCTTGACTGTTTTGCAGAGTCTCTATTCATATTCAATACAGAGAACTTTGGCCAAAGTGTAGAGAGCGTGAACACTAGTGTGCTAATGTGTTTAAACACTAGACTTTTGACAGCGGCCATAAACATAAGCTGATATAGATTTAATTTCTTTTATTAGAGAGCAGACGACTCAAAAAAGATCTCCCGAGTAACCTAAGCGTGGGAGCCCCGTTACCTATTCTCTGATTGGTTAAAAATCAAGTTAGTAGGTGCTAAGGGACGTCACCGGGCCTGTATTAAAAAGTGGACCAAGAAACAATCGTCCGTTGACTTGAACGTTTCATAGCTTGAATGCACCTGCAACACATCTCTAAAAATGTATACTCAGATATCAAATTATCGCATACCGTAGTCCATTATCAAATATCATACCCCATTATCAAAGATCATAGTCTATTATCAAATATCATACCCTTATCAAATAGAATACCATATTATCATAATCTTACCTCGTTATCAGAAATCGTAAACCGTTATTAACTTACTATACGTCATAAATTGCTTCCTAATATCATATTCCATTATCCCATATCGTATTAAATTATCAAAGCTCATTCTCTATTTCAAATTGCATCGAATAGAGTTTAAAAACCTGATTTGGAATGGGTCAAGTTAGTTTATCTAGGCTAGTGCTACCATCTAGCTAGATGAGTGCTACCCTCTATATATTGCAACCCCCAAGGCTAGTTTCACCCTCTAGGCTAGTTTCACCCTCTAGGTTAGTGCCATCCTCGGCTAGTTTCACCCTCTAGGTTAGTGCCATCCTCGGCTAGCGCCACCCTCTAGGCTAGTGCCACCCTCTAGGCTAGTGTCACCCTCTAGGCTAGTGTCACCCTCTAGGCTAGTGCCACCCTCCAGGCTAGTGCCACCCTCTAGGCTAGTGCCACCCTCCAGGCTAGTGCCACCCTCTAGGCTAGTGCCACCCTCTAGGCTAGTGCCACCCTCTGGGCTAGTGGTGCCACCCTCTAGGCTAGTGTCACCCTCTAGGCTAGTGCCACCCTCTAGGCTAGTGTCACCCAAGGTAAGTAAGGAATTTCCTTACCCAACTTTCAAGTGAATTGTTTTCCGCACAATAGCTCTCTTGGCTAGTGGTGGGGAGTGGGGGGGGGGATGTCGCAGACTATTTCTATAATTGTATCGGACCCCCCCCCCAAACCACTCCACAAATAACTGCAACACGCAGTTATCATCTACATAAACAGTAGTTGTACTTATTATTGTATCTTACAAGAATCGCTTCAAATCTTTTATGTTAAGCCCAATGTTTCCCTTCACCAGGCTTCCCTTAATCCTGCTCTAATGATCACGTTAATCCCTACTGTCCATGTAATCCACCGCGTGCTCAGTCACATTTTTGTATAGAAAAAAAAGGGGGGAGCGTGGATCAAATAGAGCCACGGACGTCCATACGAAAAAACAGCTGCTTGCATTACCACCACGTCACGGTGTGATCCACTGACGCCATGATCCACTGACGCCATGATCCACTGACGCCATGATCCACTGACGCCATGATCCACTGATGCCGTGATCCACTGCCACCGTCAGTTCTTGTCTTGACCACACAGCGTATTGCAACTTGAACGGTGTCCACAATACTTGAGTAGATTCGAAGAAGTCTCCACCTTCAAATATCTAGGGGCCATAATATCCGACGAAGGCTCAAAGCCAGAAATTCTTGCCAGAGTGGCCCAAACAATGGCAGCATTGAGTAAATTAAAGCACATCTGGCAAAGTAAGAAGCTCTCCCTGAGAACAAAGATCCGGCTAATGCGCTCTCTGGCGATGTCGGTCTTTTTGTATGGTTGTGAGGCTTGGACGCTCACTGCAGACCTCCAAAGAAGAATCAATGCGCTGGAGATGAGATGTTTCAGAAAGATATTGAACATCCCCTACACAGCGCACATCACAAACGAAGCGGTCCACAACTCAATAAGTACTGTCATTGGCCCCTACGAGGACCTACTCACATCAATTAAAAAGAGGAAATTACGATGGTACGGACACGTGACAAGAAATGGAGGTCTCGCAAAAACTATATTGCAAGGCACAGTCCAGGGAGGAAGGAAAAGAGGCAGACAAAAGAAAAGATGGGAGGACGATATCAAAGAGTGGACCGGCCTGTCATTCAGCGACTCTCAAAGGGCAGCACAGGACCGTGACAAATGGCGTGTGTTAGTGAGCAGTTCACGATGGTGCCCCAACGACCCAACAACGGGTTAAGGGATAGATCAAGTTCAAGTTCAAATCAAGGGTTCAACCAGACACCACGAGTTAATATAAAGGATTTAAAAATGACTTTGCTTCCATTCCTCAGATTGCAACACAAGTATGACGTCATGACGTGTCGGTGTCCTCAATGTTGAATCATTCATGTTTAAATCAGTTGTGTGTAGTGACCATTAAAATATCTGGAAAAACTGATGAGTGCGTTTGTTAGCTTGACCTCTGACCTTACCGTCAACTGTTGAATGGTATGCCAGGGAATGGTGTCAGTCAAATAGTTTCAGGAATTTAAACAGACCAACAGAAAAAAATTCGTAAAACCTATATGCATACCTAGATTAGCGCAGCCCCCCCCTCCCCCCACCTACAGAACCGACAACCTCCTATAGCTGTACAACTCTGTTTAATTGAATGTCTCGTGCTAGAAGTGTATATTTTCTTTCCTGGTTGTGGTATATAAGAACACTGTATTACACAGCATCGTCTTTTTTCGGTTTCGCCTGCACAGTGAATTGTGCACTCGTTTTCTGGTCATATTTTTAGCCAAGACAGTTAAACCCTTGTGTGTTCAAGGACGGCTCGGCCATTATTTCAACAAAACCACGTGACAGACTAATTTATTTTCATTTCCTAGCTGTCAACGTTCGAGTTTAGACTGATGTGTTTTGAATACTTTCCAGGGGCACATACATCTCTGCCACACAGAATAATTACGCACTAAGTACAGCGCTTCATTGTCGAGGTCGAAGTTCAATTATTTGTATCTACCACGCGGCGAGCAGTCCACGGAGGAACAGCCTACTGCATTTATCTCGTCTCACTTAATAAAGGTAAGCTAGTATCCGTTGATTCTTGTCTTAGTTGTTTTGTTTTGTGAATTTCTTAATGGCATCACTATTTAGAGATAAGATCGACTACTGTATAATTTATTGATTTAATCTATAGAAGTAGTGTAATTTAAGAACTAATGTTTTTATGTAATCAGATTAATCTAGTCATTGGCATTTGCTCTTACTCTTATGCCCTTAGAACTCATCGTGTTTATTGGAACACACTCATTGTCGTGATTATCTTATTCAAATGATTGACCATTCATTGTCTACAAGTGACCCTCCTGTCCAAATAAAAACATAACACCTCCCCACACACACACGCACTACAGGTTAACCCGTTTCATTATTTTCTCCCATCTCTACCCACGTGCTGCTCCCCTTTTACCACACGCTAATGCGCCCTACCCACGTGCTGCTCCCTCTTACCACACGCTAATGCGCCCTACCCACATGCTCCTGCAGCTCCTCCCTCTTACCACACGCTAACGCGCCCTACCCACTTTGCTGTACTACTCTCATCTATTTGACCCCCCACTCCACCACACCTTTCAACAGGATTATCTTCTCTTGTCAACCCAAAACTCCGCACTATGTAATGTACCGGAGTACAGTGCTGCCAGCGCTAGGTTTTTCAACCTAGATCTAGGTTTTTTCGACCTTGCCTAGGTTTCTAGGTTTTTTATTTCAAAAATTGTCATAACCTAGGTTTTTCTTTAAAAATGTAATTAAACTATGTTAAAGTACAAATATTATTACATTTGTGCCAATAAATCCTAAGTAAATTCAATTTTTCAATAATAAAATTAAGCAGCAGGTGGCAACAGTTTTTTCAGCCGCTCTGGCATGTTACATTATGATATCTATGGCTCTATTCCACACAGTTCGAAAGGTGGCACTGCTGTGGTGTCATCTATCTAAAGAAATCTGGTACACGATAAAACAGCTTGAATGAGCCAAAATATTCAATTTTATTAGACTTTATGACAACTTAACAGCTCTACCATTTTCTTCTGCTTGCGTTGAGAGAATATTCTCTCAAGTATACATGGTATAGACCAGTGGTTCCCAAACTTTTTTGACCCACGGACCCCTTTTATACTCAAAATTTCCCCACGGACCCCCAAGTAAAAAAGAAAAAAACTTTATAAATGCATAGTACAAAAATTACAAAAGCAACATTTTGATGAAAAGTACGGTATTTATTAAAATTATCACTTTTGTTTAAGATAAAAAAAATTTTAAACTTGGATTAACGTGATGAGATTTTATTAGTGTATTTATGCCTGACTCAATGTTTGTGTGTAGGAACCGCAAATCCTCACGAGCACCAATTTGTAGTCGTTTATTTTTTATATTTTTGTTGTTGTTTTTAATGATGAGGTTCATAACGCCACTGAATCTTTGTTCTATCAAATAGGAAGGCAGGAAAACAGTCTAAAAAATTATGTACAATAACCTATTATGCATGATATAAAATTGCATCTGACTTTGTAACCAGAATTTGTGGTATCCTAGTTCAAACAGTGGTATAAGTTCCTCATTTGTGGATATTTCAATAAGCTGCTCATGTATTAGTATGTATTCATCTGTGTTTAGGATCTGAGTTTGTCCATGCGCTAAAGAGCTCATCTGCCAGTCGGAAATATCCTATAGTGGCAAATGCCTAAAAAATGTCTGCATGAAGAGCCGTTAAGTTTTGACAGTAAGCAAGCAAATCTTTAACTATGTGGCAATTTCAAAAGATTTGAAAACTGAGAACATTCTCCTGTTCCTAAGTTTTGTTTGCCAAGAAAAAGATTTGCAACAAACTCAGATATTACGCTTTTAGTTTTGATTACATTTAATTGGTTACCATGTAGTAGTTGTAGTTTCAAATTAGTTTTGTTAAAGTTCGGTAAATAATTCATTAATAAAGGATATGTCATTTTTGTGAGTTAATTGTGATGCTAATTGTCTTTGTTTTCCAGGAATTTGGACAAGAATCAAACAAAGTATAAAATCGATTTAAATATGTACGTGAAGATAACCAGCGTACTTCTGTGTGAATAAATAATCCATCATAGTCTTCTTCCTCATTTTCCAAACCGTGGTGAGCAAATAATCTCTCATCGAAGGCATTCCTTTTGATTTTATTAACTGCTCTAATGACATAATGTAGTGATCCATGCAAACTTTCAATAAGATTTTTTTGGAATATTAGATGTTGATGAATGATTCAATTTACTGAAAATACATTTGGTACAGCATGTTTTAAGTATGCCGGAAATTCAAGTGTATTGCTTTAACTTCAAACATTTTTTTTAATTCAGTAAATAACGTTTCAAGTATCGTATCTGTTTCCAAACATTTAGCCATACTTCAAATATTCAATAACACTATTGTCGGCATTGTTTCTTCGGCTCACTCAGTTCTGGAATTACCTATTTGCTAAACAAGCTATAACTTAGGGCCCCTGCCTTCTTTGGGGCCCCCGAAAGTTTGTTTTCATATTTATCACTGCTATAGATTATCTAGACTTCAAAAGGTCCTTAAATAGCTTAGGGCCCCATCAAGTCTAAATCCAGCCTTGGGCTCACTCATTCTCTATCTGTTGTAACAGACCACTGTTAAGAATTATTAACGTTTTCAATGGAATGCTACAGTAAAGCCCTATTGAAAAATTTGATGATAGGATACAATTTAGATAAATATAACTTCCCGACACATCGAATAATACACAACCCCGCAACCCTCGTAGATTCAAGTTAAAAACTTGTATATTTCTACTTATAGTTATAGGGAATTCGGCATTTCATCTTCATCAAGCTTGACATTTCAACAAACCAAGTATTTTGATTGGTTATAGATGTGGGAATTACAGTAGTTCTAATTCTTTTTTTTTAAACCTAAAACAACATTGTATCCATGAAGAATAGCACCTAAGATGGTATTTAATTAGTAGAAATAGAAAAGGCAATCACATATACTATTTTATTTATTTTAATTTCAATAATAATAAAAAATTAATGAGTTTTATTATTTGATTTTTAAACCTTGCGCGGACCCCTTGACGTTGTTCAGGGACCCCCAAATCAATTTTTATTTTCCACGGACCCCCTGAAAGGTCTCGCGGACCCCTGGGGGTCCGTACGGACCACTTTGGGAACCACTGGTATAGACCAAAGATAATCTAATACAACGCTCAGATAGACATAGTTATAAAAACACTTTTCCTATTCCGTATGCAAGAACAAACACATACAAATTCTCGTTCTTCCGTCCGGAATTCGGAAGTTGAATGAGCTGCCTGATCAAACGAGGAAAACCAACACTCTATCAACATTTAAAACTCAAATGTACATACAATACGAGACATAAACAATGGATACAGTTATGACTCAATAATCTTCTGTATAAAAAAGGAACGTTTGTATTTGATAAAATACGAATGGTTCCAAGAATGCTGATAAGATTGTCATTTATAAGGAAGATGACATAAGTGATGAATAAATGCAGGTGTAAGTATAATTTACAAATACTTGTAGTACAAACGAATACCTTAGGGGCGTTCATAAAAATGACGACGTGCATCTAGGGGAGAGCGAGGGGGTTACACTTTTGTGAGATGTGTGACAAGGGAGAGGGGGTGTTTAAGAACTGTGACGTCACATCAAAAACGCGAAAATTTAAATGAAAGCTCCACTTAAATATTTGATTGCTTACAATTAATTTAATGACGTATTAAATGGCTTCCTGTGTGTTACGATATTAGACCGTAGCCTCATGCTAAATATACACTTAAATGAAAATAAAATGATTTGAAAAATGTTCATTTTCAAATAAGAATTTTTATTTTTAAAATTTCTTCTTTTTGGGGGGGGGGAGAAGCTTTGTGACGTCATATTTGTTTATTTTTAGCGTGTCTAGGTTTTTTCTTTCGGGTTTAGGTTTTTTTTGGACGTCTTGGCTAGGTTTTTCCAAAAATTGTCGCTGGCAGCACTGCCGGAGTATATGATGTACCGTGGTATGTGATGTACCCTGGTATGTGATGTATCCTGGTATGTGATGTACCCTGGTATGTGATGTACCCTGGTATGTGATGTACCCTGGTATGTGATGTACCCTGGTATGTGATGTACCCTGGTATGTGATGTACCCTGGTATGTGATGTACGGTGGTATGTGATGTATCCTGGTATGTGATGTACCGTGATATGTGATGTATCCTGGTATGTGATGTACCCTGGTATGTGATGTATCCTGGTATGTGATGTACGCTGGTATGTGATGTACCCTGGTATGTGATGTACCCTGGTATGTGATGTACCCTGGTATGTGATGTACCCTGGTATGTGATGTACTGGGTTATGTGATGTACCCTGGTATGTGATGTAACCTGGTATGTGATGTACCGGGGTATGTGATGTATCCTGGTGTGTGATGTACCATGGTGTGTGATGTACCCTGGTATGTGATGCACTGGGTTATGTGATGTACCCTGGTATGTGATGTACTGGGGAATGTGATGCATCCTGGTATGTTATATATCCTGGTATGTGATGTACCGTGATATGTTATGTACCCTGGTATGTGATGTATCTTGGTATGTGATGTATTCTGGTATGTGATGTACCGTGATATGTTATGTACCCTGGTATGTGATGTACCCTGGTATGTGATGTATCTTGGTATGTGATGTACCCTGGTATGTCATGTACCCTGGTATGTGATGTATCCTGGTATGTGATGTACTGGGGAATGTGATGCATCCTGGTATGTGATATATCCTGGTATGTGATGTACCGTGATATGTTATGTACCCTGGTATGTGATGTATCTTGGTATGTGATGTATTCTGGTATGTGATGTACCGTGATATGTTATGTACCCTGGTATGTGATGTACCCTGGTATGTGATGTACCTTGGTATGTGATGTACCCTGGTATGTCATGTACCCTGGTATGTGATGTATCCTGGTATGTGATGTACCGGGGGGGGGGACACACTTGATTGATTTTTTCTAGAAATCTCACGTAGCTTGTCCTTCGTCTTTTTTTTCAAGTTATTTACAAGCAATGATTGGTGATGACCTTGTGGGTCTATTGAAACAAGCTGAGAGTTTCAAGCTAATGTGGTTTGCCTTTCACCCGATACTCCATGGCCGACTGTCTCTGAACGTCTTTTTAAATTCAAATTTGGTCATGAATGGAGTACCACCACTGAACCCCCCTCCTCGGGATTCGCCCCTGGAGACAGCACATTATTGTCGTGTGTTCGGTGTGACCTCGGATATGCCACCATTAAACATGTAGGCCAGTAAGTGACTTACAAAGTCCTCGCTCAAGTTGTTCCTGAATGTCATTCCAGGAAGATCTCCGGTCAGTTTCAGCCGCAACGTACAGTGGGACAGCGAGTCTCAAATTGTTGTAATGCGGAGGGTTATTGAAAAGGTCGATGAATTTAAAACTGTTGTAACGTATCTGGTGGTTTTTAGTTATTGCTTTTTTTTGGTCAATATTCAAGTTTTTATGTATTATTTTATGTGAATTTAACATAGAAATAGATACAAATCAGACCTTGTTTCTTCTTCAAATTAAAGATAAATATCTTAATGCTCGTAAGTATAAAGTCGTAACGCTTAGACTTGGGAGTGTTGTAACAGCATTACATACCATAGGAGCCATCCATAAATGACGTCACGCTCCTAGGGGGGAGGGGGTCAACAATTGTGACTATGACAATTGTGACTATGGGGGAGTGTGTTTAAGAAATGTGACGTCACATCAAAACTGGCAAATTTAAATAAAATTTCCACTTAAATATTTGATTACTTTCAATTTATTTAATAATGACTTTTTCAAGGGCTTTACACTTCACACGTGTTACGATATTAGAGTGCAGTCTTACACTAAATTAACTAAATACATATTTAAATGACAAAAAAGTAATTTGTAACATGGTAAATTTCAATAAGAAAATGTGGCGTTTTTTTTGTTTTTTTTTGTTTTTTTTTGTTTTTTGTTGTTGTTTTTTTTTGGGGGGGCGGAGTCAAAGCTTTGTAACGTCATATTGGAGGGGTGGGGTCTAAGTTTTTGTGACGAAATGTGACGAGGGGGAGGGGTGAAAAATCGGCCAAAATCGCGTGACGTGATTTATGGGCAGCCCCTTAACGACAAGTGTAGTCGTTACATAAGCAAGCCTTTAAAAAATATTTATTTGAGGCTAATTCAAGAATCGGCAAATGTTTACTATCCTGTGAGGAGTCAAAGTCTCAATCATATCGGCTAAAAAACAAAGTTTGAAAACTCTTTTCATTACAAATGGTAGAAAATAATCTTCAAGTATTGTTGTTTTCCAAAGAACCGCATGCGGCCTAGGAACTGCGGCTTGTCGTCCACTGGTAAATGTTATGTTTTTTCGGATTAATTGTTTTACGGCAGGGCATTACTCTTGTTATTATGTGCCAACTTGGTAAGTTTTGTATGTCCACCACCGTATGATTCTTATATGTGTGACAGCCTGATAGCGCGGATTTTATTTTCTGACCAATGTTTGTATGTGTTTCATTCAACGACAGAAATGACGTCACGTAGAGTGGTTATTGTTGGAGCAGGAGTCGCTGGCATCACGTGTGCAGCTTGGCTTATCAAACACGGGGTCAAGGACATCACGTTACTGGAGGCCCAGGATTACATTGGTGGCAGGATAAAGGCGGAGATAGTTGGTTAGAGAATTTAGCCTAATAATAGACTACAATAAGATTTTTGGTTTAGAGATTTAAAAGGTGGAACTAATGTAATTAGTAATAGTGGTTGAGCCTTATCACAGATTTCATCTTTCCAACAAAATGACACACTTCACATGAGGCATTTAGGGGCCGTCCATAAAGAACGTCACGCTCCAGAGGGGGGAGGGGTTGTAAGAAAGTGTGATAGGGGGAGGGGGGGTTCCGGCCATGTGTGACGTCACGCTGTTTTATATTAAATTTTATTTATTTTTTAAATAAAAAACTAAATTTTTGTTGGAAAGTGTGACATACTTTAGGGGGGGGGGTCCTAGATTTGTGAAATGGTCAAAAATAGCGTGATGTACTTTATGGAGGGCCCCTTATTTAATTTTTACTTTAATAAAAGTATTTTAACTGCAACATGAGGTATTTCTTTTTAAAGGAAAATATTTTCACATCTCAACATTGAATATCTGCCATTAGTTAACTTGAGGACTTAACAGAGACACTGCACTGGAAAATATTTGTAAAATCCAGCTGAAAATGTATGCGTAAAATAAAAATTTCTTTGTGCTTTTTGTTGAGATGAGAAATTGGAAAAGGGGGAGGGAGGGGGGATTCAAAGCTGTGAGTGTATGTTAATATTTATCTGCAGTCATTGTTTAATACGCTAATTAAGCTAACCCCCCCCCCGCACACACATTAATTAGATCAAAACACCATTGACAGTTACATTAATAACATTCAGGAGTAGTCATGTCATCTATTTATATACAAATGAAAGTATGTATGGGGCCGTCCATAAAGTACGTCATGCTCCAGAGGAGGGAGAGGGTGTAAGAAAGTGTGACAGTTTGTGACAGGGGGGGAGGGGGGGTTCCGGCCATTTGTGACGTCACGGTGTTTTATATTAAATTTTAATTATTTTGTTAATAAAAAACAACATTTTTGTTCGAAAGTGTGACATACTTTAGGAGGGGGGGGGGTCCGAAATGTGTGACAGTTTGTGACAGGGGGGAGGGGGGAAGTTAAAAATGGTCAAAAATAGAGTGAAGTACTTTATGGACGGCCCCTATGTATGTATGCATGTCCTTTATAGCTGACTAAACCATTTATCTTATCCCCATAAAACTTTTGGAGATTTTTTAGTACGCTCCCGGGATAGTAACTGGCATTTTTAATAAATTTTTAATAAATTTAACACTCATGGGGCGCCGGGGGCCCATTAATATGATTTTTTTCTTATATGAGCTATAAAAAATTTGTTTAAGCATTAGCTATGGGGTGGATGTTAACCAAACTTTGTATGTAACATCTTGATAGCCAATATTGAAATACTATAGGGAATTAATTTCCTAATGTCCATTTCTTCAGGGCTGGGGACCCAAAATGTCTTTTTTTCGTAAAAGTCTGAGATATTATTTCCCATTCTATTTTTATCGATCTTGAGAAATAAATCCATGTTGAAACTGAATTAAAAATTTTTGAAATGTACATCTTACATCGAATAGCAGGGAGCCCAAAATGTCTTCTTTTTTTTTGTATAGGATATTTTTCCCACTCAGTTTTTATTAATCTTGAGAAATATGTCCATGATGAAACTAAATTTAAATGAACAGGTTTTCAAAATGTAGCCTACATCTTAAACCGAATGTATTTTTTCTTTACATTAGCTAAATAAAAATTAGTTTAAGTGTTAGATGATGAGAAAAGAACTGGTTTTTGACCAAACTTGGTATATAAAACCTAGGGGGCCCTAAATGTGTTTTTTACTAAACTTTTAATACATGTATTATATTTCCCATTCAATTTTACATGATATTGAGAAATATAGATAAATATATTTGTTATGAAATTTATTGAAATGAAAAGATTTTCGAATGTCTCCTGTTAAACTAATGGGCCCGTTGACCCTTTATGTAACTTCTTTTTTAATCTATATGTATTCCTTTTTACTGAGATCGTTGCAAGGCACGACGGGTCTGCTAGTTGATAATAAAATTTATTTTCAGTGACATGACATTTAATGCCAACATGAATGCTATCATTATAATGTCGTATGTCAACTTAAATTCTTCAAACATCTATCTCCAGATGGTCAAAATATCGACCTAGGGGCCCAATTTGTCCACGGCAGGGAGGGTAACCCAGTGTATGAGATAGCCTGTAAAATTGGACTGACCATCTATCCTGACCCAGCCACTGATAGTCATGATGATGATGACACTCATCTGGTACACGTTCCTGAGGAATTTTTTACTTCCAGTGGTCAGAAGGTACAGCCTACCTGAAATAATTCTTCTTAACAATCACATCATTTATACAGATATATCTTCTCCTTGTTTTAAGCACCAGAACAAAATTCAAAGAGATAATGGAAGATTTCTATTAAAATCCATGCAAAGCCACATCTGTCAAGTGAATACAGTTATAATCTAACACTTATTTATAATTACATTTTTATCAAGTTCCAAACGTTTTTTCCCCTCCAGTTTTAAAATTGTAAACATTTATATATTCAAACCGAAAATGCACAAAACAAATCTTTTTTAAAATATGCCCATCTGACCTTTCTTTGGCTGACAAACTTAGATTATTCATGCATGTCATTTGTTTGTTTTGTTATGTAACGTTCGTTATTTCATGTTTATATTTCTCTTCTATTTTTTAACTATTTTTTTGAGCAAAGTCGTTGATGTATTGATTTATTCTCAATAATGAAAATAATGTATTGAATTTACACTGCAACTTACTTTTACAACAAAATAATTTTAAAAATCTTTTCCAAATTTACCAACTCCCTTTACGAAAGATGGAAACTAGTTGAAGTTTTAAAAAAGAGGAGTATTATTGTGATGCTTTATTTAATGTAAATTCAAATATTTAACTTATTAATTATTAGTGTTTATCAGAAGAGGTAAAATTACATTAATTAAATACTTCATCGATTTAAAATGCAAAATACTTTAGTAATCACAAAACATTAGATACTTGATTAGTCACAAACTGTATAGTTATTGACCTATAACACTGATTAAAATACTTTATTCTTGACTTTTAGTAGTAAGTTGTATGGAAGAATGACTTGGTTTTAAGCCAGAAGTTCCCACCAACTTCATGAATCACTTTAATGCAGGGGTCGGGAGTCTTTTTGTCTGAAAGAGCAATAAAAACCACATATTTTGAAAAGTAATTCTGTGAGAGCCATACATTATGTTAAAAACTAAAAATTCACGTAAATGTGTGCATTTTGTATTACATGTATTTCAACACTAAAAGTACAATAACTATGCCTCTGAATTAATTTTTAATAACATTGTTCTGCTGTTTTTTTATATGCAATTGCTTTGTAAATCAAATGAGTGTGAATAACCGTTTTTATTTTTATTTTTTTGTTATAAACGAACATTTGTCTGAGAGCCAGATGCAGCTATTAGTAGAGCCACATCTGTCTCGCTAGACATGGTTTCCCGACCCCTGCTTTAATGTATCAAAATGTTGCTTTTTCATCCATTAATATTTTTGATATTTTAGTCATTTTTATAATATTGATGATTCCTCAGGGATAAAATATTGATTTCCTCACATAAATAACTTTTGATAATTGTTAAGGCATTAAATTTTGATTTCCTCCCATTAATAAGTTTTGATAATTGTTAAGGCATTACATTTTGATTTCCTCCCATTAATAAATTTTGATAATTGTTAAGGCATTAAATGTTGATTTCCTCCTATTGATGAAGATGTCTCATGAGGACACGGAGCAGCTAGTGGAGTTCCTAACCCAACAACTGTTCAAGGAGGCAACAGATGACCATGTGGAAATAGATGATGAGGGAAGGAGTGAGGGGGAGTGCTATGAGGAGGCTTACAGGAAATTTCTAGAGGACAATCAGGAGAAACTCAGTCCCATGCAGCGAGAAACTTGTGATGCTATATTTAGGTCATCTTAAAGTCTTATTGTGGCATAATTTTTTATTTCAACATTTTATTATCTGTCCAACAATTTAGCAGAGATTATAAATTTATTTATAAAAAATTTTTGTTGTTGAGAAAATAAATTGAATCATTTGACACCATGAACGATTTTTAAGACAATTTCCTAATGAATTATAGTCTTAAAATTTAACGTTCCCTAAACTTATTTCCCATATTCATAAATTTATACATCTAGCAATGCTTGATTTTTTTCAATTCTTTTATGTTTTAAAATAAACAGAGATAATATATTTTTCTTAAAGTCCTCTTACCATTTGTTGGAATGTCCAGGTGGTACAGTGCCTATCAAAGCATCGATACAGCAGCGACAGATCTCAAGGAATTGTCTGTGTGGGCCTTGTGTCTGTATCGTGTACTCAAGGGGCCGAGGTTCACATACATTCATGGGGGGCTCACAGCCATTTTGAATGCCATAGCTGATCTTCTTCCCAAGGGCATTATACGACTGAATTCTCCTGTATCTAACATAGACTGGGTGGGTGTTATGTACATCCATCATAGTGTTTTTATTACATATATCTATCATAGATATGTTGAGTTTCCATAATGAACTAATATCTTCAGTGATTGGACTTGAAATTCAACAGGTTAAGTAAATTACAGTTTCTATAGCAAGTATTGGAAATCTTTAAGGAATGGAACAAATATTTCACAGTACTAGTAATATGTAATTTTTAAGTATCAAATCTCACTGTGACAAGTAAATAAAATACATTTATAAATAAGAAATGTTTAAAAGATTAAAACATTAACCAGCCACACATAATCAATAGTTCAAACTGACTAGCATACAATGATAATACTGCACTTATATTAATGTAAGTCTGGGTGTTTGTAAAAGTTGGACTTTGGAGGGAAGCAGCTATGAAATTTGTTCTTATATTTTAAGATTTTCATTGACTTTGCTGTTATCCAATTTACAGTCTGAGGTGCAGAATGATCCATCAACTGGTCAAGTAAGTGTGACATGTGAAAATGGGGAAGTCTTGCTGGCGGATTATGTCATAGTGACCTCAAGTTTGGGCTATTTACAGGCCAAACATCAGGAGATGTTTACTCCAGACCTTCCTCAAGACATGCAGTCGGCTCTCAGTAACTTTGGCTTTGGTGGCATTGGAAAGGTAACACTAATATTTAGTCTCTCAGTAACTTTGGCTTTGGTGGCATTGGAAAGGTAACACTAATATTTAGTCTCTCAGTAACTTTGGCTTTGGTGGCATTGGAAAGGTAACACTAATATTTAGTCGCCTTGTAATTGTTGCATGTTCAATTATTGATATACTTTGAATTATGTCTTTGCCTGTTTTCAGTATAGTGTAAATGTAGCATCTTATCTTATCTATTGCAGACTCTCCTTCTTTACAGAAGATTTTTGTCATACGCTTATCCATAGTTTATTTCTAGTCTGGCATTTTTATTAGAGTTTTAAATGTCATTTGACTGTTGGGCATCAAATAGCTTAAAAAATGAAACTGGACAAATTTTAGAGAATCACACTTTTGTTGTTG
Source organism: Ampullaceana balthica (assembly GCA_944989445.1). Taxonomy (NCBI): domain Eukaryota; kingdom Metazoa; phylum Mollusca; class Gastropoda; family Lymnaeidae; genus Ampullaceana; species Ampullaceana balthica. The sequence goes on along the minus strand of CALYLW010000525.1, from coordinate 396,531 downwards.
TTTTTGTTGTTAAGTTGAAGGCAAGATTAAATTAAGATTTTTAATCCCACAATTCCCTCTTTCAACTTCGGAGGTGGAATTTTTAAGTTTTAAAAAAGCTTTAAGCCACCTCAATGCTTAGCTACACGAGCTGTGTGGATGTATTCCTATCTTAAGATATGAGTCATGAGTAATGCTATATCTTGAGTTTTTAATGTGTAGTCATTTAACAGACAAGCCACTGTGTTGGTGATCATAGGGTATAGGCCTTGTCATAAAATGGTGGAAATCTATTAATAGAAATATTGGGACAATATATATATTTTTAAGGACAAATTTCTTAATTTAATGAAAGATACGAGTCAATATGGAAAATTAAGTATATTGAAAAGGATTTATCTTATCAGCTATTTGTTAATTCTTCGTTAATTTAAGACAGCTTATTGGACTTGAAAAAGGAAAAACAGTTTCGTAATTTTACTATGCTAAACTAACAATTTTGAGAACATATTGATTCGACTGTATTTATGCTTCAAAACATTGTTCTGCTAAAATGTGTTCTAAAAATAGAACATTACTCATTGAGCTATGACCTTTTATGGTTTTATAAAGGAAAAACCCTATACAAGAAATTGATATTTAGACAAACCACCAGACAATCTATAACAATATCTACTGCAGTATGATCCAAAAATTAATAATTACAGTATATGTAAACCTTTTTCCCTTCAAAAAAGCATATGTCTTAAATGAACAATATTGCAATGAAATAGTCACTTCTTATTGATATCTTTACATTAAAAAATATTTAAATTATCTGGATGTATGGATATATTTTTTTTAAAGAATTCATTTTTTAAAATCACTATTGACTCATTAGATGATTACATGGGAGATGCTGGAGAACTCAAATTTCATAACTCGTTTTCTTTATAATTGTGTACAAATGTTATTTTAAAATACTTTTAAAACAGGCTTTGAAAGCATTTGGAACCTTCTTTGTCTTATGTCTTATCTATACAGACGCTCCTTCTATGCAGAAGATAATTGCGTCCACAGACCATGAGAGATGATCTGTTTGGCAAGTGATGCAGCGCTCACAGGCCACGGCTTTGTGGGTTCCACGCATTACCCAGCCGCCTAACTACATGTAGTGTTAGGTACCCATTCGGAGCGGGGTGACTCAGGGACGCCCTAGGCTCTGGGAACAAACCCTTGCCTTCACACGGATTCGAACCCGTGACCATCGGTACGACAGTCCAGTGCGCTACCACTCGACCACCGCGTTCTTTGTACCAACAACAGAATAATTTGTATAAAACTATTTTCTTTTTCAATAATTGAAATGAAAATCTGATTGTAAAATAAGAAGATAATGATGATAAAAAGCATCCTGCAGAGGTTTAGCAGTGTGGCGTGGTGTGTTATAAATGAACAAGGGTAATAAATAAGGAAGGCACCAACTTTATAGTTTGTCCCCAGACGCAAAATATCCTAGCTATGCCTTTAACATACTGGACTCCTATATTTATTTTGTTAGCTTTACTTATTTTTAACTGATACTAATTAATATTCATTGAACAAATTAATTTAAAATCTTTATTCTAAAATTGACTTTTCCTTTTGTTTTGTTTGAATAAACTTACCAAATATTGAGTAAGTATCAAAATATGAATGATCTTGGTTACCCCTCATGTGCGGAAGATATAAGGAATACAGCGGTCATTGACAGGGAACTTTCCCGTCTCGGCATCGACATTGCATGTCTACAGGAGACGCGGCTGGCTGAAAACGGCAAAGTGGTTGAGGCCAACTACACATTTGTCTGGCAAGGACTACCATCAGACAGACCAAGGCAGCATGGTGTCGGTTTTGCCATAAAAAACTCTCTTATGTCATACGTTGAACTGGCGGCACTTGGCACTGAGAGGATACTCGGCATTAAACTTTCAACATCATCTGGCGCAGCCCATATCCTCAGCCTGTATGCACCAACTCTCTGCTCCGAAGAAGAGTTAAAAGACAACTTCTATGAGGCTCTAGACTCCGCAGTAGCAAATATTCCCACATATGAGAGTCTATACCTTCTCGGTGACTTCAACGCCAGGGTAGGTGCAGATCACAAAGCCTGGTCCACCAGCATTGGCTTACATGGCATTGGTAAAATAAATAACAACGGCCAGCGACTGCTCGAGCTATGCAGTACTCACAATCTGTGTGTAACTAACACATTCTTCAAATGCAAGGACATCCACAAAGTGTCTTGGAGACATCCCCGCTCCAAGCACTGGCACCAGCTTGATCTGGTTCTCACCAGGCGATCTGATCTGGCCAGTGTGCTCCAAACACGCAGTTACCACAGTGCCGACTGTGACACAGACCACTCTTTGGTCGCAAGCAGAATTAATACCAAAGAAATTGTGTCACTCTAAGAGCAAGGGTAAAACTCGCATCAACACGCAGAATATCAACTACCCTGAGATAAGTGATCAACTTAACACCAAGCTTGAGCAAGCTCTTAAAGCCAACACCTCGCAGAAAGAAATCCCCAATCCGCATGATGCTATAGGGACAGAACAAATCGATGCGAATTGGCTCCATATTCAAGACACTATTTACAACACCTCTCTTGCTGTCCTCGGGAGGAAGGAAAGAAAAAATGCAGATTGGTTTGAGGCCCACTGGGTTACAATGAATCCCGTGACGGAGACAAAAAGAAAAGCTCTACTGGCCTACAAAGCTTCCCCAGGACCTGACACCCTGAAATGTCTCAGAAATGCCAGAAACACAGCCCGGAAGACTGCACGTTTTTGCGCTAACACTTATTGGGTGGAATTATGCAAAAGCATTCAATCTGCTGCTGATCAGGGAGATATTAAACAAATGTACGAAGGCATAAAAAAGGCCACTGGGCCCACAACTTCAAAGTCAGCTCCAATCAAGACAAAATCAGGTGAGATGATCACAGAACGAGACAAGCAGATGCGGCGCTGGACTGAGCACTATCTAGAACTCTATGCGACACAGAATGTAGTATCTGACTCTGCCATAGAAAGAATACCAGATCTACCAGTTCTAGATCAGCTTGATGCTCCACCGTCAATAGAGGAGCTTGGTAGGGCTATCGATCATCTGAGAAATGGGAAGGCCCCAGGCAACGATGGCATTCCTGCAGAAGTCCTTAAGCACGGCCAGCCAGCACTACTGAAGCCTCTGCACGAACTCATATGCGATTGCTGGGAACGCGGTCACATCCCACAGGACATGCGTGACGCCAAAATAGTCACGCTTTATAAGAACAAAGGAGATCGCAGCGATTGCAATAACTATCGTGGTATCTCCTTACTGAGTATTGTGGGAAAGGCTTTTGCCAGAGTGATCCTTGCACGCCTGCAAATTCTGGCGCATAATGTCTACCCAGAATCACAATGCGGTTTTCGGGCTGGCCGGTCAACAATGGACATGATCTTCTCACTCCGTCAGCTACAAGAGAAATGTCGGGAGCAACAGAAAGCCCTCTTCGTTGCCTTCATAGATCTAACAAAGGCATTTGACCTGGTCAGCCGCGAGGGTCTGCTACGTATATTGGAAAAAATAGGATGCCCGCCGCGGCTTCTCTCCATCATCGAGTCCTTCCACACCAATATGCACAGCACAGTGCTCTTCGATGGTGCCACCTCAGAACCCTTCCCAGTTTGTAGCGGAGTCAAACAGGGCTGTGTACTGGCTCCAACACTCTTCGGTATCTTTTTCTCGATGCTACTGCGTCATGCATTCGAGGACTGTTTCGAGGGTGTAAACATCCATACCAGGGCGGATGGAAATCTGTACAACATCAGCCGTCTCCGTGCAAAGAGAAAAGTGGAAAATGTTTTAATTAGAGAGTTGCTCTTCGCGGATGACGCAGCCCTTACCTCACATTCAGAGATAGGTCTCCAACTTTTGGTCGACAAGTTCTCAGAGGCATGCAAGGATTTTGGTCTAACGATAAGCCTCAAAAAGACCAACATTATGAGACAAGGAACAGACTGCTTCCCAGCAATCTCCATTGAGGGAAACACCTTGGATGTCGTCGATGATTTTACCTACCTTGGCAGTAACATCACAAGCACACTCTCCCTGGAAAAGGAAATTGAAACCAGAATCGGCAAGGCTTCATCATTAATGGCTAGGCTGAATCAAAGAGTGTGGAACAATGCACAGCTCACTGCTAGGACAAAAATCACTGTGTACCAGGCCTGCGTGCTCAGCACACTCCTCTATGGCAGCGAGTGCTGGACGACCTATGCCAAACAAACAAAGCAACTCAACAGCTTCCACTTACGATGCTTGCGCAGGATTCTGCACATCAAGTGGCAGGACAAGATAACGAATGTCGAGGTACTCAGAAGGAGTCATATGCTGAGCATGCACTCAATCCTGAGTGAGAGGCGCCTGCGGTGGCTGGGACATGTCCGCAGGATGAACTCGGAGCGCATTCCAAGAGCCCTGCTTTACGGTGAGCTGGCAACTGGTATGCGGAAGAGAGGACGCCCCTGCTTGCGCTTCAAGGATGTCTGCAAGAAAGACATGAGTCTGGCGCAGATAGACCATAAAACGTGGGAGACCATTGCTGAGGAGCGCACCTCCTGGCGGGCTAAAGTACGCGAGGGCATCCAAGTCGCGGAAGCTTCCCTTACAGTCAAGAGCGAGGAGAAAAGGGCCAGGAGAAAGGGGAAGGGGGGTAGAGGAGCAGGAGGAAACGCCATCATCCCATGAGGATGGACGGATGCCATAGAGTAGATAGAATGATCAAAATATGAATGATCTTTGGATCCATTAGTTTTATTAAAGACCCCTTTAACCCCAGTATCTATCTTTTAATGAGGTCTTATGTAGCTCTGTACATTTTGCTTTACTCGAAAGATCTTTCTCAAGTGGGACGAGCCGTTTGTTGGCCTGAATGGCATAACAAGGAACGGAGATGTCAGATCGTTTGAACTGCTGTGGCTTGACTCACATCCACTCAACATCGACAGTGACAGGTGTCCTGAGAAGACACGAGTAAGTCGAGCCTCATTTTGGTCACATGGACATAACAACATGCAATAAAAAGGGGAATCACTGAGTATATTGAGGTAAAAGGAAGAATTTTTTTGTTTATATGGACATAGCAAGAAATCTAAAGAATCCAATTAACTTGTTTGTGTGTCTATATTGTCTCATTAACTTTGTAAATTATGCAATTGCATCGATTATAAAATTAAAAAAGCATTGCATTTTCTGTATAGCTTCATCCTTGACAAATCAATCATAGAGCGGATATTACAGTTCTGTGCGAAGCTTAGGTAACAGGGCAGGCTTTGGTCCACTGTAACCTATGTGGCTGCAGTAGGCCCCGCTGTAACCTATGTGGCTGCAGTAGGCCCCGCTATAACCTATGTGGCTGCAGTAGGCCCCACTGTAACCTATGTGGCTGCAGTATGCCCCGCTATAACCTATGTGGCTGCAGTATGCCCCGCTATAACCTATGTGGCTGCAGTAGGCCCCACTATAACCTATGTGGCTGCAGTAGGCCCCACTATAATCTATGTGGCTGCAGTAGGCCCCGCTATAACCTATGTGGCTGCAGTAGGCCCCGCTATAACCTATGTGGCTGCAGTAGGCCCCGCTATAACCTATGTGGCTGCAGTAGGCCCCGCTATAACCAATGTTGCTGCAGTAGGCCCCGCTATAACCTATGTGGCTGAAGTAGGCCCCGCTGTAACCTATGTGGCTGCAGTAGGACCCGCTGTAACCTATGTGGCTGCAGTAGGCCCCGCTATAACCTATGTGGCTGCAGTAGGCCCCGCTATAACCTATGTGGGCTGCAGTAGGCCCCGCTGTAACCTATGTGGCTGCAGTAGGCCCCGCTGTAACCTATGTGGCTGCAGTAGGCCCCACTGTAACCTATGTGGCTGCAGTAGGCCCCGCTATAACCTATGTGGCTGCAGTAGGCCCCGCTATAATATATGTGGCTGCAGTGGGCCCCGCTATAACCTATGTGGCTGCAGTGGGCCCCGCTATAACCTATGTGGCTGCAGTAGGCCCCGCTATAACCTATGTGGCTGCAGTAGGCCCCGCTGTAACCTATGTGGCTGCAGTAGGCCCGCTATAACCTATGTGGCTGCAGTAGGCCCCGCTATAACCTATGTGGCTGCAGTAGGCCCCGCTGTAACCTATGTGGCTGCAGTAGGCCCCGCTGTAACCTATGTGGCTGCAGTAGGCCCCGCTGTAACCTATGTGGCTGCAGTAGGCCCCGCTGTAACCTATGTGGCTGCAGTAGGCCCCGCTATAACCTATGTGTCTGCAGTAGGCCCCGCTATAATCTATGTCTCTGCAGTGGGCCCCGCTATAACCTATGTGGCTGCAGTGGGCCCCGCAATAACCTATGTGGCTGCAGTAGGCCCCGCTATAACCTATGTGGCTGCAGTAGGCCCCGCTATAACCTATGTGGCTGCAGTGGACCCCGCTGTAACCTATGTGGCTGCAGTAGGCCCCGCTGTAACCTATGTGGCTGCAGTAGGCCCCGCTGTAACCTATGTGGCTGCAGTAGGCCCCGCTGTAACCTATGTGGCTGCAGTAGGCCCCGCTATAACCTATGTGGCTGCAGTAGGCCCCGCTGTAACCTATGTGGCTGCAGTAGGCCCCACGCTAATTTTAAGTTTTACACCTAGATTCTAGGTGTGAATTTTCACTTATTAATCTTATCCCTACCCAGACTGGGTCCCGCACAGTCCATTTCGCATAGGGCCCGCAATAGTCAAGGCTGGCCCAGGCCCTGCTAGGCAATAAACACAACATTTGAAGTATGCTTCATCATGATAGAAATGGTGAACAGTTATTCCAATAGTGTTTTATGAAGTACATAAAAGAAATGAAAAAATCAACCCTTTCAATCTTAATTATAGCAATTGTTAACCCTGTTTATGCATCAAAATAATTTTCTTAGTATAGCTAATATAGATAAGAGGAATTAAGTATTTAAAAAAAGATAAAGAAGAAGAGATTTTTGTGAAATTTAGTTGAGGTGAAAGAATTTAAAGTTGAACTTTTAAATGTTTTGTCTTTTGTTAAGTTTGGCAAGCCTTGGTGGTATGGTATACACTCTGTCGAGACCCTCTATGGACATCCAAACATCTTGGAGATTTGGTTAAATCGTGAGCAGGTAAATTATTCTCTTTAAAAACCTAGCTCAAGGCTCTAAAACAAAAATATTTGGGATCTTACATTTGACTTTTTTCAATAATATTATGATTATGAAAACTTATGAAAAAAATGATTTCTTATGTAAAAAAATGTTCCATTCATGTCTAAAATTTCAGACTAAAATCATGTCTAAAATTTCAGGCTAAAATCATGTCTAAAATTTCATACTAAAATCATGTCTAAAATTTCATACTAAAATCATGTCTAAAATTTCAGGCTAAAATCATGTCTAAAATTTCAGACTAAAATCATGTCTAAAATTTCAGACTAAAATCATGTCTAAAATTTCATACTAAAATCATGTCTAAAATTTCATACTAAAATCATGTCTAAAATTTCAGGCTAAAATCATGTCTAAAATTTCAGGCTAAAATCATGGAGAAATTAGATGAATCAGAGGTTAAGGCAGTCTGTCATGAAGTCATTCAGAACTTCTTCAAGGATATTAAAATACCTGAAATATCTGCTATATACAGGTAAGCAGAGCTAGTTAAAACTCAATTTGTTTCTTAAGACTGATTCAAAGCTGCTTAAATTTGTTTCCCATTAACTTTTCTTTTAAATATTCTACTTTGTCAGGACCACGTGGGTGAGCAATCCTTATACTCAAGGTACTTACAGTTTTCTGTCTTCAAGAATCAAAAAAGAAGATTTAAATAATCTGGGAAAGCCACTGCCATCATCCAATGTAAGTAAAATTTTGGTTACTGTTACAGCAGCATAGCTGAAGGTTACACTTTTAAAATGTTCTTTTCTTTTTATTTTTTTTAATGTAGAGTCAAAGTCATACTTGTCTTGATTTCTTTAAATGATTATGAAACTAGTCGCATGGGGTGATGAAACTAGTCGCATGGGGTGATGAAACTAGTCGCATGGGGTGATGAAACTAGTAGCATGGGGTGATGAAACTAGTCCCATGGGGTGATGAAACTAGTCCCATGGGGTGATGAAACTAGTCCCATGGGGTGATGAAACTAGTCGCATGGGGTGATGAAACTAGTCGCATGGGGTGATGAAACTAGTCGCATGGGGTGATGAAACTAGTCCCATGGGGTGATGAAACTAGTCCCATGGGGTGATGAAACTAGTCCCATGGGGTGATGAAACTAGTCCCATGGGGTGATGAAACTAGTCCCATGGGGTGATGAAACTAGTCCCATGGGGTGATGAAACTAGTCGCATGGGGTGATGAAACTAGTCGCATGGGGTGATGAAACTAGTCCCATGGGGTGATAAAACTAGTCGCATGGGGTGATGAAACTAGTCGCATGGGGTGATGAAACTAGTCGCATGGGGTGATGAAACTAGTCGCATGGGGTGATGAAACTAGTCCCATGGGGTGATGAAACTAGTCGCATGGGGTGATGAAACTAGTCCCATGGGGTGATGAAACTAGTCGCATGGGGTGATGAAACTAGTCGCATGGGGTGATGAAACTAGTCCCATGGGGTGATGAAACTAGTCGCATGGGGTGATGAAACTAGTCGCATGGGGTGATGAAACTAGTCGCATGGGGTGATGAAACTAGTCCCATGGGGTGATGAAACTAGTCGCATGGGGTGATGAAACTAGTCGCATGGGGTGATGAAACTAGTCGCATGGGGTGATGAAACTAGTCCCATGGGGTGATGAAACTAGTCGCATGGGGTGATGAAACTAGTCGCATGGGGTGATGAAACTAGTCGCATGGGGTGATGAAACTAGTCCCATGGGGTGATGAAACTAGTCGCATGGGGTGATGAAACTAGTCCCATGGGGTGATGAAACTAGTCCCATGGGGTGATGAAACTAGTCGCATGGGGTGATGAAACTAGTCGCATGGGGTGATGAAACTAGTCGCATGGGGTGATGAAACTAGTCCCATGGGGTGATGAAACTAGTCGCATGGGGTGATGAAACTAGTCGCATGGGGTGATGAAACTAGTCCCATGGGGTGATGAAACTAGTCGCATGGGGTGATGAAACTAGTCGCATGGGGTGATGAAACTAGTCGCATGGGGTGATGAAACTAGTCGCATGGGGTGATGAAACTAGTCCCATGGGGTGATGAAACTAGTCCCATGGGGTGATGAAACTAGTCCCATGGGGTGATGAAACTAGTCCCATGGGGTGATGAAACTAGTCCCATGGGGTGATGAAACTAGTCCCATGGGGTGATGAAACTAGTCGCATGGGGTGATGAAACTAGTCGCATGGGGTGATGAAACTAGTCCCATGGGGTGATGAAACTAGTCGCATGGGGTGATGAAACTAGTCGCATGGGGTGATGAAACTAGTCGCATGGGGTGATGAAACTAGTCGCATGGGGTGATGAAACTAGTCCCATGGGGTGATGAAACTAGTCGCATGGGGTGATGAAACTAGTCCCATGGGGTGATGAAACTAGTCGCATGGGGTGATGAAACTAGTCGCATGGGGTGATGAAACTAGTCCCATGGGGTGATGAAACTAGTCCCATGGGGTGATGAAACTAGTCGCATGGGGTGATGAAACTAGTCACATGGGGTGATGAAACTAGTCGCATGGGGTGATGAAACTAGTCGCATGGGGTGATGAAACTAGTCGCATGGGGTGATGAAACTAGTAGCATGGGGTGATGAAACTAGTCGCATGGGGTGATGAAACTAATCGCATGGGGTGATGAAACTAGTCCCATGGGGTGATGAAACTAGTCGCATGGGGTGATGAAACTAGTCACATGGGGTGATGAAACTAGTCGCATGGGGTGATGAAACTAGTCGCATGGGGTGATGAAACTAGTCGCATGGGGTGATGAAACTAGTCACATGGGGTGATGAAACTAGTCGCATGGGGTGATGAAACTAGTCCCATGGGGTGATGAAACTAGTCCCATGGGGTGATGAAACTAGTCGCATGGGGTGATGAAACTAGTCACATGGGGTGATGAAACTAGTCACATGGGGTGATGAAACTAGTCGCATGGGGTGATGAAACTAGTCGCATGGGGTGATGAAACTAGTCGCATGGGGTGATGAAACTAGTCACATGGGGTGATGAAACTAGTCCCATGGGGTGATGAAACTAGTCGCATGGGGTGATGAAACTAGTCGCATGGGGTGATGAAACTAGTCCCATGGGGTGATGAAACTAGTCCCATGGGGTGATGAAACTAGTCACATGGGGTGATGAAACTAGTCGCATGGGGTGATGAAACTAGTCGCATGGGGTGATGAAACTAGTCGCATGAGGTGATGAAACTAGTCCCATGGGGTGATGAAACTAGTCGCATGGGGTGATGAAACTAGTCCCATGGGGTGATGAAACTAGTCGCATGGGGTGATGAAACTAGTCCCATGGGGTGGAAAATAACATGAATTTTTTAAAAATCATTATTGCACAACTCTAAAAATTGCTTACAAAATTCAAATTTAAAAAAGCTGTTATAACATGAAAATAATTATAAATAATATTTTTAATAAACATATTATAGAAACAATTAAGTTTTAAACTTGAAACATTTTTATTTGTTTTACATTTCAATAAATTGTATAATTAAATAGATAGTCCTAGATATTTTGTAAATGTAATAAATATAATATTTCTTTTTATTACTCATAGAATCCACGTGTTCTATTTGCGGGAGAGGGTTATGCTAATGAGTTCATATCCACCGTCCATGGTGCAATGCTCAGCGGCCAGAAACAAGCCAATGTGATACTAAATGACCAGGGTATAAAACCCTCAGGGAAACTTGTTGACCTCCTTTAGAATCATTTCATGTTTATATGACTGAATGCTCATGGAAAGGGGAAGCAACTGCTGACATGTTCTTTTCTCTACATTTCCAGTAGTTCTCAGTGAAATCAGTTTTCTCTTCATTTTACCAGGTGAAAATTTGAATTATCATCAAATATAATGTAATGCTTATATTTGAAAAATGTTGATCTTTTCAGTTACCTTGTCTAATTATAAAACTAAGTATATTTATCAATTGTCAAGAATTTATCTCACATGTTATCATGATAATTTGGTTTCATCACAGCCAGTTTAGTTATCATTTGGTGACAGCAAAACCTGTTATTATTTGACCAAACACTTAATAGTTTCACAGATTTAATAACGCAATGACTATTTTACTTTACTTGTCCTTACTTGATATCATTATTAGATTATATATCAATAAATTTCATCTTGTGAGAATCAAATCTTATTCTTTTCAATTAACTACAGATTTCAGGAATGAGATTTATCTTATTTTTTATCACCAAATGACTGACAAGCAATGAGTTAGCTAAATAATGAGCAACATGAATTTCTTTTTATTTAAACTGAGGTACACTCTACTGGCAGACATGATAACATATTCACTATTTATCATAAATATCTCATACAATTAAACATGAACTTTGTATGTGTCCTGACAATCAAGCCAAAGAAAGGATTTTTTCCCTTAACTTCTGTAACATATTATCATTATATTTTATGATATTTTATTAAGACTTAAAATATCAATAATGAACTACATGTAGTGCCTTATTTCTTTCTAATAAATGTTTATAAAGGATTCATGTAATATGTGGTATTTAAATTCTATTATTTACAGATTATTAAGAAAATGATTAGTTATAAAATGATGTTTTTTATGGATAATAATATTTTGTAAGTTTACAGTAATTGTGCAAGAGATTGGTGGATCTTTATTAATTTCTCTATTAAAATAATTTTTAAATCTCATTTATTTTCGGTTTTTTGTTACTTCTTAAAACATTATTTTTTCCATAGACTTTCTTTCTAATAACAGTTGTGGCTTGTGGGTTTGTCAAACCTGCATCATCTTTTTGTTTACAGTCATTTACAGTTGAAATTTCCATATAAACAGTTTATACAGATATTATCCGAATAAGTTAATTTTGAAAGGGCCAATAAATTTCTAAATTACTTTAAATTGTAAAATGACACATGATAAAATATACAAAGTGCCCCATATAAAATAATGACCTAACATAAGGAAATAATATAGGTTAAATTTTATGTATATGCATTACAACTATTATAACAACCATGGACTGAGCACAAACCCAAGTAAAAAAAATTTGAAAACACTGATATTATTATTAATATGCAATGCCATTGAACTAATTCCTAGACAAATGAATTTACCATCAATGTTGTAGTACTAGCTGTGGTATCTGGATATCATAACAAGATAAAAGTTTATACACATTTAGTTAACCTTCTTTCATTGAATTTTTAAATCGTATATTATAATTTTTCTTAAAGCTTCAATAAATATTAAAACATTGGAAAAAAACATTTAATTACCTTAAATTGTACTTTTGATAATTATTAACATAGTGTTAAGAACTTTTTAAGATACGGTATTAAAAGGTCCTTAAAAAAAAACAACTCCCAGTTAGAATTTTAAATTAATTTTCATTACTTTAAATTAGGGCTGTAGAAATTAACGATAAATTAATCGTTAAAAAAATTGATTTATCAGAATTAAATTGATCGATTAAAATTTAAGATATTATTTCTAATTTTTTCCTATTTATTATTTATTTTTTCCTTTTATATTTTTTGTTACATGTACTTACATACTCTTCCCTCGAATTATTATTATTTATTTAGACGTGCGTACGTAAACAAAAAGGTTTTTCTTTCTTTTTTCTTTCATAGCAGAACGATTTTGCTGTGTTACGTCACAAAATTTGGGCGCCATGGATTTACAGCGACTTAACCGATTTCGCGCAATAATGATAATGAGTCGTAACTTAACGGGATCTATATATGCGTTATAAAATGATAATTAATCGAAATTAACCTATTACTATTACTATTAAATTTTCCCCAATTATTCGACCCAATTTTTTAAATATTTCCTTAACAATTAAAATGTGCTTTGTCGTCAGTATTATAATGCAAGACTAATTTACAAATGTAAAAAGAACATTTAACTGATATGCTTCCTTACATTGGTCAGACCTAGGGTTACCATAAGTCCAGTGTAACAGGCCAGATTAAACCCCTGACCAGAATATATCCAGTGTAACAGGCCAGATTAAACCCCTGACCAGAATATACCCCCTCAGGCCAGAATATACCCCTGTGACAACATGGGGATATATATAGTAAAAAATTGATGAATGACTTTTTAGACTTTCTCTTCATATTTTAGCTCTGTCAGAGAAATCAAACGCTTTTCTTAAGTAGCAAAATTGCTTTAATTAAAATAAAATAATAATTATAAAATATTTTACGATGAATGAAAGGAGCAGTACATTTTATTTGAAAATGATGATGTCGTTGTCTCGTTTTAAAAATATGAAATCTTATATAATTTCGACGACTCAAGATCAAAAGTTACAGTCTATACAAATATTTATGGAAAGAGCGTTTTTCTTATTTTCATCTAACATTAACTTATCAAGCATTACGTCACTACATGATTATTGTAAAACAATAATTATTTAGGAGTGGTTATATTTGTTGCTTTTCTTGCGTGCAAACACTTTGGATTCCTTACCCCTTATCTTATCTTATCATTTAACGACGCTCTTTCTATACAGAAGATTATTACGTCGTACACTTATGATTGTTTTAGGTCTAGTCTTGCATTTTTATTAGAATTTTAAATGTTTATAGAGTGTTGGTTCTCCAGGTTTTCTCAGCCAACCCATTTTACACTTTGATTCAAGTAGTCATAATGTGGTTGTCATGTAGTTGTCATGTCGTTGTTATGTATTGCCAGTGTTCACGTGTTGAATTACTTTATCTGTGAGGAGGATGTGGTTGTCCTCTGTTCCTGTCAGAATGTAGCTTATAGCCCTGAAATAACCGCCCCCCCCCTTTTTTTTTCCTTTAATATGTACGTCTCGATTGTTCAAGGTCTCGATGTGGCGATAATATATATACAAATTCGTCAAAAGTAAAGCCAAGAGTTGTGCTAAGACGCTTTCTTCTTGAAATTTTTATTGGGTTAAAAGTCCTAATCTGCACTTGTTTTGAGACAGGTTGTATCATAATGATATCTGTTTCTTCACCTGTGATTTCTTGTTCCTTTTGTTGTATGCTCCCATTGACATTACCTTTAACAGAATCATCATGGAACTTTTACGTTACTGACATTGTAGGTGTTTCTGAGTATTTTGTCAGTCGATATATTCTTTAGCTACACTCTTCCCTTGTTTAATGATTCTACCACGAGGTAGGGACCAATGATTCTACCACGAGGTAGGGACCAATGATTCTACCACGAGGTAGGGACCAATGATTCTACCACGAGGTGGGGACCAGTCCATCAGGGTTACATGCAATGAATGCGGCGATGATTCTTGATATCATCGTTATCACCATCCTTCCGTCTCACGAGACGATGGTGCAAACGAATTCTGTGCTTCCAAATGTTTTGGCCTTTCTCCAATCTCTTCTGTATGTAACCTCGTCCAAGCTGCGCTCTTCGGCTACTTTTACGATCTCTTTGACAACTGCTGTGCGCCATGTAGATTCGTCTTCTGCTTTACACTCCAAGTCACTTGTCCTTATTCTGGCTGCTTTCAAGTCTCTCTGGCAGACATCCTTAAATCGGAGACTTGTGAGACTTGTCTTCCTTTTTTCCGATAACAGTTCTCCATATAGGAGTTCCTTGGGGATGCGACCCACGCTCATTCTTTCAATATGTCCTATAGCCATCTCAGGCGTCTTTCATTAAGGATTATATAAACAATGGAATCATCAGTTAATTCTTGGCTGCTTGTATTTCTGCGATCAAAGTTACCCTCTTGATGTGACTGGGCTGGGTATTCACGGTTAGATTTAGCATTTTTTAAATTGCTGTATGTGTGTTCAGCACATCGCCGTTGACATTGTTGACGATTGCATGTATTTCGATCAATTGTGCAACTTGAAGAATCTCTTTTAGACTAACTGTGATGAAGACGACTTTGTAGCCCAATTTGCTCACGAGAACTTGGTGAAGTATTTCAACAGTTTTAAAAGAGAGGAGTGTTTTTCAGAACTTATTATTATTGCTGAATATTTTTTTTTGCCATTCCACCACACATTGCTAACAATGAACAAGTGTTTCATCTGATGCAAAGTCATGAACAAAGGAAGGAAATAAGTTGCTCGTTGAATCTGTCACAGGAATTCTGTTTGTGCAGCATAACTTGAAGCATGCGTGTCATGCAAAGAGTTTCACACATATCTCAGCAGCCCGCCTAACTTGTTGAAGGCCATCAGTTCTTCAGAGAAATACTCTTGGGCTCAGCCCCAGGCGCAATCTATGATCCCAAAGTCCATTTCCTCAAATGCCGACGATTTTGATGATAATGACTCAGCATAAGATACTTTCAATACTGTTTGATAAACCTCAATAAATTAGTTACTAACTTACTGTTTCTTATCATTCAGCTAGTCCCTGCACTGAACACTTATTTAATACAAGTTTATAATTAAATAAGAACAATATTTTATGTAGTTTAACTTTAATTTTATTTGTACAACACTTAATACAATGTGACCCCGTTAAGTCGCGCTTCGTTATTGCGCTAAGTCGTGGTAATTCCATTTCTCCCAAATTTTGTGACGTAACATAGCAATAAATAATACGTGCGTATAATTGAATGTCTTTAATGTATTGGATTAAAACAAGAGTACCAGAATATGTATTGATATATATAATGCGTGAGTATAAACTTAATTTAATATATATATACTAGTTTGTGCTGTGGCGCCTGCGGCGCCCCCTTTTCTTTTAAAGCGCCTACGGCGCCCACCTTTTTCAAAAGCCCAACTATCTTGTCCTTGTATGATAAATACGTAGTATTAAACACATAGCTCGTATTGTTGAATTGATACTATTTACAGGAAATGCAGAGAGATCTAGTTAGGGTGGGACTAATACTAATTAGTCGACAGAAAGTAAACATTGGAAGGAAAACTCGTTTGTTCGTAGGCGGCACCAAGACCAAGCTAATTGGGGAGTAATTGGGGTTTGTCCTGAAAAGGACAGTATGGCGAAAAAACAAAATGGGCCGGGTGGTTCTGTTGTTGTTGATGATGTTTAGCTCTTGCCACCGGTGGCCTTCATTGACTTTTTGGGCCTGGATATTTGGCAGGACACATCCCTGGGCGATGGTGACGATGGACATGAGCTTGTCATATATATATTAAAAATCCTCAAATCCTCTTTTTACATCGTTCCTTTTAACAAAATTAAAATATGAGCTAAAACAATGACGTCATTGTAAATGTTATGTGACAATATTTTTGGTTTAAAGAATCTTTTTGAAGACGACATTTCTCGTAAAAACTCTCAGATCATTAAGTAGTTGACCTTGATATGAGTTGGATTCAACGTGTACTTTGATATTTCGAGCATCGCGAGACCTTGACAGAGCGACATATAGCATTCCGTGCGAGAAAACAGCTGTCTGAAGATTTACTCCTACGTGATCGAATGTCTGACCCTGACTCTTATTGATAGTGATGGTTTATGCAGGTGTAATCGGAAATTGACGTCGTTTGAAGGTGAAAGGTAACACAGTATCCGTCGGTGATGATGGTGCCCTTTTTTAATAAAAGAAAATGTGGTGGCATACCCGATGGGGTCAACTCATTCAAGAATTCTGTTGTAAAATTAAGAGTGTAGCAGGGGTCTTCGCTGCTGAGTGAATCTGCTGAGTAATAAATCATAGGATCTCCAGCCAACATCTCAATGATTTTACGATTCATTGCGAGTGTCTGAGCATTTGTCGGTGCAACAATCACGCTCTTTGAAAGCTCTTCGAATGGCATATGTTGAACATTTGCGAATATTGTCTCAATGAGATCGTGTGTTGAAAACATTTGCTGCGGTATTTGAATTACATCTTCATCAAAAAGTCCCAACACTGGCTCTAAATTTCCGGATCCCACTTGTAACATCCACTGATTATGAGCGTTTTGTCCCTCGCTTCTCATATTTGTTACCAATGTCAATTGCTTGAAATGTCTCCATAATCTACTTGTTTTGATGCAACACTCGATGATGTCTGTGCGAGTACCACGCGGAACAACAGGTAAGGTTTGACGAAAATCTCCTCCAATCACCAGAACCTTTCCTCCAAATGGCAAGTTAACATCCATAATCTCGCGAAGAAGCTTATCGATGCAACGCAAGCCATGTTTTGGCAACATTGTGATCTCGTCCATGAGAATGAGAGATGCTTCCTGCAATATTTGAGCTTCTGTGGATGTTAAGCGAATTAATGAGACTGAAGTATCGAGCAAAGCAACTTGAATCCACTGTGGACTGTCCTTCCACCCTTCAAAAGCGTTGCAGCAATTCCGGTTGTCGCGAATGGCAAGACAGATTGATTTTGACCGCGAATGAATGACATGAGCGTCGTGTAAAGAAATGTTTTACCGGAGCCTCCCGGTCCATCAATGTAAAAACATCGCTGTGTGGCATTCACATCGTCCACTGCTGCAATTGTTTGATTAATTGCACTGAGCTGTTGGTCGTTGAGAAGTGCAATTCGCTCTGCTCCCTCTCGCGCCTCTTTGACGGCATCGTACGCCGGAGTGTCGTCAGTAAAATTTCCAGTGGGCTCTGGTAGCTTGAATTTGCTACATGATTTACCGTGCTGCTTGAAGATGGCATTGATGTTGTGGAGCGCTTTGTTGATAGATATGGGCTCTGGGTCACGTCGCGCGTAGTCAAGAATCATGTCCGGTAGATGATCTTCCCACAATTTCGGAGCATCAGCAGGGATACAAAATACGCAGATATAAGCGAATATCTCGCGTAATTGCTTTGGCATAAGGTATGTGGCTCCATCTCTCAAACAATTTGCCCATTCGTTGTCAGACTCAAGTAATCCTCGTGCTGATGCTGCTGCCTTGAATGTCTCATAAACAACACCATCAACCGTTTGCAAAAATTCAAAGCTGGTAGCTCCACGCACGTGGAGAAGAAGCATTCGCAAATAGAATCGCTCTTCGTCCTTAATTCCGACCGTATACATACGCGATACCACATTGTTCCCTCCCCTCTTGCGTTGTTGCCAATGACCTTTTGTGAAAGTGTAATGGTAGGGTATATCCGTGTAAAGCCACTGTCTTGCTTCCTCATCATTCTCGTTGAGACTAAACCATCGCTCGAGTTTAGTTTTGCCAGTTTGTGCCGCTAAGAGCGCCTCCTCTTCGTGCCCAGCTTCGAATACGACTGTTTGTTGATTTGGCAAGTGAACGTTGAGACGCATCACGGCGTGACTGCGATCATGCATTGGTGACTCTCGCAATCTCCACATCGCTTCCGGAGCGCTAACGTAACGACAACTTATATAATTGGAAAGCTAATCGTATCGCAATTCTGGATTTCCATCTGATCTGATGGATATGTTGGCGCAATCAAAGCCTTTGAAAATGTACTTGTAGATGTACTTGATGGCATGAAGTGATGTGCAGACCTCGACGTTAATGTGTGCGTTATATTTGAGAGTCAAATAGGGGTTGTAGGGAACGACATTGCGACTGTCCATTTGCACGCCTCTGACTGTTGCGCGCTCATTGTTTCGACGACGATATACCGGATAACCACTTGCGTTTGGAATTGTGTTTGCATTGAATTCTTTTAGGAAATTTTTACTGCAACTTCAATTGACCATACATTGTGCTTGAAAGTTGGCAGAGCCACACGGACCGTGCATCATACATAGCGTGACTATTTCCCGAAGTCGCAGACTTGATTCAAGGGGAATTTCATCGCTGACGTATTGATCAATTCTGTGCGTAATGGTGAATTTATCCTCCACTCTCAATGTTGCCAAGATGTGAGCGTGTGGGAGGCCATGTTTCTGGAACTCAATGCTGTACACGAAAGCGAGACATTGTCCGAAGATTCCATGCTTTGTAATGTCCTCCATCAACGAATCAAGCTTCAGTTTGAACACTCTTGCTACCAAATCGGGACGATCGCATGTTTGCTCCCCAGGTCGCAGGTTGGCGACGATTTCTGGCCAGCTTGGATTTGCCGTAAATGTGATGAAGATGTCAGGTGCTCCCCACATTGCAAAAATTGACATTGCGTCGCAGCATCTCTCTCATGTTACGCGGTGAGCCTTCGAATGACGATGGAAGGATGATAGACACGCCTGCTGCAACATTCTGATTCTCCGCTAAGTTAGCCATATGATCAGCCAGTCCTTGATATTGCTCTGTTCGTATTCGCTTCTGGTTCTCCCTGATGTAGTTGAGATTGTTGGCTTCTACTTGAAGGTAAGAATCTACCAACCACTGTTGCGTGAGCTTTCCAGCGCTCATAATCGGACTGAAGTCATCGCGAATTGCTGTGAGAGCAGCTTTGTACTGCAACATGCTGACATTCCTACGCTTTTCTGCGAGCATTGCACCTTCGTATGACTGCCACCCTGCCTCGCCGTAAGGAAACATGATCGCGTAAGTCATTGGGTCCATATTAGGGCTTAAAATGTGTAATTTGATGAAGGCTTGATTGGGATCTTGAGGATTTTTTGGATAGATGTGTATGTCTCTCTCGAAGGGAGGTTCTCCGTCCTCATTCACAAAGACCATGGCGATCTCATTGGATGTCGGTGCATTGTATTGCCTCTGATCAGACTGTCGATCGCGATAAAAGGCCATCGAAACAGTAGGAATGGTAAGTCCTAATTTAGCGGCATTCTGTGCTTCTCGCGACTCGATCTCGTGCATTAGCTGGTAACATTGTGCGAGCCGATTGTTGTCGCGGAAAAAGCGATCAAGCTGATACATAATTTCCTGTCGGCAATCCTCGTTTGATTGATGCTGCTGACGAACGTCAGTTGCTTGAGTTGTAGTATCAAGCACATACAATTGAGCATATTGTGGTGCTTGATCGTTGACTGGCAGAGTATGGGATGTTTGGTGACATGTCTGGCCGTGAATTTTGAAGACGTAAGGACCACGTCCTGGAAAATCGATGATTTTTGCACCCATTGATGCGAAAGAGATGGCATTGTTGTATGAGCGGATCTTATCGCGAAAATGTCTATATTGTGGATGAGTTGGATCAGAGAGAAGCTGTTGTAGAAACGTAGGATATGCCAGTACAGTTCCGCCAACATTAGTAGGCTTTGGCAATTTGACGCGACTCTTCCTGCAACAGCTTGTGAATTTCTTGTCTGCCGGACGCTCCGCAGCAAAATTTCGAGAGGCACAAAATTGACACATTGCATCAAAAGGTCCGCAGTGATGTTGATCAACATTTGCCTCATCGAAGTAACTTGCAACATCTTGAATTGCTTGACTAATGCGTTCTTGAGCTTGCTGATATGATGATGAGTTTGCTGTTAGACGTGCTTGCTTTTGTGATGGAGTTTCAAACGCAATTCGATTTCGTTGTGAAGCTGCATTTGCTTCTTGACATGCAGCTGCGTGCTCTTCAGTTTCCAGCTCTAATTTTCGTCGTTTTTCAGCATTAATTTTAGCGAGGGTTTCCTGAGATTGTTTAGCCCGCCATCTTGCTTGACGTTCTCTTGCCAGCCTGCGCTTCCTTTCCATTGGTTTTTCGCCCACATCCATAGTATTTCTACTGTCCAAAATAATGAATACGAAAATAGTTAAATATATATAAAAGTTAATTATTGTTCTGGTACTTACGAAGATATTTTAGAGGATATTTGAAATCAATTAATATATATGCAGAATTTCAATGATGTGTTGAAAGGGCTGATGATCCAAATACACGCTTTAAATCTGAAACGTACTTCACTATCTTGGATATAGTGTGGAGGGTGTTTAATGTTAATCTGGAAACCAAAATGATTATCCATTTTTTTTTAAAAAAGCAGAGTGATGTCCCTCAGCGTTAGGCTACAAAATTGAGCGTAAATATATAGATAATAATTCACCAAAGCGAGTAAGGGCAAACAAGCATGACGAATGACCCTCGATGGGGTCGACCAATCAGTTTATGGTTGGCATGTCTCTAGACTCTAGACCAACAATGTTTCTTGTGTTTACTTGCGTTGTTCCTTAACAGAATAGCATGTGATTCATGGTGTATTGGTTATCACGTCCGCCTTACACGTGGAAGGTCCTGGGTTCAAGGCCCAGCGAAAACTTTTTTTTTAATTTTTAAATTTTTTTTTAAAATGTGTGTTTGTGCCCGTCCCCCCCCCCTTTTTGAGAACAGGGCTGACCCTCGCTAGGGTTGGCCAATCACAGTTTATGGTTGGAAAGCTAGGGTGGTGAAGGGTGGTGGGTAGGTAGATAACCGCTTTGCGAATGTATCGAGCTCAACAATGCGTCGGTGGTTCCACCCCACCGACGTTAACTCGCGTTGTTTTGATTTCTTCGTGCTGTAGTTTCTTTTCCCCCCTTTCTTTGCACTATCCATTAGCAAGTCTGCGGCGTATGTTACGGGGCATTATTGGGAAGAAAACACGCTTTTGTTTGCATCCTTTATTGTCGCTCAATAAGTTACACTGAAATCTGTACTAAGTTACGATAAATCGCTATTCACCTAAGTCGCGATTACATAAATGTGGAACCGAACGACCGCGACTTAACGGGTTCGCACGGTATTGGCCATATTTGATGAATATTTAGTGTCCTCTTTTTCCATCTGACAATTATGGTAACCCTAGTCAGACCTATACAAGGATATGCTTCTTGTGTGGGAACCTTACAGCAAAGAAAAAAGATAAACTTTAACTATAACAAATTAAGAAAAGAGCTGCAATTTTTATTACTAGAGAATATTCAAAATTGACAAGAGTAACACCATTTGTTTAATCATTAAACTTAGAAACACTAGAGGATAAAAGAAGAAAGAGTAAAGTAGTAGTCCTAAAAATTGATATGGCAATTAAGTCTAACTTTTGGAAATGCAATACAACTCTAAGATGGACATACGGATATTTTTAATTTTAAAAAATAATTATTTTTTTAAAAAAATACTTTTCTCGTTCCTTAAGCAAGAACACAGTAATTCTCCTTCTTCATGTCTGGCAATCAGCGTGGAACGGGTTGTCTGAAGAGAACAAAATACTACATGTATAAACATTTACAACTCTATTTTTTAATGCACCATAACTTTCTGTATAGCTGGAACGTCTGTAATATATAAGAAAAGGGGTTCACCGACAGATGGCCCCTTGCAAAACGACCCCGACAAATGGGCCCCGAAAAAACGGTCCTGGACTAATAGATGGACTAATGGTAAAAAATACAATCAAATATTATATTCGTATTTTTTTACTCACCGATTCAGTGTCAGGTTTAGTTTTTAAAAAAAACAATAATAATGACATCACAAGAATGAATTTAATAGCCTTTACTCGATATGGTACCAAGTCACGGTATTTGTTGACAAGAAATAATGTAATAACATCACAAGAAATAATTTTACAATTTTACCAATTTTTTTAAGGGTGAAAAAGTTGACAAAAGCTTAAAATGGAAAAAAAAACATATAATTTTTTGTTTAAAAAAATGTAAACAATTTGTCTGGGGTCGTTTTGACCGGGGCCGTTATGTGGGGGCCGTTTTGTCCGGGCTGTTTTGACGGGTTACCAAGAAAAGGTTCTTTTCGTCCCAAGAGAAACAACTCGCTTTTTCTGACATATAGTATTAATTACTTAGATACCTTCCCTTGCATTAACACAAATAAAAAAAAATATTTTTTAAATTTGTTGGACTGTTTATTCAGTGAATGCTGGGGTCCCTGCACTAACATAATATGTGATATTAACATTTTAAAAAGTAACTTCAAAATCTGTTTTTTTAAAATCCCTTTTAAAATAAAAAAGTTATCAGATATATAGTCAATCATAATAATGTCATGTGCCATTACATTTCACAGAGAATATATTTTGGAATGTGAGCTCTGTTGAATATTTAGAATGTGAATTTGAAATACTAAATGAATTTAATGAACGTATCTTTTTGTAATGAGGCCATTGAACATCTTGATTATGACTACTGTAAGAGTTTTTTGGGTTATTGATTTTTGATATTCCTAACGTGGATGATGGTGATTGGATTTTTAGGTTTAAAAATTAAATGTATGTTTAGGTTACGACAAATTCCATTTCTCTTTAAAACAGGGGTGTCCAAATTTTTATCAAAGAGAACCATATTATTTAAAGTAGCAATATTCCCGGGATGCATTATGATAATACAAAATATGACGGACATTGAGACTCTGTAAAGGTTTTTAAATCATAGGATTGTTTTTCGTTGTAATTTGTCAGTCACACATTTTTTGTGGAAACAGTGGGGGGGGGCACTACTATGTAATGTCTTATTCAATCATTTGAAATTTTAAAAATTGGATTACATAATTGCCAAGTTGTGGTATGAAAATGTTTATTTTATACTAAAAATGTGTAAAAATATAACTAGAGCCGGAAATGTTAAGCCAAAATTTCTGATGAAATTTTTTTAAAAACATTTGGTGAGAAGGCAAAAATAAATAATAGTGCTAAATCGATTTTTTTACATTTGGACGTCATCGAATTTCGTACACATATCTTGGTTGGCTTTTTGTAATGAATATTTATATCGGTTAAAAATAAAATGTCATTGATGTTTGCCATCATTTGAAGTCGTCGTATTTGGTCTGTAAAGTTTGTAAAACTTTGGCTTAACAAATATTAATATTCGTTACAAAGAGCATCCACAAGTCAGCTAATTATTTAAGATGAGGCCGCGAGCCACTTAAAATGAATGCGTGGGCCGAAATTGGCCCACAGACCCTTTGGACACCCCTGCTTTAAAAAATGTTGTAAAGGTAGATTGTTAGGATTGACAAAAAATAATTTTAAAAAAAAGATTTATTGGATTTCAAATACAACTTTTATACATAGAGATATTCAATACATCTTTTCTGAAATCAGTGGCGTAGCGAGAGGGGGGAGGGGAAAAATGCCCCGGGCGGCAATTTGTTAGGGGCGGCAAATTCCTTGTCGTTAATTAACTTCAAAGAAATACAATTTTAAAAGAAAATAATATAAAAACCAAATAAGAAATTAATAAAAGAAATAAACTATCCTAAAATACGTGAACGTTTCTACTGCCAAAATTTCAAACTCCATAGTGGATATATATGCTTCGGATATCAATGCCACTGAACTGAAAAACCAAACAGTTTAAATAGTATGAGATGTGACACTGATCTGCTGGTAACGTAATTGATTCTGAAATTCGACAGCCGCTCCTGTTGTAGAAGCGAAAATTACTATACAATTCAAACATTTCAAACATGAGCCAATCGAATGTTCAGGGCGGCACTTTGTAAGGGGCGGCAAATTCATCGCTGTTCATTCGCTTCTATAAATGAAAAACGTTAAAGTAAGGTTAAAATAAATAATAGAAAATCCACGGTAAAATTTGATAAAGGAAATAAACGTTCTAATGTCAAAACTTAAAACTATATAACTTATAACTATAACTTAGTATAAGAACATCGCTGGAAGGTATACAAGAGTTCAAGAAAGACTCAAAGACATAAATCTCAATACTCAATGCCAAATCTGTCATTATTTTCCATGTCAACCATACCATTGGAAATATCTAATTGCTGCTACAAGCAAGACATTTAACAACCTTCACGATACAAAATATTGAATATGCTATGGAACCACTTTCAGGTTATTTTGAAATCTAAAGGAAAACTGACAGAAACAGGTGGAAATCTAATAACATGATCAGACTGAGGAACTTTGATAGTCACAATGAATCTTATTTTCTAATTTTTTCTAAATTTTTTGACATTTTGAAAAATGTACTTTATGAATTCAATGAAGCCCGAAATTATTTACCGATGTATAGTGCTAAAAAAATGCTTCGCAGAGGCTACTCAGAGAAAAATTAAGGGACTACTTAAATGATGACATTTGCTAAAATTGTATGTGGATACCTTATCATTTTACTCGAAGCCTCCAGTCTAAGAACGATTGAGCAAATTGTTGGTGATCAAGGCGAATATTTTGCAATGTTATGTAGAAAAACAGTTGAGAAGAATGCTGTTACTGTAGATATACATTTGAGGTTTTAGCAGTTACAGAATTTAATAAGAAAAACCCGTAAAAAACCAAGTTTTTGACTATAAATCCTTTATGTACGAGAAGTAATTAAAAGAATGTTCATTATAATACGCAGCGCCAGACCATCCAGAAATACAAAATTGCAGTTGTGTCGTAAAACATGTTTAATATAATGCGCA
This sequence comes from Ampullaceana balthica, assembly GCA_944989445.1. NCBI lineage: Eukaryota > Metazoa > Mollusca > Gastropoda > Lymnaeidae > Ampullaceana > Ampullaceana balthica. The sequence continues at coordinate 371,153 of CALYLW010000525.1, read as the reverse complement.
CCGATCACGAATAGGTTTATAAAAAGTGTTGTCAGTAAAATACGCACCTTATTGCGCGACAGAAAGGTTGTTCAATATAATACGCACCGCGACGCTCTATCTCAAAAAATAGCATGATACATAGGAATAAATAAAATAATCTAAAAAATCAATAATTTAATTACGGTACATGCGATCGATCTGACATTTTGATACATTGTTTTTATCATCGGTACGAAACTGCCTGCAAAATTTCAGCTCGCTATCTTGCGAGCAAGTGGGTTAAAAATCGATCAAAAGTTTTGGCGACAAGCAAGCAAGCAAGCAAGGTCGGTCGGTCGGTCGGCCGCAGACACCACGAGTTAATATAAAGGATTTTAAAAAAACAATAATCTACTGGACTGGGATAACCTGTATACCTTTACACAGAGAAATTGCGTATTTCTGAGGCAAAATTTAAAGACCTACAGGTACTGAAGAAATTTACCGACAATCGTGAATTTTTTGACTCGCTGCCTTATGAGAATAAACCAGATGAACTTGTGTTTGATGAACAAAATTAATTTTTGTTATATAATAAACATTTTTTATTAATTTATATATTTGACTTATTTAATTTCCAAAGTAATGTGTGTTTGTCAGTGCCCTCATGCCAATGCTTGTGATTATTTGACTCCTTGAAGTTTGAAGGAACTCTATCTCTGAGTTTATGCTTTTAATGTCTGTTGTCGGTCTTTTCTACCATTGTCTCGGTGAATCATAAAGCTAATAATCAGTACCTGAATCTAATTATAGATTATCACAAAGTATTTTTTTCAATGTTTAATTTGATTATTATTGAATCAGGGACATACAAAAAATTTATATTAAAAATTAATTACTATTTTTTTTTACCACCACCACCACCACCACCATCTAATCTATATCTATTTTGGCTATTGAGCACGGCAATGCTGACAAAATTGATACATCAAAGATTGACTAATCTATATCTATTTTGGCTATTGAGCACGGCAATGCTGACAACATTGATACATCAAAGATTTGACTAATCTATATCTATTTTGGCTATTGAGCACGAGCAATGCTGATAACATTGATACATCAAAGATTGTGCCATGAGGAAAAGCAGAAAACGTGAATTTTATCCAAGAAATGAAAGCTTTTCTGTATCTTTTTTTTTAAATAAAAATTTTAAATGTGCTTAAAATTACTTTCTAATAAAAATTATCTTTTCTCTATAACATCAACATGTTTTTAGGGCAACCTAATTTCTGCCCCGGGCGGCACATACCCACGCTACGCCGCTGTCTGAAATACATCTTCTTTAAACACATACACTGTACTACACCATGAATACACAGGTTGATTTCTCTATCGAACTAGAAATTATGACAGCATAGTCAATAGTTTGTTGGATTTTTTTTATCGAATTTTAATATCTAATTTTAATATCTTCAGTTATTCGCTAACACATTCAGGTGAGAATTCAACAAATTAATTGGACCTTATGTCATGAGAAGTATATCTAATTGGTGTGCGTTACATCATTGGCATCTAATGCAGACTTTTCAACACACCATTTTCAAAGTTGTGTGTTGAAGAAATTGTTTTTTTATAACATTATAAAGGCTTTGTTAATGAAGAACGTGTTACGTATTTCAAGGATGGCCTAAACTGCCTAAACACTAGTCAGAAAATGAAGAGCTCTGATCTCATCTGGCATCCCCCTTATATTCCAGACTGCTGCAAGAGCTTAACATCTGTACTTGGACGGCCAGCTTAACATCTGTATTTTGGACGGCCAACTTCAATCCCACGGTAGATATATAGCCGCCAGTTCCACCTTTGTTAAACAAACTTTGGACGGCCGCAACAAACCTGACAAAATCACTTGAGTAAAAAAAAATGCTATTCAACGGCCTCATGCCGAGAACGCAAATGAAGAAAATTTTGTGTGAGAAATAACACCTGCCGTAAAAGTTCCCTGTCTAATTCTATCTCTTCATTTATATATCTACCTTTCTATTCGTTTATAGGTCTTGTTCTCTGTTAAGTATGAAGTCTATCTTTGTATTTATTTATTTCTGCCCTTTTCTGTTCGCCTTTATCTAATATTGTTGTTCATTTGATTGTTTACCTTTTTTATTTATTTAAAGTCTTCCTTTCTGTTCACCTATATGTAAACCTTGCTTTTAAATAATAAGTCTTCTTAAATACATTTACTTGAAATGTCTAACCGTCTGATCATTCATTTGTCTACTTTATGTGTTATTATTATTTTTGTGTGTATCTTTTGTGTTTTTTTAAAATTTATTTATGGTTTTTTTTTAATATGTACATTGTATTTCTATTTATTTATGTGTTTATATTAATTTACTTCATTTTCTACATTCATAGATATACATTTATATTCCAGTTTTTCAAGTTCCGAGCGTGGTTAGAATGTGTGGCTATGCCGAGAAAATCTTTTTGCGCTATTTGAAGTTTCAACACTTCCAGGTGTACCTATAAGCGTTATATGTGCTTATATTTAGTCGTTTCTTAGGAAGTGACTGTCATGCCTCTCTACTCTCTACATCACTCCCTCCACAATAATTGTTACATAAAGATTTCATGTCATTATTGACTAGGTGTAGCAAGTCTTCGTTACCATCCAGCGCATTAGGGGCCGTCCATAAAGTACGTCACGCTCTCGAAGGGGGGAGGGGGGGGTAAGAAAGTGTGACAGTTTGTGACAGGGGGGTGTCTACCCATGTGTGATGTCACTGTGTTTTATATTAAATTTTAATTATTTTTTTTATTTAAAAAAAAACATTTTTATTCGAAATTGTGACGTACTTTAAGTCCGAGATTTGTGACAGGGGGAGGGGGGAGTTAAAAATTGTAAAAAAAAATAGCGTGACGTACTTTATGGACGGCCCCTTAGCAAACATTGAATCACGCATTTATTCTCTATATGAAGACCTGTTCACTCACCGTGAAAAGTGTTGCCTGAAGAAACCAGGAAAACTAACACACTTTCAACATACAAACTCTAATAAAAATGCAAGAATAGACATGAACCATGTATAAGAAGCAATAATATTCTGTATAGAAAGAGCGTCTGTAATATTATGAAGGATAAGTGTGTCCTCATACATGTTGAAAACGAACAACTTTTTTCCCAGCTTTATAAGTCCTAAAGAATTCTGAATGCCTTAAATTTTTGGTTTACGTTAAAGGGAGAACTTAAATTAATTTTATTTTTGACAGACGTTAAAGGGAGAACTTCAATTAATTTTATTTTTGGTTTACGTTAAAGGGAGAACTTCAATTAATTTTATTTTTGGTAGACGTTAAAGGGAGAACTTCAATTAATTTTATTTTTGGTAGACGTTAAAGGGAGAGCTTCAATTAATTTTATTTTTGGTAGACGTTAAAGGGAGAACTTCAATTAATTTTATTTTTGGTAGACGTTAAAGGGAGAACTTCAATTAATTTTATTTTTGGTAGACGTTAAAGGGAGAACTTCAATTAATTTTATTTTTGGTAGACGTTAAAGGGAGAACTTCAATTAATTTTATTTTTGGTAGACGTTAAAGGGAGAACTTGAATCAATTTTATTTTTGGCTTACGTTAAAGTGAGAACTTCAATTAATTTTATTCCCTGCGCAATTTCTCAGTCTCGCTTTTAGATTTTTCCGTTGACCATCACGTGATGCCAGATTTCGATCCCAGTTTAAGAACCTCTAACGTAGACGGTTCTCTCGAGATGAAATAAAAACTGTGAGCCGAGGTTGGCCGAAGCCTTGCTACCGAGGCCGACAATTGCAAGCATATTTCAGCATTCAAAGGCTAGAGGGTAAACATGGGACGAGACGGAAGCGGCCTGTCTTTAAATGCTAGGATCCAATAAACTTGCCTCATAATAAAGAGGAAAACATTGCATAATTGGCCCTGGCATGAACCAGGCAAGAGCGCTCATTGCCTGCCCCTGGCTACAGACAAAAGCCAGTGATCGCTGCACGTGACCTAGAGTGATGGGAACTCTTTTGTCAATAAAGATCTGAAGGTGTTATTTAAAGGATCGTTCTGGGGACGCCTGGCAGTGATATTGTGGGCTTTTATTTTTAGGGAGGAATTCGTTTACTTTTTTTTTCGGTGGTTCTCCTGAGAGTTAGTGGCGTCCATTCAACACTTCTTCATAACTCAGAGAGTTAGTGAATTCATCAGTGGCGTCCATTCAACACTTCTTCCTAACTCAGAGAGTAACCACGAAAACTGGATTCCCTTCCCAGAATTCTGTATGACAGCGTTCGCACGTCGTGATAAAACCCGCCAAGACAAATACAAGGGACGCTATTATGATCGTGTTTTTCTTCTGAGTTTCAGGAGGGAGTGATCTCCCCATGTCTACTATCGGAAACAGTTTTTTCTTGTAACAGTGGAAGTCTTAGTTATAAAGAATACTGTAATCTACTCAAGAGGACGGTACTTAAGTTCTTCCCTTTAATCATATCAGGCCGGAGTTGAAAATAGCATACGGTTCACGGTTATCTCCCTTGCTACCACAGGGGTTAAAGACATAACACGAGAATATTGCGGTAAAATACGTTTCCTTGCCCCATCAGATGAATGCTATCGTTGCTCTGGCTTGAAGCCCCTCGTACTAACAACTTTTATGCACGCAGGAATACTTGATAAAATTGTCTCCCTTACACACAGGAGGCCTCTACATTTGAGCTGTTTTTCAAAATGTTTTTTTTTCCTATTTCAAATTCTCGAGAGGTGTGCCATCATTCAAGATCCCTTCACTTCTGCCAGACAAGCATCGATGGAAATTATTTTAACCAAGAAGTGCCCAGCTGGTGATGAACTATTAAAGATAATTTTATGTTATCTTTTTTAAAGGATAATAACATTTTTGAGTATACCAGGACTGTTAGAACAGAGCTGTCCTTTAATATTCTGGCACACTAACAGCTTTAGTTGGTCACGCCATGAAATTTTGGAATGTCACTTATCAAAATAAATTTAAAATAGTGGAGAAAAATTATCAAACACACACACAACATTCATTCACACACACACACACACACACACACACACACACACACACACACACACACACACACACACACAACATTCACACACAAGTATGTTTAATAAACTTACAATAGAAAAAATATTCAGTGGAAAATCGAGGGAAAACCCTTAGTGTCCTCGCCCTCCTACAGCTCCAATAGTCTCCAATATTGGGCCACGAAGTGGCACGCAGGAGCTGCCCCATACCACAGCTCCATTCGATTAATTGAGGGTTGGATTGGTGGCATTTTTTACACCACTAGAAATTGAACTTCCAATGGTCGGATTAGAGCGTGTGTGTCCGTAGGACCCCATTTGCCATCACGTGAGGGTGGCGCCCTATAATAGAGTGACATTACTCTATCCGGGCCCTTATTAATAACATTGTATGAGTCCTTTTAGTAGTTAACCTATGTTTTGACTTGAGTTCTGAAAATTTTGTCGAAACTCTTTTCGTCGTAAATAATAAAAAGCCTTGACAAAACTGATGAGCTACTAAACTATTGCCTAACAGTTGATGCAAATAATTAAATATTGTTTATTAGATTGATGTAATATTGGTATGATATTTACAGTTTATTAGATGGATGTAATATTGGAATGATATTTAATATTAGATTGATGTAATATTGGTATAATATTTACTGTTTATTATATTGATTTAATATTGGTATAATATTTACTGTTTATTAGATTGATGTAATATCAATATACATAATTTGCAATGTATGTCACGTCTGTCTGTCCGTGACGCTACTAATTTTAGAAAGCAGCGCACCAAAAATAACTCTTTTCGAAAATTCGCATAAAATTCTTCAATAGTTAAAATAAATGAATAAAATAAAAATAAATAAAATAAATGAAAGTTCAGTATTACGTTATTTTTTAATCTGATGCGTATTTATTTTGAAAACTTCCGTCATTTTTGACGGGTGATACACTAGTCGCTACGATATTTACTGTTTATGAGATTGGTGTATAATTGGTATGATATTTACTGTTCATTAGATTGATTTAATATTGGTATGATATTTACTGTTTATTACATTTATGTAATATTGGTATGATATTTACTGTTTATTACATTAATATGATATTGGTATGATATTTATTGTTTATTAGATTGATGTAATATTGGTATGATATTTATTGTTTATTACATTGATGTAATATTGGTATGATATTTACTGTTTATTACATTGATGTAATATTGGTATGATATTTATTGTTTATTAGATTGATGTAATATTGGTATGATATTTTGCTAGCAGTTAATTCCTGACTGACATCAACTTAGCTGCCACAGTAAGTGAGGCAGCGACACCTATATCCATGTCATCGTAAGGTTCACGTGGCACGACTTCTGGCCTTCGTGTATAACAGAACAAAAGTTATATAAACGTAATACAAGAACGTAGGGCTGAGAAGGAGACACCGTTTAAATAGAGATGACTTGTCAATTTCAATAAGATTCTGTGCATTTAGCTACCAATAAATTAAACAGAGAGTTTTTAGTCAGCTATTATAGAAGGCTTTTAGCTACCTATAAATAAGAGATTTTATTCACCTATAACTTCAGAGTTTTGGCCACCTATAAATAGAGATATTTTAGTCATTATAAATACAGAGATCTTAGCCAACTATAAATAAAGATATTTTTAAATCCCTTATATTAACTTCGCGGCCGTCTCTCTCTCTCTCTCTCTGTCTTGGGCTCGGCGGGCGGGCGGAAAAACAGAAGTCAAAAATGAACCCACTTCCCATGATCCGATCGAACTGAAATTTGGCACACGGACCCGTCTGACCTAACAATGCATTGTATCAAAATTTCAGATCGATCGAACGTACCGTAATTAAATTAATGCATTTTTAGTTTATCCTTATATGAGGTATGTAATTTAAATTCACGTATTTTTTTTGTTTTTTTTCTTCCAATTCCACGTGAGTTTGAGTTGACGCCGACCGTCGAGCCGACACCCCCTCACGTCCCACCCCCATTTATTAAAGACAAGGGACATCACTCGGTGTCAGTCTGTCAATGTTTTTTCCCCTCTCCCCCTCCCTGCAGCCCTCCCCCCTCCCACCCACACCTCCCCCTCCCAGGGTTATGAAGCAAACTTGAGTTAAGACAGATTCAGTCTGTAAATGTTTGAAAATAATCAATACTGTTAGTTATGTCTCATATATAAGGGATTTATAGTCAAAAACTTTGTTTTTACGGGTTTGTTTTATTAAATCCCTTATATTAACTTCACCGCCGTCTCATGGGCGGGCGGAAAAACAGAAGTCAAAAATGACCCACTTCCAATGATCCGATCGAACTGAAATTTGGCACACGGACCCGTCTTACCTAACAATGCATCGTATCAAAATTTCAGATCGATCGAACGTACCGTAATTAAATTAATGCATTTTTAGTTTATCCTTATATGAGGTATGTAATTTAAATTCACGATTTGTTATTGTTTTTTTGCCACGTGAAAGTTTGAGCATTGAGGCGACCCAACGAAACGACGGTGCGCTTTTGTTTACATTTTACGTGTCACTCTGAGCTCGGTCAAGCGAATCGGTGACCAGACTTTTCCCCTCTCCCCCTCCCACCCACCCCTCCCCCCCTAGGGTTATGAAGCAAACTTGTGTTAAGACAGATTCAGTCTGTAAATGTTTGAAAATAATCAATACTGTTAGTTATGTCTCATATATAAGGGATTTATAGTCAAAAACTTTGTTTTTACGGGGTTTTTTTTATTAGTAATTAGTTAATACCTAGTTTTTAAATCCCTTATATTAACTTCGCGGCCGTCTCTCTCTGTCTTGGGCTCGGCGGGCGGAAAAACAGAAGTCAAAAATGACCCACTTCCCATGATCCGATCGAACTGAAATTTGGCACACGGACCCGTCTAACCTAACAATGCATCGTATCAAAATTTCAGATCGATCGAACGTACCGTAATTAAATTAATGCATTTTTAGTTTATCCTTATATGAGGTATGTAATTTAAATTCACTGTTTGTTATTGTTTTTTTCTCCCACTTCCACGTGAGTTTGAGTTGACGCCGACCGTCGTGTTGACGCCGACCGTCGTGCCGACACCCCCTCACATCCCACCCCCATTTATTAAAGACAAGGGACATCACTCGGTGTCAGTCTGTAAATGTTTGAAAATAATCAATACTGTTAGTTATGTCTCATATATAAGGGATTTATAGTCAAAAACTTTGTTTTTACGGGTTTGTTTTATTAATCAGCTAATTCCTATTAGGATCTTGTCAAATATGTGTACTCTTTATTTTCTACAAGCACTTCAAGTTGCAGTCCCCTAGGCCCTATAGGATAATACTTCTAATATACGAATTAATTTTATTAATTTGTATTTCTTTTGTTTTTACTGTTTATTTGCTGATGAACTGTTGACATGTTTGATGTTGCGTTGTCAATCTTTTAGGAGTCCTCCTATAACTTGTTAAATAATTATTTACGTGGGTCTTGTCCTTCCATAACCGTAAGCTTAGCTCTAACCATAAACCTAACCCTAACCCTAACACCTGCTACATCGCTGGGCTTGCACAAAGCTGCCCCTAACACCCGCTACATCGCTGGGCTTACAGAAAGCTGCCCCTAACACCCATGGGCGTCGCTAGGAATTTTTCCAGGGGGGGGGGCAAAAAAATCCCACTTTTTTTTTAATTTTAACTGGCAATGCCATACAGGTACAATTTTCAATTAAATTCAAGTTCAGTATAAAATAAGGGTTGAAAAAGCCTTAGAAATTAATAAGACTTACAAATTAGTGCTGTAATAGTTAAAATACAACATTTATTAATGCATTTAATAAATTATTTTTTTTTCTCAAATGTGGGGGGGGGGCAAATGCCCCCCTTGCCCCCCTTCCCTACGCCCATGCTAACACCTGCTACATCGCTGGGCTTGCACAAAGCTGCCCCCAACACCTGCTACATCGCTGGGCTTACAGAAAGCTGCCCCTAACACCTGCTACATCGCTGGGCTTGCACAAAGCTGCCCCTAACACCTGCTACATCGCTGGGCTTACAGAAAACTTCCCCTAACACCTGCTACATCGCTGGGCTTACAGAAAGCTGCCCCTAACACCCGCTACATCGCTGGGCTTGCACAAAGCTGCCCCTAACACCTGCTACATCGCTGGGCCTACACAAAGCTGCCCCTAACACCTGCTACATCGCTGGGCTTAAAGAAAGCTGCCCCTAACACCTGCTACATCGCTGGGATTACACAAAGCTGCCCCTAACACCTGCTACATCGCTGGGCCTACACAAAGCTGCCCCTAACACCTGCTACATCGCTGGGCCTACACAAAGCTGCCCCTAACACCTGCTACATCGCTGGGCCTACACAAAGCTGCCCCTAACACCTGCTACACCACTGGGCTTACACAAAGCTGCCCCTAACACCTGCTACATCGCTGGGCCTACACAAAGCTTCCCCTAACACCTGCTACATCGCTGGGCTTACACAAAGCTGCCCCTAACACCTGCTACATCGCTGGACTTGCACAAAGCTGCCCCTAACACCTGCTACATCGCTGGGCTTGAACAAAGCTGCCCCTAACACCTGCTACATCGCTGGCTTGCACAAAGCTGCCCCTAACACCTGTACATCGCTGGGCTTGCACAAAGCTGCCCCTAACACCTGCTACATCGCTGGGCTTGCACAAAGCTGCCCCTAACATCTCGACCAGAATTACCGTATATTCCGGCCTATAAGACGACTTTTTAACCCTTAAAAATCTTCTCAAAAATCCGGTGTCGTCTTATATCCCTGGTATCGTCTTATATCCCGGGTATCGTCTTATATCCCGGGTATCGTCTTATATTCCGGGTATCGTCTTATATCCCGGGTATCGTCTTATATCCCGGGTATCGTCTTATATTCCGGGTATCGTCTTATATCCCTGGTATCGTCTTATATCCCGGGTGTCGACTTATATCCCGGGTATCGTCTTATATCCCGGGTATCGTCTTATATCCCGGGTATCGTCTTATATTCCGGGTATCGTCTTATATCCCTGGTATCGTCTTATATCCCGGGTATCGTCTTATATCCCGGGTATCGTCTTATATTCCGGGTATCGTCTTATATCCCGGGTATCGTCTTATATCCCGGGTATCGTCTTATATCCCGGGTATCGTCTTATATCCCGGGTATCGTCTTATATCCCTGGGTATCGTCTTATATCCCGGGTATCGTCTTATATCCCATGGTATCGTCTTATATCCCTGGTATCGTCTTATATCCCGGGTATCGTCTTATATCACTGGTATCGTCTTATATCCCTGGTATCGTCTTATATCGCGGGTATCGTCTTATAACCCTGGTATCGTCTTATATTCCGGGTATCGTCTTATATCCCTGGTATCGACTTATATCCCGGGTATCGTCTTATATCCCGGGTATCGTCTTATATTCCGGGTATCGTCTTATATCCCGGGTATCGTCTTATATCCCGGGTATCGTCTTATATTCCGGGTATCGTCTTATATCCCTGGTATCGTCTTATATCCCGGGTATCGTCTTATATCCCGGGTATCGTCTTATATTCCGGGTATCGTCTTATATCCCTGGTATCGTCTTATATCCCGGGTATCGTCTTATATCCCGGGTATCGTCTTATATCCCTGGGTATCGTCTTATATCCCGGGTATCGTCTTATATCCCGGGTATCGTCTTATATTCCGGGTATCGTCTTATATCCCGGGTATCGTCTTATATCCCGGGTATCGTCTTATATTCCGGGTATCGTCTTATATCCCTGGTATCGTCTTATATCCCTGGTATCGTCTTATATCCCGGGTATCGTCTTATCGTATTTGTACCTGTTCATACAGTACAGCACCAGTATCGTCTTATCGTATTTGTACCTGTTCATACAGTACAGCACCAGTATCGTCTTATCGTATTTTGTACCTGTTCATACAGTACAGCACCAGTATCGTCTTATCGTATTTTTACCTGTTCATACAGTACAGCACCAGTATCATGATACAGTACAGTATAATACAAATGGTCAAGACCCCATCATGTCTCCAACAGCAAGAAGAAAAAAATATGAAGCAAGTTTCAAACTTAAGAGTGCGTTGGAAGTGGATTGGTCTTATGCGGCGAAAATAACTTAAAACCTATATTTTAACAGGAAAAGTGGGGCGGTCGTCTTATACGCCCAGTTGTCTTATACGCCGGAATATACGATATTATTAACTGACTTTAATTCTAAATGCATTCCATATTCGAAATTAGAATGTATTCCCATTTATTCTAGATACAAAACAAGAACAAGTCGCCAAAGTGCCTGTGTGTTTGGCTCGGGTGTGATCAGAGAGACAAGAAAAAGTAGTTGAACAAAGTCAATACATTACTATCATCGTCTTTAATCGTCAACTATTTGTAAAGGGGTGGGGCTGAGGGGGGTGAAAACAAATAGTTCATAGGTCATTGGTCATTGGTAAACAAACGATGACGTAAGTGCTCGTAGATTATCATTTCAATAATACAGCCACACGCACATATACACCTGTAAATATATATATATGTGGTTGTGTAAATAAATATATTCAGGTCACAAACAATGCAACTGCTACATTTCTATTCACAATACCTGGGTACAGAGAAGATTCTACACGGACGAACAACAACTTTGCGAAGGGAAAAAAAATTATTGTAACCCCTTTTGTAACATGTAAGACTAGTAAGAGTGAAACTTAAGTTTAATTTTCATGAAATTTAAATTCAATTAAAATATGTATTAGTGTCAGTAATTAACACAGACTCTTAAATAATAACATTTAATATAGATCTATGCTACGTTTGTGACAGATCATTTTTAGATGCATGAATTTGATGATCATTGTTTAGAGTAATAAATAATTTTAAATTCCGCTCTAGTGGGATATAATATAACACATCGTTTTGGATGGTTGTTTGTCTGTTGGTTTAATTACGTTATCAATATACATGATAAACTTATGAGATAAACCATATATATTAGTTAGCTTAATTAATTAATTCGTTTAACATAACAATAACTTGCGAACGTTTTTAATAATTAATCTATCAGCCGTATTGCAGCAACACCATAATATCCTTATAAATAACCCAAAGCATCCTCGCTTTTACGACAGGAAAAATGTTTTACTATGTTTAACTAACTGAAACAAAATAAGGATTTAATTTTTTAATAAAACGCTCTTGTTCTTGTTTTAATACGATTATTTTAGTAATAAATTTTATGCAAGGACGTATTAGGTATAGATCTAGATAAGTTTTCTGACCAAGTTTTCTACGAAAATCAACATTTAATGAAATCTAATTTTCATGGCTTGTTTTTAAAGACCAATGGATCGCGTGACTTCTAAAATGGTCTACAAACTAAGTGAATTTAATCAACGAATGTCAAGACACGAATGAGGATATCTTCAAGATCAATAAACTAAACACATGTGTAAATATTATATACATACACCATATTTTTATCATTTGCCGTTCATCTATTTAACTTTATTTACATTTTACAATTTTTTATGAATTAATTCATAATTTTATTGGATTTAATTTTTTTGATTTTATGTAGAGTGAAATAATTATTTGTTTACCTCCTACCCCATTTTTCACAAAACTATTTTCCCTTGCTTTACTTTCTACTATACCCCATGCTACTACCACACTCAAAATGGTCATTGAAAATATTCTACCTGGTTGACAGTAAGTGAAACAGTGCATATAATTGTGCCTTTCTCATGTTATAACACATTTATTAGGTCAAAAATCTTTAAATAGATTCTTTATCTCTTTGACTTCCACACACAAACATCATTGGATCATAACACTTAGCGTCATTTATAAAATCGTTATTTTGGGAAGTTATATTAAATAATAACATTTTGAACACATGCAATTGATAGTTGTTTTTTTTCAAATCCCATTGCATTAGTTATTCAATGCTTAAATTATTCAATGAATCTAATCTAGAAACATAAACTCAGGGGCATTATCTTCTTATGTTTTCCTATAAAGACTCACACAATTAATAAAATAATCTAATTATGCACCGTACATACAAAACGTAAACGAAAAAAAATTGTTAGCTTAAACTTAAACCATAAATAATGCAAACATCTGCAATAAATATGATTTTTAATGTTTTAGCTTACAGACAGGCAACATGAACATCAGTTGCCTTGAAAATCAGTAGAGACAAAATCATCGTCATTCTATTACAACGTAGATTAACAAATATTAGAATCGTGCATTTTCGTGTGTTTTTTTAGAGTAAAGAAAACATTAACATAAAAGATGATTTTTTGTTACTTTTATTTAGGTACATTCTTTATTTAAAACAAACTTTTGAGTTTCAATTCTATTTCTTGGGTCGTTCAAAGCAACAAGAGCAAGAATTCAAGTCAATTAGACGATCACGTTAAATGAAACGGAAATTTCTTCAATTGGAAATCAGACCCAAAAAAAAACAACAACATACAGGAGTACAACAGAACAACCACTACATCAACATTTGGTGATGTCGTAAACAGATCAAGTTCATTCCCGGACATGAAAATGACGTACAAGAATCGATATATTTTTATATTCGTCATTCTATCAGAAATTTTAGTATACATGTATTTGGTGAAATATAACATAAACCTCAAGTTTTAAACGTTACTAAAAGGTTTTACAGCGCTACTAAATACGTTTATTTCACAATATAACTATATTATATATATACTAGTTACAAGCTACTGGACAAATGAGGATGTATACAGGAAACATCCCATACAGTCGTTGTCTGTTGCTAGCGTGGAGTCTAGTTCCTATAGACATAATAACGCTGTACAATTTCAATGGCGTTTGGGGTGACACCTAGCGACTGAGTGGGTGACAAGAAAATCAAGATATATATACGTCATTTGTTTAATAACCAGGTAGATTCGAACTATTTTAAATTCGATTCTTCCAAGGAGATTATATATTTCTCCTTCACGAATGGTAACAATTGTACAAAAATATTTTTACAAACATACATCTACCCGTGCTCATCAAAGTCATGTAAGTGTTTCATAAGACAACAAAAACTACTGTATCAATGTTTGGCCAGTCAAAGACTTCTATTTGGACTATCTCGAGATTCAGGCTGCTAACTTATCCTGTGGCAAGGACAGTTCAAGGTCAACTTCATTTGGTATGGTATGGTAGTATCCACATAAACACTCACATTTCCAAAGTAATATTTATGGCGGCTTAGTGCTCTTTAGTCTTACATAAAATTGAAATTATACATTGACTTAAGTGAAAGCGCCATGTCTTCTGTTGAAGGAGAGGGATAACTTTTAATGATAATATTTAATAAATATATAATAAATGCATGGTACCAGTCATACCTCAATGGTTTTCTTAACGCGAGAATCTTACCAACTAGTTTTGTCCCTATGCGAGTATCTTACCATCTAGTATTGTCCCTATGCGAGTATCTTACCATCTAGTATTGTCCCTATGCGAGTATCTTACCATCTAGTATTGTCCCTATGCGAGTATCTTACCATCTAGTATTGTCCCTATGCGAGTATCTTACCATCTAGTATTGTCCCTATGCGAGTATCTTACCATCTAGTATTGTCCCTATGCGAGTATCTTACCATCTAGTATTGTCCCTATGCGAGTATCTTACCAACTAGTTTTGTCCCTGCTAAAGTGCTCCCAGATAGAGACGTGTCCAAGCTAATGTCGTCTGCTAGTATTATGACATAGAGTCCTCCCCCATTTAGCTTGCGTTCAAACATTTTTCTTCAAATTGTCGTTATTTAACAATTAAAGTTATATTCTATATAACTGTTCATAGCATTTAACCAACTTTATAACTGTTCATAACATTTAACCTACTATATAACTGTTCATAACCTTTAACCAACTATATAAACCCATTAACCAACCGATTCTACACCAAACACAACTTTTTTTAACCAACGCCAATACACATTTCATTGTTAAAACTTGCATTAAGTAAACAAAACTGTGGCAAGGCTCAAGCCATCATGACCATCCCTGCTCTCAATCAGGAACTCAAAAGTATAGTCTAATAAATCACAAAACACAATCAGTTTTAGCCATCTATTTGAAATAACTGTATAACATAATTTTTGTTAATAATGTTCAAAGGGGTAAAACTCTAATTGACAGTATTCGTCTGACCAGTCAGACGGTTGGAGGTTGTTAAGCAAATGTACTATCGTCCACATTTCTAAACACTATGTTTCGTCCAGTATAACTAACACTTTGTTTCGTCCAGTAACTAACACTATGTTTCGTCCAGTAACTAACACTTTGTTTCGTCCAGTAACTAACACTTTGTTTCGTCCAGTAACTAAAACTTTGTTTCGTCCAGTAACTAACACTTTCTTTCGTCCAGTAACTAACATGTTATTTCGTCCAGTAACCAAGTCTGTGAGTAAGCTGGAAACCTGGAGAACAAAACACTTCAGTTTTTTTAATAGTTGAAATAACATTATATAAAACATGCTAAATGATTGCCTTTAAAAAGTGTCATACTTTCAGCAAGACTGCCATTGACAGAGTCAATACACAAGGTAAGTTCAAAGTGTCAGCAATTTTGTCGTCTCACATCTCCAGTCCTTGGCGTCATGGGAAGTGGGTTGAGCTAACGGTCAACTAACCTCACACAATATGGACACTATTGGCGCTCAAGGTGAGATTGAGATAATGAACAGATTTGGTGACGTCATTTCGCAGTATTTTTTGAGAATATCGGCACCGATTCTTGCGTCTGGAGTACAGACATGATTATTGCTAACAATTTTGTTTTCCTTTTTTAAAAATTATACCTTCATTTAATAATAACGTGGAGCAGCTCCAGGAACAAATCGGTGATTAAATCAAAGAATTCACGGCCAGTGGCTGAATAAAATAAAGGTCAAGGACATTGCTGAATCATGTAGGTCAACGACTCGATAGTTTTAAACGATCAAGGACACGACGAGGGCATATGGTTCTGGTCTGCGGGACGTGATGACTCTTGTAACATAGAGATACGATTCTTGGAGCCCCGGTAAACTTGAACCTTAACCTTTCATAGGAACGTACCAGTGTGAACAGTGAGGGATTGATATGATAATATCCAAGCATGAACAACCGGACAGCAGACGATGCTTGTAAAGATGAACTCAGCTACTGTCACACACAGCTTTGGTGTACTACCAACCAGCAGTGGTAATGGTCTTTGTTTGTTTGACGGCTTCTCTTTCTTTAGTTACAGTAATGGTGTACTACCAACCAGCAGTGTTAATGGTCTTTGTTTATTTGACCTTTCTTTAGTTACAGTAATGTTTCTCTATGACCTTGACGCACTTTTTACACTCCACCCTACAGCACCAATAAAACTTGCAGTCACAGTCGTGCTTCTCCTCACTGACCAACGTCTGATAGCCACGACCACAACACATGAGCGTACATCCGTCCAGCCCGTAGCTCGTCTTGTTGCACTGTCGCCCGCGAGTACCCAGGGAACCGTAGTCTGGGTTGTACTCACAGAAATCCGGGGACTCGGCCAGGTAAACCAAGTCCTTTTTCGTTGGTCTTTTTTGCTTGCCTGTTATTCGTTTTAACCGCTTCCGGCTTTTGTCCCAGCGGACGTAACTGGCGCCGTCGAACTTTTGTTTGAGAGCCGCTCCAATGTCTCTGAAAGAACGCATTTTGCGCCAGCAGATCTTCACGGAGCAGTCCCCCGAGACGCCATGACACTTGCACTGCACGTCGACCTCATCTTTGATGGTCTGGAGATTGAAACAAAGAAAAACATCAGGTCACGGTTCAATGAGTCCCTACAACAATATATATTTCTTTACCTTTCAAATGTTTACCTGACCGTTGAAATTAACTTTCGAATAACTTTTAAATTTCATGTATTAATTCAACCTTTTTGTTTCATGTGTTTATTTAACCTTGTTTTTTGCATGTATTATTTCAACCTTGTTTTTTTTTGTATATATGTATTACTAGCAGAATACCCTCGCACTGCAGCGAAAAAGTAGAATATCTGTTAGTGTTGAGAACCAGGATACTAAATTGTGGGACTATGGGACCATAAGTATAAAAACCGTTGGATTGGTTCAATATGGTGAATGCCATTGACGTCATACTAATGAAATAAGTACGTTCATCAGTGTCGGTTAAAGCAGGGAAGTCGACTAACAAATTTCGTGAAGATGGGGTCATAAAAGAGAAGGTTTAACATGGCGAACGATGTTGCTGACCGCTAAGTCCGTTACGCTTAGAATTTCGAAATGAAACCTTTTTACTTTTGGACATCTTTTGCCCCATAGTTTCTCAATATGTATCATCAAAATCTTATGCAACAAGTATGATCAAGAAACTCCCATTTTACCCAGAACCCTTTGCGGGAGTGTCTTCAAGAACTTCCTAAAGTTTTATGTCGATCAGTGAATAAATAATATTTATACAGCTTATATAAAAACGACATAAATGGGTCCACAGGCCCAATTAGTGCAATATTTGAAATTTTAAAAAAAACTGTTAATTTCAATCTGGATCATGATGGATATATTTGTTTGTATTTTTAAAAAATTCAAGGTCGTGTAAAATTAAATTGGAAATTAAATCACATTAAGGACCTTGGACAGAAACGGTGCAAGATGTTAAGTTCATAGGCCTGACATTTTCAATCTGGAACGTGATGAAAATATGTGTCAATGTTTGCCAACATTTTTTAAACATTACATGGGGGATGAAGATTTAAAGTTTATGAAAAAAATATTTTGGGCCCCCGGTCCCGAAGTAGAGACATTAGGAGTTTATACCCTATAGAATTGTAATATGAGCCATCAAATTTTCATGTATCAAGTTTGGTCAAGATCCAGTAGCCACTGTTTAAAGTAACGAAAATGAGATTTTTGGGCCCCAGCCCTTAATAAGTGGGTTTTTTTTTCCAAAAATTTATGCCAGAAAATTTTGTGGGAAAGTATTGTACGACTTCGTTGAGTTTCAAGGCAATCGGATGAATACGATAATATTTACACAGCTTGGATAAGAAAAAATGACATTAAGGGTCACCCGGACCCAATTGGTGCAAGATGTAAAGTAAAAAAACACCTATTGATTTCAATCTGGATCATGGTGGACATATTTTTAAACAATGGTCAAATCGAGTAAAATGGAATCGTGGGTAATAAAGTATTAATTGTTTAGGAAAAAAATGATTTTTTGGCCCCGGTCCAAAAGGAATGAACGTTAGGAGTTTATTGCATTATAGAATTTTAATATGGGTCATCAATTTTTGTTAGTAAAAGTTTAGTCAAGATCAAAGTTCCCATTAAGCTGTGCGGTTACGCGGCCGCGCAGATATTTGACAGACACCGCGCAGCAGTTACGAATTACAGCGCAGCTAATTTTGTAAAATATTGCACATAAAATGGATGCTGTGCAACTTTGCATGCAAGGTAGGGTAAAAGCAAAGAGAACGGAGCGCTCCATATAGACTATGGTATTTTTGGCTGCTATATTTTTTTTTCTTTTTTAATTTTAAAAATAGACAACTAAACCTAACCCAGACCCTAAAATTAAAACTACAACCTTAATGACGTTTACGGATAAAAATAGTTGCACTAATTCCCTTTTCAAGTGTAAAAATACAACGTTTCATTGCCGATAGTACGCCTCGCTCTGCCATAATAACAATGAGAGCACCGTTCTCTTTGCTTTAGCCCAAGGTTGTTGTTTTTACTTTGCATAAGGAATAACGAACCTAAGAGGGAACATTGGTCAAAACCCATCTATTTAAACAGTAGCAAAAGTTTAAACTAATTTTTATATAGCTCATATCAGGAAAAATTTTCATTTGGGCCCCCGGCGCCCAGTGAGTGATAATTTATTTTTGTCCGCCTGTTACCATCGCGAGAGTGTACTGTGTACTCAACAACTTCCCAAAGTTTAATGCTTCTTTCTATCTATACGGGAAGTTGGAGAATTAGTGATGAATCGGTTTTATATAGCTCATTTTAGGAGGGGGGGACTACACTTCGGCCCCCGGCCTCCAGTGAGTGATATTTTAAATATTTTTTTCGCCTATTATTATTGCGGGCGTGTACTCAACAACTTTCCAAAGTTTCATGCTTCTACTTCTACCGACACAGGAAGTTGGAGAATTAGTGATGAGTCAGTCAGGGCTTTGCCTTTTATTAGTGTAGCCGAGTTAAGGGCTTAGTAGACACGATATAATAGCACAACAAATTGTTGAACTCTGGAAATCAGATTGCGAACAGTTTTTTATTGTGTCAATACAGCAACCACATAATCTCCCTTGTCTTTTTTACACACCAAACCGCCACTCTCCCTCTCAACTTCCTTTCTTCTATTCTCTATTGTGCGGTGCACGTGGTGCGGCGCTGTATGGGTGTGCAAACTACCACATTAGTATAGATTTCAACAATGTTGTTTGATGTATTAGTTCAACCTTGTTGAGAATGGTAAGCCGCTTTGGCGTAAACAATCTGAGATTATCATCGCATTAAGAATCGTTGCTTTATGCGTAGTATGTAGTATGTATCACTGTCGTCATTGCAAAAACAACATATAATAACACTAATGACATTTTACAATTTAAATTCTAATTTCAAAAAATGTAATTAGTCAATGCCTATTAATATAATATGTGTATTTTTTTTTAGTGGTGAGTTAAAAGAAAGCACTCAATTAAATGTGTTAATTATGTCTTCATTGAAGGAAAAATGGGCAATATTAACCCGCAGATAATTTTTTTCAACAATTATAGTATGTTGTTCTTATAGCTCTTGTTGTTGATATTGATGTTAACGTTTTTGTTGAACCTACCTCTCTGCCCGCCCCGTTACTCCAAAGATTCATGATCCCGTAAACTGTTGTTGTTGTTGTTGAACCTACCTTTCTGCCCGCCCAGTTATTTCAAAGACTCATGTTCCCGTGATATTTATGTTGTTGTTGAACCTACCTTTCTCCCCGCCCCGTTATTCCAAAGATTCATGATCCCGTGATCATTATGTTGTTGTTGAACCTACCTTTCTCCCCGCCCCGTTATTCCAAAGATTCATGATCCCGGGATCTTTATGTTGTTGTTGAACCTACCTTTCTCCCCGCCCCGTTATTCCAAAGATTCATAATCCCGTGATCTTTATGACGCGTCTCATTCAGATCCACGAAATCTTTGGAAAACTTGGCGCCGTACCGGATGTTGTCCGAGCAGCCACCCCACTCGAAGTCTGCCCCCGGCTGGCGACTGCGCACCTTGTTGTCACATCCGCATTTGTCCAGCTCACCCTTAGCGCATGCGCGAGTCACACTGTACATGATTCCCGCCGAGGATATGGCGTAGATGTAGGCCGTCTCTCGGCTCTCTGAGGAGGACACAGCAGTTAATAGATCCGGTGTTGAGACTAATTTAGTATACACTCTGATATCATTGCATTTAATTAATGTAACAAATCATTTTTATTGCTAGAAGTCATGAATAACTTTAATAATACTAATAATAACAATAATGATAATAATAATTTGATAAGTTATGTAGCGCAGTACCCAAGCAAGCAACTGGGCTCACATCACTTTACATAAAATTAGTATCATACATAAATATTAAATAATTTGATATAAAACATTAATATCCTAAATACAACAAATAATGGCATTACGGTACATACAAGCTATGTTTATCTTTAAAAGAATTTTTGGATGGTTGTTTAATTAATTTTGATTTTGAAAGTAAAGTCTGAAGAGAGGTGTTTCTGGTGCAGTCTAGAAGGCATTGTCCTTAGTGGTTGGAATACTGCGAATGTGTAATATTTAAGAAGTCCATTGTTTTATTTATTTTTTTTTGGTGTGTTTTTTGTGTGTGTGTGTGGGGGGGGGGTTGGCACAAAAAGAGAACGACCCATCAGCAAATGTTTTAGATCGTGTCTTAGGAACAACCTCCATTCATCTACTTTAGCAATAAAAACAATACATCGTAATTCTCAAAGGATACTGAGTCACCCTCTAAAACTAAAATATACTTTTTTACGGTAAAAGAAAAGTCGGCGAGTTTTCTTTAAAATATTTCGCCAAGATATTGAAATTGTTGTGTGGTATGAATTACCCGATACATTATTAATGCGTCGTATAACGTAGAATATTGTATAGCATAACGTAGACTATCAATATACATAATTTGCAGTGTATGTCACGTCTGTCTGTCATGTCTGTCCGTGACGCTACTAATTTTAGAAAGCAGCGCACCAAATTACTGCACCAAAAAATAACTCTTTTCGAACGTCCGCATAAAATTGTTCAATAAGGAAATAAATGAATAAAATAAAAATAAATACAATAAATGAAAGTTCTGTATTGCGTTATTTTTTAATCTGATTTTTATTTATTTTGAAAACTTCCGTCATATTTGACGGGTGATACACTAGTTTTATAATATAACATAGACTATTGAATAGTATAACGTAGACTATTGTATAGTATAACGTAGACTATTGTATAGTATAACGTAGACTATTGTATAGTATAACGTAGACTATTGTATAGTATAACGTAGACTATTGTATAGTATAACGTAGACTATTGTATAGTATAACATAGACTATTGTATAGCATAACGTAGACTATTGTATAGTATAACGTAGACTATTGTATAGTATAACATAGACTATTGTATAGTATAACGTAGACTATTGTATAGTATAACATAGACTATTGTATAGTATAACGTAGACTATTGTATAGTATAACGTAGACTATTGTATAGTATAACATAGACTATTGTATAGTATAACGTAGACTATTGTATAGTATAACGTAGACTATTGTATAGTATAACATAGACTATTGTATAGTATAACGTAGACTATTGTATAGTATAACGTAGACTATTGTATAGTATAACGTAGACTATTGTATAGTATAACATAGACTATTGTATAGTATAACATAGACTATTGTATAGTATAACGTAGACTATTGTATAGTATAACATAGACTATTGTATAGTATAACGTAGACTATTGTATAGTATAACGTAGACTATTGTATAGTATAACATAGACTATTGTATAGTATAACGTAGACTATTGTATAGTATAACGTAGACTATTGTATAGTATAACGTAGACTATTGTATAGTATAACGTAGACTATTGTATAGTATAACGTACACTAAAGTATAGTAAAATGATGATTATTGCATGCCTGCATTCTAACACACCAAAGCACATAGCAATAGGCCTAAGAAATAATTATGCATCTTGGCACTGCATACATTGTGGGTTGCCCCAAATCAGTTCAGATTTATTTAACTATAAGGACCTTATCACCACAAACTCTTACAGTGTTTTGGCTAATCCTTTTATAAATAAACCACTAGATAAAATGAAACCTACCACACAAACCCATAAAATTACCCATAAAAAATCTAATAATAATAATAATCAAAACATTCTCAAAACACTAATAGTTAATTTCCAAAGCTTAAAAAATAAAATTCCAGATTTAGAACTACTTATAAAAACAGAAGAACCAGACATAATTGCTGGTTCTGAAACTTGGTTGAACCCCAACATATATAACTCTGAGATTTTAAACACCAATTATAATATTTTTAGGAAAGACAGAACAGACAATTATGGAGGAGTGCTACTTGCAATTAAATCAAATATCATAGCTGAAGAAATTACTACGCAGCCAAATTTTAATATAGAGTCTATTTATTGTAAAATAATTACACCAAACTCATCCCCACTTATTGTAGGCAGTATATATAGACCTCCGAATACAGGCCTAGAATACATGAACAATCTTTGTAGTCAATTAACTTTCATAAAAGAGAATAATAAAAATGCAGTTCTATGGATTATGGGGGACTTTAATCTTCCAGATATAAATTGGAAAAATTATACAATTGATAACCATCAAACTAACAAAGAAATTAATGAACACTTTTTAGACACTATAAACAACATAAACCTAGAACAGATAGTAAAAACAGCAACAAGGAAAAATAAAACACTAGATTTATTCCTAACAAATAGACCAGGACTAGTGTTAGACTATAAAATAATTCCAGGATTGTCCGACCATGATATTGTTAGGGTCACCAATACAATAAAAATTAAAATTAATAAGATACCTAGAAGAATAATCTATCTTTGGAATAAATGTAATTAAATAAAACTACACCAATCAGCGGCTAACTTCCAACAAACTTTCCTAAGTAAATTTAACAAAAATAGCCCAGTAGAAGAAATTTGGAAAGATATAAAAACAAATCTAAAAACTATAATGGATGAGAATGTTCCAAAAAAACTAACATCAAATAAAATTAACAAATGCTGGTTCAATTCTAGATTGAAAAAGCTATGCAAACTAAAAGAGAACTTATTTAAGAAATATAAAGCTACCTATTCATATAGGATACACAAAAAATACTTAAAGATTAAACACTTGACACAAAAACTTAGTCGAAACCTCCAAAATGAATATATAAACAATGTAATTACCAAAGATAACAATAAAAACTTATGGTCCTTTATCAAATCTAAAAAAATGGAACCTTCAGGAATAGCCACACTAAAAGGCTCAAATAATAAAACCTATAATGATAATGAAACTAAAGCTAATATCCTTAACACATATTTTGCATCATCTTTTTCTGCCTCAGGCGACAAGGAAGTTTTAATAAATTTAAATAAAATGGAGGAAATAGGTAACATAACTGTAGATGAGATAGGTATACATTCACTCCTAAAAAACTTAAAAATAAACAAAGCTACTGGCCCAGATGATTTGCCTGCAAGATTATTAAAAGAACTAAGCAATGAACTGTCCCCAATCCTTGTAGTTCTCTTTCAAGCCTCTCTAAACCAGGGTAAAGTGCCCAAGGATTGGAAATTAGCTAACGTAACTCCACTCTTTAAGAAAGGGGATAAATCAGACCCTGGTAATTACAGGCCTGTATCACTTACTAGTATCACCTGTAAATTACTAGAACACATAATATATAGTAGAATAGTTAACCACCTTGACAAATATAATGCCCTATGCCCACATCAACACGGCTTTAGAAAAAACAGATCATGTGAAACACAATTAATAGGTTTAATAGATGAACTATCAAAAGGCTTAGACAAAAATGATCAAATGGACACAATATTACTAGACTTCTCAAAAGCATTTGACAAAGTTCACCACCTTAGTTTACTTAAAAAACTTAACTACTTTGGAATCTCAGGTTCCTTACATCACTGGATCCAAGACTTCCTTTTGGGCAGGGAGCAAACTGTAATAATTAATGGATCTAAATCTGCACCAATAAAGGTTAACTCAGGAGTTCCACAAGGAACTGTGCTAGGTCCCTTACTCTTTTTAATTTATATAAATGATTTACCCAACAACATCTCAACAGGTACAAAAGTTAGGTTATTTGCTGATGATTGTATAATCTATAGAACAATTAAATCAGAACAAGATAGCAAAATTTTACAAAAAGACTTAGATGAATTGATAAAATGGGAAACTAACTGGAGTATGTCTTTCCATCCAGAAAAGTGTCAACTGTTAAGAGTAACAAAGAAAAAGAAACAAATAAATTCAAAATATTACATTCATGGAAAAGAACTGACCCAAACTAAAGATGCAAAATACTTAGGAGTCTTAATAAATGAGAAACTATCATGGAATCCCCATGTCAATGAAGTTATTAAAAAATCAAACAAAACCTTAGGCTTTATAAAAAGGAACTTTAAAAAATGTAATAGAGATATAAAACTAAAATGCTACCTCACTTTGGTGAGACCTGTACTAGAATATGCATCTTCTGTATGGGACCCATCCACCAAAGAAAACATTGATAAACTAGAACAAATTCAAAAAAGAGCTGCCAGATTCATTACTGGAGAATATTCGAAACTGACAAGAATAACACCATTAGTTAAATCATTAAACCTTGAAACACTAGAGGATAGAAGAACCAAGAGCAAAGTAGTAATCATACATAAAGCAATTAATTCTAATTTAGAAATACAACACAAAGATAACTTAATACAACCCTCAGATAGACATAAGGATAAAAACACCTTTCTTATTCCGTATGCAAGAACAAACACATACAAGTTTTCCTTCTTCCCGTCCGGAATTCGGGCGTGGAATGGGTTGCCTGAAGAATCCAGGAAAACCAACACTTTATCAACATTTAAATCTCTAATAAAAATGCAGGACTAAACACAAACCATAGATAAGCGTAGGACGCAATAATCTTCTGTATAGAAGGAGCGTCTATAAACAGATAAGATAAGATAAGATCATTATATTTACGCTCAATTATGTATGATGCCTAACGCTATGGGACATCACTCTGCTCTTTTAAAATTTTGTGTTGTAAGCAGTGCTGATTGACTCAAATAGTTATTTTTTGGAGCAGTAATTTGGTGCGGTGCTTTCTAAAATTATTTTAAAAAATCGTGTGGTGATTAGCACTGTAAAAATTATTATTTAAATACTTTGTTTAATTTTCAGGAATATTTCGTATTTATCATACAAGGATAAGTTACTTGGGCTTTTGACCAAAATAAAAAGTGGGCGCCGTAGGCCGTAGGCGCCCTACAACCTCAATTTAAAATTACTTTAAGTATATTTAAGGTAGTTTAATATTATATATCTATCATACAAGGACAAGTTGGTTGGGCTTTTGAAAAAAGTGGGCGCCGTAGGCGCCCTAAATAAAAGTGGCCGCCGCAGCACAACCTATATTATATACATACTTTGTGTACATTTCAGGAATATTTCGTATTTATCATACAAGGATAAGTTACTTGGGCTTTTGACATAAAAAATAAAATAACAAAATAAAAAACTATTATAAAATACTTTGTGTACATTTAAGAAATTTTAATATTACGTATTTATCATACAAGGACAAGTTAGTTGGGCTTTTGAAAATGGTGGGCGCCGTAGGCGCTCTTAAAAAAAGGGGGCGCCGCAGCACAAACTAGTATGGAATAGTGCATCATGATATTTTTTTCCAGCTCTTTGTCGATCGAGAAGGCAGTAACAGACTGCGGCGTTTCCAGCGTACCGCTTCGCTGCCCTATAGAGAGGGCCACAAGGACATAATTAGGAGCGGTTCTTTGTGGTGGAGGGAATCTTAAGAGCTTCAGCTGGAATATTTTCAACTTTTCCTAAGATAGTAAGTTCAGTACTTTGAACATCTTCTATATTTCATTTCAATATTTAAACTCAATAAATTTACTTTATACAGGCTGAAAATGGCGAATTGAATGTTTAGACAGAGACATGGTCTAAAGTCTAAAGGTATGCACACCAGCGGGATTAACCAAAGCGTTTTTAAGAACTGTCCAAACTTCACATCAAACTCCTTGCGTTTATTTACTGCACATCTTCACTTCTCCATTACATTCCATTGAAATAATTGGAAATAAGTTTCTTTCTTTTTACTTACTCGCCAATTTTAAAAGACCACACTGACTGTTGTAGAGATTCGCCCAACAATTCAATATCGCGAAGAAAGTGGGTTTGGCGGTTGGCGGTTGGGGAGAGAAAGAAAATAGAAAAGTTGGCGTAAGTTGGAAAATAAAACAAACCCGTAAAAACAAAGTTTTTGACTATAAATCCCTTATATATGAGACATAACTAACAGTATTGATTATTTTCAAACATGTACAGACTGACACCGAGTGATGTCCCTTGTCTTTAATAAATGGGGGTGGGATGTGAAGGGGTGTCGGCACGACGGTCGGCGTCAACACGATGGTCGGCGTCAACTCAAACTCACGTGGAAGTGGGAGAAAAAAACAAAAACAAACCGTGAATTTAAATTACATACCTCATATAAGGATAAACTAAAAATGCATTAATTTAATTACGGTACGTTCGATCGATCTGAAATTTTGATACGATGCATTGTTAGGTTAGACGGGTCCGTGTGCCAAATTTCAGTTCGATCGGATCATGGGAAGTGGGTCATTTTTGACTTCTGTTTTTCCGCCCAGCCCGCCGAGCCCAAGACAGAGAGAGACGGCCGCGAAGTTAATATAAGGGATTTAAATACTGATGACGAGACCAAGTACTGAAAGACTAGATATCTATCTTCAAATGATAAGTCATGAGAAACAAGAATTAAGGGGGGGGGGAAAGGGGGGGGGTATAAAATATGCATAATTTTCACATAACGTCGTTTGAGAACTCAGCCACTATCCAGACCTGTTTCATTGGACCCATGGGACCCGGACTCGGAACCGCTGTTGGAGAATGTCACGAGAGAGAGGGATAAAAAAAAAGTGGTCTGCCCGAAATGATTTTCATTGTATTTGTGCAGCACAGCTTGTGTGGGTGAGTGTTTGTATAACATTGCTGGCTACTGTTATATGAGGGGGGACAACAACGTCAGATGAGGGGGAGATAAATCAGCGGCCGGTGAAAGCGGTGGTTACATGTTGTTTCTTCTTCACTCCCCTTGTTGGCAAGTTGCGATGTTTAGAAGGACAAACAAACCCCCATGCGGGGGCCGTAAGATGAGGCGGGGAGCAGACGGGAAGTTGAAACCCGAATCTCGGGGAGCCGTTCGGCTCTGAAAAGATCGCCCCCCATTGAAAGGGCTGATAATAAACACGATGCTCTGCCCTTGTGTTGTGTCTGCTTTGCCTGGCCTAACTCCTGAATGAATTTCGCTTTACCGAGTTGGCCACGGAAAAACAAGGAAATTGTATGTGGGAAACTTGCCTGGGGGTACACCATAGGACTCCTGGTGAGCCTTTGGCAATGGGGAGCAGAATGTACGTATTGTGTCACGAGTTTCCAGGAGGAATAGGTTTGTTGATTCGATGTGTACTCAGGTATGCAGCCATCGCTGAGCCAAGGCGGAGGGGAGTATTTTTTTCAAATGAGTTTGGGGGGAGGGGAGAAGGGGGGGGGGTAAAACATCCTCTGGTAGATCACGTGACTACTGGAACTTGGTATCAGCCGAGAACCTGAAGGGTATGGATACACCAGGGATGACAAGAGCCGTGTGTCATACGATGTCATTCTCTATGTCTATGTCATTCTCTATGTCCTATCCATGTTTGCACTGGGTAGGGGAAGGATTCGACTAGGGAATAACTTATAAAAGTAGTTTACATACAAACTTTAGAATGTAAATGTACGTAAAAGTAATCGTTTATCAAAGAGTGCATATAATTTCAATCACAAAAAACACTTTTAGATTCGTATCTCACGACAGCAGTAACACTATTGTCATAAAAACAATTCTATTGTCCATATAAACAAGTATCAGGTAAATGGAAAAGAACATTTCAGGTAAATGATTAATTTCTGGGTATTATTCACCGTCTAACCGAACTTCTTGTTCTAAGATCCGGATGTTTGAAAGACTCGGCAGCAGAGTAGCTCAGCTATGCAGCCTATGAACATGTTTTTGATCTGGACGGTGCTCTATCAGAAATGTTCACTATTGACAATGGGTGATGAGTTGTTTTCTTCCATGAATCTAATCAATCAATTGTGAGATATAAGCTAAGATCAACGATTGTGAGATATAAGCTGAGATCAACGATTGTGAGATATAAGCTGAGATCAACGATTGTGAGATATAAGCTGAGATCAACGATTGTGAGATATAAGCTGAGATCAACGATTGTGAGATATAAGCTGAGATCAACGGGTCGATGAACAAATAACATTACTTGCGATCTTAAGTACGTTCCAAAATAAGAGAGAATAACAGATCGAATGTAACATCCGATGTATGATCAAATGTAACATCCGATGTATGATCAAATGTAACATCCGATGTATGATCAAATGTAACATCCGATGTATGATCAAATGTAACATCCGATGTATGATCAAATGTAACATCCGATGTATGATCGAATGTAACATCCGATATATGATCGAATGTAACATCCGATGTATGATCAAATGTAACATCCGATGTATGATCGAATGTAACATCCGATGTATGATCGAATGTAACATTGGATGTATGATCGAATGTAACATCCGATGTATGATCAAATGTAACATCAAATGTATGATCAAATGTAACATCCGATGTATGATCGAATGTAACATCCGATGAATGATCAAATGTAACATCCGATGTATGATCGAATGTAACATCCGATATATGATCGAATGTAACATCAGATGAATGATCAAATGTAACATCCGATGTATGATCAAATGTAACATCCGATGTATGATCGAATGTAACATCCGATGTATGATCAAATGTAACATCCGATGTATGATCAAATGTAACATCTGATGTATGATCAAATGTAACATCCGATGTATGATCGAATGTAACATCCGATATATGATCGAATGTAACATCCGATGTATGATCAAATGTAACATCCGATGTATGATCGAATGTAACATCCGATATATGATCGAATGTAACATCCGATGTATGATCAAATGTAACATCCGATGTATGATCGAATGTAACATCCGATGTATGATCGAATGTAACATCGGATGTATGATCGAATGTAACATCCGATGTATGATCGAATGTAACATCCGATGTATGATCAAATGTAACATCCGATGTATGATCAAATGTAACATCCGATGTATGATCAAATGTAACATCCGATGTATGATCGAATGTAACATCCGATGTATGATCGAATGTAACATCCGATGTATGATCGAATGTAACATCCGATGTATGATCGAATGTAACATCCGATGTATGATCGAATGTAACATCCGATGTATGATCGAATGTAACATCCGATGTATGATCGAATGTAACATCCGATGTATGATCGAATGTAACATCCGATGTATGATCAAATGTAACATCCGATGTATGATCAAATGTGAGATCTAATTAATTAAGATCCAATGCAAGATCAAATTTAAGATCTAAATGTAAGATCAAATGAAGCCAACAGATTACAACATTCAGGTCAATTCAAGAAACAAAATGAAACATACTGAAAGTTTCATGGCGAAAGGAGGGAAATGTTTGCGTGTGTGTGTGGGGGGTGCAGCTAGTTTGGCACACCTGTTGTGAAGTGATATGATCCAGTTATTTTACCACGAGAATTGTTTTTAATGGCCAAAAGGCGGATATAGGACGTCTAAAATAAATGCTAGCTTTGTAAGCCCGATAAGTCATACAGTTCTTCAATGTGATAGATTTGTTAGACTTAGACATTAAGACATTTAGACATTTAGACATTAAGACATTTAGACATTTAGACATTTCCATTAATACGACAATTTTGTAGACCCCGTATCACTGAAAAAATCATTATATTCCAGTAGTTAGGGTAAAGTGGTCCAGTAGTTAGGGTAAAGTGGTCCAGTAGTTAGGGTAAAGTGGTCCTGTAGTTAGGGTAAAGTGGTCCAGTAGTTAGGGTAAAGCGGTCCAGTAGTTCGGGTAAAGTGGTCCAGTAGTTAGGGTAAAGTGGTCCAGTAGTTAGGGTAAAGTGGTCCAGTAGTTAGGGTAAAGTGGTCCAGTAGTTAAGGTAAAGTGGTCCAGTAGTTAGGGTAAAGTGGTCCAGTATGTTATGTGGTACAGAGGGTAATCACTGGCCATTTTATTTATTATATTGAATTATTGTTTAATGAGTTTTATTTTATTCAAAATAATTGACTTTTATTTATTAATCCAATTAAAATTTCTCACAGATATAATAGAGTACGAATAGAGTTCCTCTGATTGAAGTACGGCTTAATCTGTTGATACTCCTCTATCCTCGCTAGAAGATGGTCAAAAGACGTTCAGCGTTTTTGTTCCAAACGGGCCTCCAACACCACAGATAATTGATTGGTTTACACCACCGACCGGACCATAGGGCGATTATTGGTTAGCCAAACTGGAAGAGAGGGGGTGTATAAATGGTAGGGCTTGGCCCTGGGGGAGGGGTAAAGGGGGACGACTGTATCAGATTGCCGGAAACAATAAGTCAAGCGTGCGTCTCCAGGCGATAAGCCAGCCACCGGAAGAGCATTCAGCTCTGAGCATCTTCTCACATTCAAACGACTGACGTCGGAAGAAGCAAATTCGTGTTTATTCTAAGTGACTTTTCTCCAGAGGGCCGCTCGTCTGAGATAGAAGCGATCAGATCTGCTCCCGAGACAGTCGCGAGGGAACCATAGATTCCGAGGGTCGCTTGAACCCGTGACAAGGTGCACGCTCACGAGCGGTCCCCGACGGGTGCAAACATGGCGGTGCCCTGACCGAGAGTTCCCATGAGGATTCTTTAGATCCAACAATCTCCTCGGGTTTTCGTGTGCCCGCTAATAACGTTGGCAAACACAGCGGCGAGGTTCGGGGGGGGGGCGGGCGTCTGTACACCCTATCACTCCCCCCTAAACACTGGAGCTTCTATAGTTTCAAAATTTCATTGCGTTTTCTAACCCCCCACCCCCTGAACACTCGTCTTCATAGGATTCTGAGCCCCATTCAATACCAGTGTATGGGTGGGCGACCCTCGTTCTGGCCTGTGTTCTAGAAGGCCAGTACTGCCGGTATTGGAGTCTGTTGACGGGTTCGGTGTTTGTACAAACACTTGGCTCGGTTTTCACCCTCGCCAGTCCACCTCGAGGGCGAATGAATTCGTTTCTCACTCGCATGTTGCACCTTAAAAAGATTGTTCCGCCAGTAACCATTTTATGTTGTAGATATAGAGAGGAGTTTTAGTTGCTAGTGTTTATGTTGTAGATATAGAGAGGAGTTTTAGTTGCTAGTGTTTATGTTGTAGATATAGAGAGGAGTTTTAGTTGCAAGTGTTTATGTTGTAGATATAGAGAGGAGTTTTAGTTGCTAGTGTCCCGGTCATTAAATACGTTTCAAGGAGGAGGGGTGCGTCACACGGGAAAGTAGGGGGGGGGGCCTCAGGCGCCTGCATTTTTTTCTTCTCAGTGTTAGGGGGTGGGGGGTTGAGGGTGTACGCGTACGCGCGCCAAGCTCAATGATCCTCTTTACTCTTGGGTGTGGGTTCAAGTCTTTGAAGTTGTCCGCATGAATGAAACTTAAATTTGCTCTTCATAATTGTCGTTCAAAAAAAGAGTTGGAGCTTGGACGGGGCTGACGAGAGGTTCGTGGCCCAGATGTCTTCATGGCCGCGGCCGGAGATTTCATTGGACGCGATTATCTGGCAAGTATTTGTGGTCGTGATAGCTCACTTGCCAGAAAATCTCAACGCTAACATATAATCATCTCAAGAAGATGCGTCAAAAAGGGGAAATAATAAATTAGGAAGTTCTACACAGATAATTATTGTTTTGACGTTTAGATGACTCCATCTTTGTATGTGGGTGTTGTATAGGGGTGCTGTTGTATTTGGGTACTGTTGTATGTTGTCGCTGTTGTATGTGGGTGGTGTTGTATGTTGTCGCTGTTGTATGTGGGTGCTGTTGTATGTTGTCGCTGTTGTATGTGGGTGTTGTATGTTGTCGCTGTTGTATGTGGGTGTTGTATGTTGTCGCTGTTGTATGTGGGTGTTGTATGTTGTCGCTGTTGTATGTGGGTGTTGTGGTATGTGGGTGTTTTATGTGGGTGTTGTATGTTGTCGCTGTTGTATGTGGGTGTTTTATGTGGGTGTTGTGTGTAGGTGTTGTATGTTGTCGCTGTTGTATGTGGGTGCTCTTGTATGTTGTCGCTGTTGTATGTGGGTGTTGTATGTTGTCGCTGTTGTATGTGGGTGTTTTATGTGGGTGTTGTATGTAGGTGTTGTATGTTGTCGCTGTTGTATGTGGGTGCTCTTGTATGTTGTCGCTGTTGTATGTGGGTGTTGTATGTTGTCGCTGTTGTATGTGGGTGTTTTATGTGGGTGTTGTATGTAGGTGTTGTATGTTTTCGCTGTTGTATGGGGGTGTTGTATGTTGTCGCTGTTGTATGTGGGTGTTTTATGTGGGTGTTGTATGTAGGTGTTGTATGTTGTCGCTGTTGTATGTGGGTGCTCTTGTATGTTGTCGCTGTTGTATGTGGGTGTTGTATGTTGTCGCTGTTGTATGTGGGTGTTTTATGTGGGTGTTGTATGTAGGTGTTGTATGTTTTCGCTGTTGTATGTGGGTGTTGTATGTTGTCGCTGTTGTATGTGGGTGTTTTATGTGGGTGTTGTATGTAGGTGTTGTATGTTGTCGCTGTTGTATGTGGGTGCTCTTGTATGTTGTCGCTGTTGTATGTGGGTGCTCTTGTATGTTGTCGCTGTTGTATGTGGGTGCTCTTGTATGTTGTCGCTGTTGTATTTGGGTGCTCTTGTATGTTGTCGCTGTTGTATGTGGGTGCTGAAAGAGTTTCACATTGTGTGAAGCACTCAAGCCTTAAAATGAAGATTTACAAAAAGCAATATTTGGAATATAAATTTTCTTCGAGATTTTTCATGACATGAGTGAACATTCCAGAAATAACCCCATGGTCCAGCTGATGAGATACATATTTGTTCACGAGATCATGGTGTACATATAGCATACATTTTTTAAAGATTTTTAAAATAATCTCTTTTTTAATTACGCCATTACAGTCCTTGGAATTAAGGGAGTTTGCTTGCAAGCACAAATGAAATTTCAGGGGAGAAAGGAGGGGGGAGGGGAGGTCTTCAACATTTGCCTGATCTGTATTGATTTATGTTTGATTATTAATCATAACTAGATATTGAAATAATTGATTCTAGTTATTCATTTAAAATGTGAGAACTTCTTTACTCTGCCACACGAAGGCGTGTTTAAATTAATGTAATTATGAGTGAGAAACCGAGCACAAGTCACGGTCATTGAACTATGACCTTTGATTTGATCACACCTTCAATAAATAGATTAATAAGGTTGGAGTTACCGCTCTTATGTATAATATATAAATATATAATTTGATAAAATATCTTTTTTTAAAATTAAACTTTTTAATTAATAAGAAGGTACTTTTTCTTCTATCCACCACCTACATACCCAACAATATTGTTTTTTATATTCCTACTACCGATGGTATTTTTCTAAGTGGATACGCTTGATTGATTTTTTCCCTAAATTTTCAAAGTTCATTGTCATTAAGTTTACTTGTTTAAATAAGCACACGATTTAACGTTGTTTTTAAAAATTTAATACCCAAGACATTGAAATCCAAAATAATATTAAAAATTGTAATACTAAGTTATGGCTAGACTATTAAATTTAATACAGTTACTTTGACTGAGGAGCAAAGACTTCTAGGGTTAGAAAGTTATAAACATTGTTAATAAGGATAAATATGTAGTCAACAATCTTTTCTATGCCGTACATTTCAACCTCTTCATGACACTTTGTACATTTAAAAACTACTGACAATGTGTAATCCTATGGTGGTTAATACAATATTTGTTTTAATATATTAAGAATTCGAGAGCATTATGAATAAATTAATTCTACAAATGGGACACGTCATTATGAGTGAATGTGTCTGACATTATCATGTGACTAAGTGTATCTTTTCTTACTTATAGTTCTGTCACTCTTCCATCTATTCAGGTTATATAGAAAATTAAAATAATCTGACCACACACGCTCAGTGATATATAAAACCTATGCATCCGTACCTACTGATAGATAAATCCTTTCTATCCATACTGATATATAAAACATATCCACCCGTACTTACTGATATATAAAACCTTTCCATCCATACTCACTGATATATAAAACCTTCCCAAAGACGTCGGTGGAGTTGTTGGTGGAGCAGTTCCACCGCCTGTCACGGAACTGATACTGACACTCGTCTATTCCCATGGAGGCGCCATTCCTGATGACGTCAAGCAGCTTCCCGTCATTCCCACAGATGTCCCTCTGGTGGGGCTGCAGGAACTGAAGACTTGAGCATGCGTGCTGCGGCGTGTGTCTGACTTCGTCTGCTAGAATCTGGTAGGAGCTGGCAACTCCGAGGTACCTGGAATGAGCAATGGCGGGGAATATTTAATATTAGACCAACATTTTATAATCTCATCAATCAAAGTTTGTTTTATTTTTAAATATTACTCAAGACACATCTATTTCTGATCAAGACATATTGGATTGCTATATATTTATAACATATAAATTAATTTTTCCCCAACTTGTCAAGAATGAATTCCAATGCAACGTTGAAAATTCAACACTGAAATGTTTTTAATTTTAAGGTAGACCAACAGAGATCGCTTAGATTACATCGTTTGATATTTTTAATGCCAGGAAATTTTAAGTTCACTTGCTGTCGTTCAAAGCTGAATGGTGATTTTTTTTTAACTTTGAAAATGTTATTTCATTTAACTGAATTGAAAAGTCTGCACATTTTCGGCCCAGCTGGACATCAGGAATCAGGTAAAATCAGTGTAGCGGGCAATGGTCAGTGGCTAAAGTGTCATCATTTCATGAACGCAATCGGGGTTATCAACCACACACAGGGAGACGTTGTGGACACCAGATGCCACTAACACTTTACCATCATAGGTTAACGGTAGAGGTCACTCAAGGGTCAGTGAAGGTCAGTGGTGACCTACTTATAATGACGGGTTTCATTAACATGTATCAATTAAGTCGACGAGTCTTATTTTTGCATCTAAATGTTTCGTCTTGTCCATTTGTTGTATTTTTTTACCCATAAGCTCATCGAGATGAGCGATCCGCTTTAATGTCTTGAACAAGCGTCCGGTACGCTGGCGGATACGATACTCGATAATCGGAAAAGTACACTTTAACCAAACGTGATGCCGTACTTAACAGACCCCATGGGCGCAGACGATACCTTCCAGCGTTTCACTCCGTATGCTAATCTAAATTACATGTGTTAAGAGTACTTGACAGACCCCATGGGTGGATTCGATACCAAACGATGTCTCACCCCGTATGCTAATCTAAATTACACGTGTTAAGAGTACTTGACAGACCCCATGGGTGGATTCGATACCAAACGATGTCTCACCCCGTATGCTAATCTAAATTACACGTGTTAAGAGTACTTGACAGACCCCATGGGTGGAAACGATACCCATGGATAATATCTGCCCATATGTCGGAGTTGTTTCTGCTGGTCCCCTGCCAGCGGATCCATG
>CALYLW010000525.1:0-330000 GCA_944989445.1 Ampullaceana balthica | reverse complement strand
TTAAAAATCGATTTTTCTTAAAATAAATAAAAAAAGACATGATCAAATTTATTTTAATGTTAGTTGAGTGCCAATGGTATACATGGAGTACTGTCTTGTATACATGGAGTACTGTCTTGTATACATGGGGTACTGTCTTGTATACATGGGGTACTGTCTTGTATACATGGGGTACTGTCTTGTATACATGGAGTACTGTCTTGTATACATGGGGTACTGTCTTGTATACATGGGGTGCTGTCTTGTATACATGGGGTACTGTCTTGTATACATGGGGTACTGTCTTGTATACATGGGGTGCTGTCTTGTATACATGGGGTGCTGTCTTGTATACATGGGGTACTGTCTTGTATACATGGGGTACTGTCTTGTATACATGGGGGTGCTGTCTTGTATACATGGGGTACTGTCGCTGACTTACTTTGAAGTTAACGAATCAGTGAAATAATTCAACGACATTCAAGTTCCAGATTTCCTTTTATGAAGTTATGAAGGAGCAGCTAACATTGGGGGACATAAAAACTGGGTATTTAAGATCAGTCATTCCTTCGTGGTGCTCGCTCAGGGACGTCATCTTTGACAGGTTCACTCATATACGTCATCCCTGACAGGTTCACCCAAATACGTCATCTCTCACTCTAGATGAGACGTAATTTCTGAAAGGTTCACTTTCAGACGTCATCTCTGAAATGTTCACTTTGACACGTATTTCTGAAAGGTTCACCTTGAGACATCATCTCTAAGGTTTACTCGGCGCATTCGATTTCTGTAAAGATCACCTGTCACAGGTATGTCATCCCAGCCGAGTTGCTTAATTCCACCTGGTTATGGCACTTCAAGGCCCGCGGCCCGTTCCATGGTATCCACTTAATACACTGCCACCCTAACCATATCCCTGGTCTAGCCCCATGGAATCCACCCCCGGCCCACGGTGAAACAGGAGGCCAAGAGATGAAGCGATTAGGCAGAAGTTGCCAGTTTGCCTCTCTAATGACTGTCAAAAAAGGTGTTGAAGTCTATCCGCCTTTGTCAGTTTAGGTCATAGTAAGTCATTCAACACGATACACGCCTAAGTCGCTTGGTCTTTTATCGGGCAGTATTGCTACACACCCGACA
Organism: Ampullaceana balthica; assembly: GCA_944989445.1. NCBI lineage: Eukaryota > Metazoa > Mollusca > Gastropoda > Lymnaeidae > Ampullaceana > Ampullaceana balthica. The sequence goes on along the minus strand of CALYLW010000525.1, from coordinate 328,884 downwards.
ACGTTAGTCTATAGGGATGCAACTAGAGTTTCAGATGAAACCATTGTCGAAACTACACGGAACAATAGCCCTGACCTACCAATCCGGATGGACTGTCATACAGTCCAGACGTTTGTCATGGAATGCACAGTAATGTTATACTTCTTTCTAATGATTGTACTCTTCAAGTTCTCAAATTGAGGACCGTGGTTTATGGAGGTGTTAAGTGAATCTAAGGGCGGCCATCCATGTAGGCCTTACCGTTGTGAAGATTATTGAGAGAAAAAATTAGTCAATTTTTGAAATGTGATACATGCATGAAACTTGTTAGGACGTATTCCAGCCCCACTCACACACACAACCACATTTTTGTGAGGTTTGAAATGTGTGATAAAATGATACTAGGACAGAGTGATAGTTTCGGATTTGAAAATAAGATACAAATAAGTCAAACTGATTTCTTAAATACTTTATAGCTGATTTATATGTTGTTAGCTGGTGCCTCATATTGGCCTTATTCTTTGTTGGTTCTTGTTGATCTTATTCCATGTTTTGCCTATTGGTCCTATCTATGTTTCTTCCATGTTTTGCCTATTGGTCCTATCTATGTTGCCTCATATTGGTCCAATCCATGTTGCCTCATATTGGTCCAATCCATGTTGCCTCATATTGGTCCAATCCATGTTGCCTCATATTGGTCCTATCCATGTTGTCTCATATTGGTCCAATCCATGTTGTCTCATATTGGTCCAATCCATGTTGTCTCATATTGGTCCAATCCATGTTGCCTCATATTGGTCCTATCCATTTTGCCTCATATTGGTCCTATCCATGTTGCCTCATATTGGTCCAATCCATGTTGCCTCATATTGGTCCAATCCATGTTGCCTCATATTGGTCCAATCCATGTTGCCTCATATTGGTCCAATCCATGTTGCCTCATAATGGTCCAATCCATGTTGCCTCATATTGGTTCTATCCATGTTGCCTTAGATTGTTCCCATCCACATTGCCTCTTATTGGTCCAATCCATGTTGCCTCATATTTATCCAATCGATGTTGCCTCATATTGGTTAAATTCATATTGCCTCATATTGGTCCTATACTATATTGCTTTACGTTGGTCTCCTAAAATAATCTTCTAATTAGCCATGACTTTCTTTTCCACAATTGAGAATATAAGTAAATATTAATTATTTTTTTTTAATTCATTTTTAAATCAAGTATGTTTTCATTGTTAAACACTACACTGTCGGACAATTTCTTTTCATTACGATAAGAAGAAAAAAAATTAATGCTTTTCTATACCAAGATTTTAATCCCGACAATATTGTGTATTCGTACTGTTGTTAACAATAGTTCCAGAACAATTAATTTTTAATTTTAAAAACCCGTAACAAAACAAGTCTTTGGCTATAAATCATTTATGTACGAGAAGTAACTAAAAGAATGTTCATGATAATACGCAGCGCAAGACCATCCAAAAATACAAATTTGCAGTTGTGTCGTAAAACATGTTTAATATAATGCGCACCGATCAGGAATATGCTTATAAAAAGTGTTGTCAATAAAATACGCACCTTATTGCGCGACAGAAAGGTTGTTCAATATAATACGCACCGCGACACTATCTCAAAAAATAACATGATACATAGGAATAAATAAAATAATCTAAAAATTCAATAATTTAATTACAGTACATGCGATCGATCTGAAATTTTGATACATAGTTTTTATCATCGCCACCAAACTACCTGCTAAATTTCAGGTCGTTAGCTTACGAGGAAGTGGGTTAAAAATAGATCCAAAGTTTTGGCGACAGACAATCAAGCAAGCAATCAAGGGTTCAAACAAACCAACACCACGAGTTAATATAAAGGATTTAATAAGTATAAATGATGTCATGTTCCTAAAAAAAATTCCGTGGTTCTAGATTTCAATTTCCGCATACTAAAAAGAGACTTTTCGATTTGGAAAATAAGACAAAGCGATGAGAAATCGTTATCTGCGTATGCAGAAAAAACAACTGCTACGCCATTATTAAATAAGTAATTGTTAATATCACTAATTTCTTCTTTAGCTTGAGCTAGACTCACCTTCTGTTCACACATTGGTTGAAATCCGGAGGTGACAGTTGAATTGTATAGAAAAACAATGATAGCTGACATCTTAAATGATTGACTGCTTCGTTTATAGGATTTTGAACAGTTTGTGGAGCAAATGTATCATACGAGTATGTAAGGCATTTCACTAACTCATATAGTAATCACCTCACTTACCCATCTAGTATTTACCCCACTTACCCATCTAGTATTTGCCCCACTTACCCATCTAGTATTAGCCCCACTTACCCATCTAGTATTTGCCCCACTTACCCATCTATTATTTACCCCACTTACCCATCTAGTATTTACCCTACTTACCCATCTAGTATTTACCCCACTTACCCATCTAGTATTTGCCCCACTTACCCATCTAGTATTTACCCCACTTACCCATCTAGTATTTGCCCCACTTACCCATCTAGTATTTGCCCCACTTACCCATCTAGTATTTGCCCCACGTACCCATCTAGTATTTACCCCACTTACCCATCTATTATTTACCCCACTACCAGTCTATTATTTACCCCACTACCAGTCTATTATTTACCCCACTACGTGTCTAGTATTTGCCCCACTAACGAGGCCATTTTGAAACGGTCCAAGATGTATAGATTTTACCACATTTGGTCTAATTTTCATATTAATTTAAACAGTTTATATCATAAAAGTTATTCAGTATTATTAATAACTCACTAACTCTTCTATTGCTTTTAACAAACACACTTGCTCTTCTATTGTTTTTAACAAACACACTTGCTCTTCTATTGTTTTAACAAACACACTTGCTCTTCTATTGTTTTTAACAAACACACTTGCTCTTCTATTGCTTTTAACAAACACACTTGCTCTTCTATTGCTTTTAACAAACACACTTGCTCTTCTATTGTTTTAACAAACACACTTGCTCTTCTATTGTTTTTAACAAACACACTTGCTCTTCTATTGCTTTTAACAAACACACTTGCTCTTCTATTGCTTTTAACAAACACACTTGCTCTTCTATTGCTTTTAACAAACACACTTGCTCTTCTATTGCTTTTAACAAACACACTTGCTCTTCTATTGCTTTTAACAAACACACTTGCTCTTCTATTGCTTTTAACAAACACACTTGCTCTTCTATTGTTTTTAACAAACACACTTGCTCTTCTATTGTTTTTAACAAACACACTTGCTCTTCTATTGCTTTTAACAAACACACTTGCTCTTCTATTGCTTTTAACAAACACACTTGCTCTTCTATTGCTTTTAACAAACACACTTGCTCTTCTATTGCTTTTAGCAAACACACTTGCTCTTCTATTGTTTTCACCACGCTATCTGGTCAGAGCCGTCTTTACACCACTTTGGGCCCCAGGGCAAAGAAAGAGTGCGCACTTGGCAGGAATAAAAAATAAATATACATAATATATATAAATAAACATATTCCCATGGGGCCCCAATGCTCGTGGGGCCCTATGCTCGTGGGCCCCCGGGCAAATGCCCAACGGGCCTATGCGTTAAGACGGCCCTGTATCTGGTGCACATGCAGCCTTGCATACATGTGGCAACTGTAATTAAAACTCCAACCAAAATGAACCACATTTAATGTGTCGACCTAATTCAAGGTTCTTCACACGCCACAGCTCAAAAAATTTCTTTTGTTTTCCTTCTGAACGCACTCTCACCAAACACTGTATGTCCTCGCTAAATGTTGAATGACACAACTAGACCTTTTAAGACATGCCAGCCATAGTGTCATTGTTTTGGACAAATTTCCTAAATTGTAAGAGTTTAAAAAATATAATCGTTTGACATTGGCAGGTGCGATGGATTGCCAGAGTAAACTTTATGTCTTGTACTTGGGGGTTGGGACCTGGCGACTCGGAGATATTTCACAACGACCCGGGAGCCGGTGTCAAAAGCATGGGAGTCAGTGTCAAAAACATGGGAGTCAGTGTCAAAAACATGGGAGTCAGTGTCAAAAACATGGGAGTCAGTGTCAAAAACATGGGAGTCAGTGTCAAAAACATGGGAGTCAGTGTCAAAAACATGGGAGTCAGTGTCAAAAACATGGGAGTCAGTGTCAAAAACATGGGAGTCAGTGTCAAAAACATGGGAGTCAGTGTCAAAAACATGGGAGTCAGTGTCAAAAACATGGGAGTCAGTGTCAAAAACATGGGAGTCAGTGTCAAAAACATGGGAGTCAGTGTCAAAAACATGGGAGTCAGTGTCAAAAACATGGGAGTCAGTGTCAAAAACATGGGAGTCAGTGTCAAAAACATGGGAGTCAGTGTCACAAACATGGGAGTCAGTGTCACAAACATGGGAGTCAGTGTCAAAAACATGGGAGTCAGTGTCAAAAACATGGGAGTCAGTGTCAAAAACATGGGAGTCAGTGTCAAAAGCATGGGAGTCAGTGTCAAAAACATGGGAGTCAGTGTCAAAAGCATGGGAGTCAATGCCAAAAGAATGGAAGTCAATATAAAAAAAACACATGGGAGTCAGTGCCAAAAATATGGGAGTCAGTGCCAAAAGAATGGAAGTCAATATTTAAAAAATGGGATTCAGTGTCAAAAACATGGGAGTCAGTGTCTAAAACATGGGAGTCAGTGTCAAAAACATGGGAGTCAGTGTCAAAAACATGGGAGTCAGTGTCAAAAACAAGGGAGTCAGTGTCAAAAGCATGGGAGTCAATGCCAAAAGAATGGAAGTCAATATTTAAAAAATGGGAGTCAGTGTCAAAAACATGGGAGTCAGAGTCTAAAACATGGGAGTCAGTGTCAAAAACATGGGAGTCAGTGTCAAAAACATGGGAGTCGATGTCTAAAACATGGGAGTCAGTGTCAAAAACATGGGAGTCAGTGTCAAAAACATGGGAGTCAGTGTCAAAAACATGGGAGTCAGTGTCAAAAACATGGGAGTCAGTGTCAAAAACATGGGAGTCAGTGTCAAAAGCATGGGAGTCAATGCCAAAAGAATGGAAGTCAATATAAAAAACACATGGGAGTCAGTGCCAAAAATATGGGAGTCAGTGTCAAAAACATGGGAGTCGTGTCTAAAACATGGGAGTCAGTGTCAAAAACATGGGAGTCAGTGTCAAAAACATGGGAGTCAGTGTCAAAAACATGGGAGTCAGTGTCAAAAACATGGGAGTCAGTGTCAAAAACATGGGAGTCAGTGCCAAAAGAATGGAAGTCAATATTTAAAAAAACATGGGAGTCAGTGTCAAAAACATGGGAGAGAGTGTGACGGACAAGAGAGTATCAGCGACATTGTTGACCCCCAGTGTGTTCTATACAACTATATTATACATTATATTCTATATTAATATCATATTATCATGGATTTTTTCCATATCCTTGCAACTTTCCTGCAATTGATCTGTGGTTATCAACTCTAGCAACACAACTGAAATTTAATCGGATTTTTTCTTATAGGGTTCTTTTGGTTGTGTTTAAGGGCATTTCACATCTTTTGTATTATTTATTTTTATTCTATAAAAGTTTTTTTTGAAGTGTTGGCCGTGACGGAAGATATTAACATATTCAAATGACAAACGTATATATGACTCCTTCATTATATACCTCTATTATATATATATATAAATAATATATTACTCTCTTAGTAAAGGTCAGCCTTTCGGGATAACTAAAAAAATGAACAAAATCAAACACAATTCCCGTTGTGTGTTATGAATTTTTTATTTTAATTTAACAAGCGCGTTTAGCACACGTAATTTTTATCGCTTTCAAATTAAATGAAATGTTGTCGGAATTAATCAGCGGTGTCAAAAAAAGGGGGGGAAGGGGCGGGAAGGGTGTAAAAAATAACAAAATAGTTCAGGGGCGTACAGAAAGGTGTGTGACGGCGTAGCAAAAAAAACCCTTATTTGGATTCTTCTAAAGATAACTTACGTGTCATATGAGATTGGTAGACGAGAAGTTCACATATTAGAATCTATTTTGTTTTTAAGGGGCGGAGGAGGGTATTTTCTGACATTGTTTTTAAGGGGGGGGGGTCATCTTTTAATTATCTTTAATAAATATCTTAATGTCTATTTTATAAAAACATATTTATGTCTATTTCATAAACATCTTTATGATTATCTCTGGAACCAAATCTTTAAATTAAACCTCACCAGCAACCATAATCGTGGCCAAACCTTGATGACCATTTGGGGTTGTCAGCCCTGAAAACACCTTCAGTTCTACGGAAATGGCTCTGCTAGTAAGTCATTGACATGTCATCCAAAGGCTCTGTGCTAGGGCCATGCACGTCAACCCTAATACACGTGAAACCTGACGGCCAACCTAGAAAACCCCAGCAGGTGGACGAAACACAAAGTTTGACCCGTCTCAGGCACCCGATGGTGTATCGGTTCAATGTCGACGTGATCACAAATGTCACGTGACTGTCAGGTGTCACAGCCAAAAAATGACGCGGAGAAACCACGAGCTGGCGACCTCCCTTTCAGCTCAATTTTATTGGCGCTCAGTTTTTAGCTCAGTTTTTTTTTGGAGCTCATTTTTCTTAGCTCAATTTATTGGTATAAAAAAAGACCTGACAGTTATGGGATTTCACGAAAGTCTGCCGGGAAATGGTTTTCTTACGGTCTGGTTAAAGTACAAAAGTACTTAACGATTTAGATTTTAATTTTTTAAAATTATAAAAATATAGATATGAGACCCTCAAATTGCTACCCCTCGGCCAAACATTTCCGCTTAATATTTTCTTTTATACATTTCTTTGTACATTTTTTTTATACTTTATACTAGGGGCTGCAAAAAATTAACATTTATTTATCGATTAATCGTTAAAAAATTTTTTTATCGATTAAAAATTAATTTGATCGATTAATATTCGATTAAAAATTTAAGAAAAATATTTCTAATAAATTTTTTTTCCAATTTATTAATACCTTATATTTTTATTGTTACATGTACTTACATACTTTCCCCTCGTATTATTATTATTTATTAAGACGTGCATGTGTAAACTAAAAATGTTTTTTTCTTCCTTATGTCTTGCATAGAAGAACGAATTAGCTGTGTTACGTCACAAAATTTGGGAGCCATGGAATTACAGCGACTAAAACCCTATTTCGCGAAGAAGAAAAAAAAATAAGAATCGGGACTTAAACGGGATATATATATATGCGTTATAAAAAATATAAGTAATGGAAAATTAATCGATTAAATATTTTCCCCGATTAATCTAACAATTTTTTTAATCAGTACCGTCCCTACTTTATACATTTCTTTGTACGAAAACACTTAGAGAGTCGTCTGGTCTGCAATATGTACACAGATTAAGTATATATATATCATTAAAAAAATAAGTTTGACATAGATAAGCACATGTCACGTTCTACTATGAGCACCGCCAGCCACCCACATCAGGCTCAAACTCATTTCCTTAAAACAAATGTCATGAAGCTATTATTGAATTATAATGGTGCGCCATTCCATGTTTGGACATTTCCCACATTAAAATGTTAACATAGATGGTAGGAAAGCTAATGTGTGGCGGTGGATGACATGAAAGCTAATGGTGACGGTGGATGACATGAAAGCTAATGGTGGCGGTGGATGACATGAAAGCTAATGGTGGCGGTAGATGACATGACAGCTAATGGTGGCGGTGGGTGACATGAAAGCTAATGGTGGCGGTGGATGGCATGAAAGCTAATGGTTGCGGTGGATGACATGAAAGCTAATGGTGGCGGTAGATGACATGAAAGCTAATGGTGGCGGTGGGTGACATGAAAGCTAATGGTGGCGGTGGATGACATGAAAGCTAATGGTGGCGGTGGGTGACATGAAAGCTAATGGTGGCGGTGGATGACATGAAAGCTTATGGTGGCGGTGGATGACATGAAAGCTTATGGTGGCGGTGGATTGTATGAAAGAGTTTTCATGTCCTATCCCCTATAAGTCTCACGACGAGTCCTGGTCTGTTGTAGAGAGTGCCCCGCCTAATGTCCACGTACAATTGCAGTATTCCTTCAGATGACCAGAGTGATAAGGTGTTTTTTTTAGTTCGCTAGTTAGGGGAAATGCTGGTTAGAAAACCATAAAACAATATCATGGACGCCCGAATTAAATGCTCCCTACTCAGGGGCGGATTAAGACTTCACGGGCTGCAATTCAAACTGGGGCCATATCCAGCGAGTGACCTTTAGATAAAATGATTGCTAGCAGCTAATAGACTGTAACTTGTAACTATTCAACAATTAGATTGTATATGAAAAAAAACATAACACGAAGAAATAACTGTTTGCCGTTATCGTAAAATTGAGTGTAAAAGACAATATAAAGAATAAAAATACAAATTTAAAAATATGCCACAGCCCACCGGGGGATTGATCGCGCGACCGCTTGCATGAAATGCCTATAAAATTTCGATTAGACCAGCTGAGCTCAGCGCGAGAATTGTTAATTTACGACATATAAGTGATATTCTTATATAATTTCTCTTTGTGAGCCTATCAAATCAGGTTTTTCCGATTACTATTTTAAGACCTTTATATCGGAATAGAGATCACATTAATAATAATAGATACGACTTTATTAATTTGTTTAATTTATCAAAATTTCAGCGATTCGTGTAAACCTTTGTCCATTTTTATTATAAAATATACTAAATTTGGGGGCCCCTAAATCATCGGGGGCCCCTGGCTTTAGCCCGTTCAGCCCCTCCCCCCTTTAATCCGTCATAGTCCCTACTATATCAATAAAAGTTTATATTTGATATGATAGTGACGCAGGTCTTTAGATGAAGCCTATTAATCTGTTAATGTTTATTTTTATTTACCTGAATGATTGTGATAGCATTGTCAAAAAAAATTATAAAATTATTCATTATTCATTAAATTATTTATGTGTTTGTCTTTATCTCGTTAAATGTATGAAAATAAATGAAAATAGTTTTTGCTTTGTCGGAATGTAATCAAAGGGAAGCAAAAATAAAATCAACATTCAAAACTCTAAATAAAATGATAGATTAGACACAAACCATGGAAAAAAGTAGAACGTAGTAATCTTTATTTTTTTAAATGGAAGTGGCTTCTTTAATTATTATATAAGATAAGATATAATTACGGAGCAACTATTTAAGAAGTATTTAATTATACTTATTCCCGCTGTGTGTATGTAATACATGTATGTATATAGCAAAATATATGTAAAAATTTAAAACGATAAAATATTCCTGCCAGTTAATTCACTTCGTCTAGTCAGATTTATTTAAATAAATAGAGGTAAAGAACGATTTTTTAAAACCACGTTTTTATAAGTGAACTAAAAAGAATAAAATAATTTAAAACTTCAAAGTTCAAGTACTTTCGGTTAGTATGACTAAAAACGTTGGGCGTATGTTTGGTATAAAAATAAAATATTTATAATTTAGAAGGCAAAAGAGAGATGTATACGTGAGAGAATGAGTGAACTGCATATGTTAAACCTCATAAGCTTATATAGAGATAAATTTAAAAATGCAATAATTTATTTACGGTACATTCAATCGATCTGAAATTTTGATACAATGCATTTTCATTCAAGATCTATCTCTGGACAAATTTTGAGCTCTCTAGGACCACCAGAAGTGGTTTATATTTTACGTTGAAAAATTTGAAAAATTGCGGACAGACACGAAAGCAAGTTAATGTGGTAAAAATTGACCAAACGTAGGAAATAAATATCCGAATTTTTTAAAGAATTGTTCCTAAATAATTGTCAGTGCAGCAATTTCTAGTCACGTGGAGGTAATGAGAGAACGTGATTTTAGTTTTTATCATTTAAATACATTGTTTCTTTAGATGAATAAAAAAAAATGAATTCTGTCGAAATATTAGCCTGCATTTTGGAACGCTTCCCTGCGGTTAGTAATGCTATGTAGGTAGATGGATCGCGTAACTGATCCCTTTAAAAATAGACAACTCGCATGAATGTCTGGACATCAATGCTTGTGGCCTGAGAGATTTCCTTTGTAACGACTCTTTAAGTACCGTCGTGTCGGAGTTCTGTGATTCTTCTCGTCCAGACATGCAGGTAAAGTGATGCCAAGACACAATGCCACCAGGTCTTGCTACTCCATCTTGTCTACAGCTGCATGTCGACCGGTGCGCACCACAATAAATAAATGCCTGTCCCGTGATGGATCGCGTGTGTTCAGGGATAGGTGTTTATCCCCCGGGGGGCCGGGGCGAATCATTCTCACACCAGCCACAGTTTCGGTCATCGATTGGCTGTTTGAAGTCATCATCTAGCATCTTGTCGAGTTTAGAAAGAGTTTTGACGATTAGCCTTTGAAATAACAATCAGAGTGTAAAATTATTTTTGTTTTAACGAATGTAAATCACTGAATTTTGAGAACCAATGTCTTAAGACGATTAAATGATGATAGATTGTTCCAATGACCGCGAATTGTGTTGTGACTACAGCTGTGGCCGTGAATTGTGTCCTGACTACAGCTGTGGCCGTGTATTGTGTCCTGACTACAGCTGTGGTCGTGTATTGTGTCCTGACTACAGCTGTGGCCGTGTATTGTGTCCTGACTACAGCTGTGGCCGTGTATTGTGTTATGACTACAGCTGTGGCCGTGTATTGTGTTGTGACTACAGCTGTGGCCGTGTATTGTGTTGTGACTACAACTGTGGCCGTGTATTGTGTCCTGACTACAGCTGTGGCCGTGTATTGTGTTGTTACTACAGCTGTGGCCGTGTATTGTGTCCTGACTACAGCTGTGGCCGTGTATTGTGCCGTGACTACAGCTGTGGCCGTGTATTGTGTCCTGACTACAGCTGTGGCCGTGTATTGTGCCGTGACTACAGCTGTGGCCGTGTATTGTGTCCTGACTACAGCTGTGGCCGTGTATTGTGTCGTGACTACAGCTGTGGTCGTGTATTGTGTTGTGACTACAGCTGTGGCCGTGTCAGCCGCTAGCCGTACAGTGATAGATTGATATGTGGTTTCTCAAATTGAGCATCGTGTTCTGATACAGTTCCTTGAATACATTAGATTAACGACGGGTTTTGGGCGGGGGGGGGGTGGTGGGGGGGGAGCAATCAAGAATCTGTGCTGTTAACGTGTCAGATTTGGAGGATGTGTTTCCCTACGGCTTTGTCTGTGACACCAACTAGCTGTCTGGGTGGTCGCCCTTGTTGACATCGGTAAGAACGTGTAGGACTCGGTACGAGATAAGTGAACGAAAGTTATCACTACAATGTCACACTCGTCAGTGACAATGTCACACTCGTCAGTGACAATGTCACACTCGTCAGTGACAATGCCACACTCGTAAGTGACAATGTCACACTCGTCAGTGACAATGCCACACTCGTCAGTGACAATGCCACACTCGTAAGTGACAATGTCACACTCGTCAGTGACAATGACGCACTCGTCAGTGACACTGTCGCACTCGTCAGCGACAACATGGACCAGACTCTGCAGTCCATCTGACCTGACGAGGCGAGGTGTCAGCGCCAGGGGCAAGTGTTCAATTCAAGGAAGAGTAACCCCAGGTGGTGGCCCTGGAAACACTTGTCTGCCCTTGTCGACAGGTATCGAGACAGATTTGTTTTCATCTAATTCCCATCAGGGCTATTATCATCGGGCCGCCAACTGCCCCACAACATTGTTATGCTGATGTCAAGAACATCCACTCGCGTCAAGAAGGCGTCTCCAAACACATCCGTACGTTCAACGTCTCTAGCGTGATGGGACGGGGAAGCCTCGTGTTTCGGCTCGTCAGGTGTTAGGTTGGAGTACCTCGTGGTTACAGGACCAACAGGGCGTTGTGTTTCGTAACAGGTTTAGTTGGTCGAAAAGTGGCGCGAATGACGGCTGACAGCGAGTCACTTACGTCGATGCAGGGGCGAGTCTATGCTGACGTGTTGTAAGTGGGGCACTCCAGGGGTGTCACCAGAATAGAGGGGAGGTTCATCGTTGGAAAAATGGTGACGGAATAATATCCTCACTGACCAACGATTTCGGGAGGTCCGGAGCGGACACTCCACCGTTGCTACTTGGTTTTAAATACAGACACGGAAACATGAGCTGCCAACATTTCTTACTTTAACTCTTTCTAGTGGAACGTGGAACAGCCAATAATTTACAAACAGCTTATGAAATCAACGGCCGCGGCAACCGCACATTTATAAGAATGAAGGTGTAGGAATGAAATTGGTGTCTAGGTCAAAAACGAATTGAAGGGCATCCTCGGAGCGAAGTATGCAAATCGTGATCTGAAAACTTTCATTATAATTTTCATACCATTTGATGTATTTTTGAATCAGTTTTGATCGGTTGAATTCCGCTAGGGAGAGAATAAATTAAATAAATTTGGCTTGGTGGCTTGGTCTCGTTCAACCGTCAGTTAGAAATAGACTCAACGGGGCAAGCACACAATTCTTGATTCCAGTCTTATAAGGGGGTTGGGGGGGGGGTCAATCTCGTGGGGAATTTTATGTTTCATTTATAAGAGGAGGCGCCAATTTAGTCCCAACTGCCGTTTGTCAGGCGTGTTCTCATCCCGCCTCGGGCGGCATTTACACTAGATACGCCACTATTTAGCATTAACACTTCTAGGCGGCACTAAATCCGTCTACACACACCACTAATGGCATTTCTTGATGATTTTTCTCTCGTCTACAAAAAGTCCGAGATAGAGTTTTTGTTTCAAATCGAAGAAATGAATTTATTCTATAGAAGGCGGGAGCCGCTTCACAGGGAACTGAGTTAAAACACTCGCCGTCTCCTCGGCCTTTTTTAAGTTCCCCCTTGAAAAGATTCAAACTCACGTTCACAGCGATCAATGAAACACACACGCTTGGAGAGTATCTGGTTGAAAGTACGACTCGTGACTTGAATCGCAATTTGGTGTGGAGAGTGTTTGAGACTCTAGTCATTTTTGTGTTTGTTCAAGTTAATGTAAACCAAGCTTCGACCCACACAAATGATTGGCACTGGCGGCAGAGACCTGCTAATGTTGGTATCACGCGGGTGTGGCTAGGGCGTGTATACTTTAAGTATACTTCATTTATATGAATGCTTTATTTAACATATATAACATGGTTTACATTTACATTACTAAAACACAAAAATTCATTTTAATTTGTATCTTATATGCTGTGTCTCATAATTTTATAGTCTAAATGTCAGCCATGTGTGTTAAGATTATAGTTTAAATGTCAGCCATGTGTGTTAAGATAGTCTAAATGGCAGCCATGTGTGGTAAGAAAGTCTAAATGTCAACCATGTATTTTATAAGTTTGACTAAACGTCAGCCATGTGGGTATATGACAGTCTAAATGTCAGCCAGTTGTAGTAAGAAAGTCTAAATGGCAGCCATGTGCAACGTGCATTGTCCATACTTGTTAAAGAAAAACTTGTATTACAGTGAATTGTCAAAATTTGGACTTGTTCAAGTATTTTTTTAAATCGTTTTTGTTTTGTTTGTTTACTTGATTTTGGGTTGATAAATGCAAAGGATGGTAATTTAATGAATTGGTTTTTTGATAATGATAAGATAAAAACTAATTCATGAAAACTAGAGCTGATCTGAATTGGGTTGGCGGTTGATTGTGAGAGATCGATTGAGTGGGTGAGTAGGCGATCTAATGAATGATTGGTAGAGTGAGCTAGTAGTTGACTAGATAAGTTAATTGGCCAATGCACTAGCTGAGTATGTGGTTAATTGAGGCGGAGAATATCGATATCATGATATGTAGGAATTATGACAATTACCGCCCCGTCCCCGTGCTTAACAGAAGGTTAAGATTTAGGATAAGTGGGGCCCGGCCAGGGGCCTAATTAGTTATTAGATAGCCGGAGGGCCCAATTAGGCCCTAGGGAAATGATTTAAATCCAAGACTGCGTGCTTTATTTCAGTCACGGCCAAGTAGCGAGTGTGGACGTCAAAGCAAGATGGCCTCTAATGGCCCCTGGGCTATGCTGAATTCTGGTCACAGTAATCTCCCTTTAGTCACGGAGTGAGGCTCAGCTAGGCTACCTACTGGACTACACGATACACGTGCCGATGCAAGACAGTTTACAGGTATTACAAGACAGTTTACAGGTATTACAAGACAGTTTACAGGTATAACAAGACAGTTTACAGGTATTTCAAGACAGTTTACAGGTATTAGAAGACAGTTTACAGGTATTACAAGACAGTATACAGGTAATACAAAATACTTTGCAGATATTATGAGACAGTTAACATTGATTATAATATTTACGTGTATTTTGAGACGGTATAATATAGTCTTTAACATTGTACACTAACTCAATATTGTATATGACCGGCACTCTCCAAAATAAAAAATACACAAACGTATTCTTCAAGCTCACTTTAAGACAAAATTTCTTTTCAGTAAAATCAAGTAACGAATCAATCGAGACCAATGCAGCAATGGTTCAAAGCGGTATAGTTTGAGACTCACTGCGCACTGACAGTTTAAAGAACCCAATAACGCCAGTAGATCATTCTCATGACGGAGAATTAAATTATTTCCACATGGTGAGTTTTTTGCTGTCAATTATTTCGTTGCATTTAGTCAAGTCCTTGTTTTTGTGGGCGGGAACGTAACACAGGATTATTTATTTATTTATTTTTTATTAGTAACCAGTGCTGGATTTACCTATTTTCTAAACAAACTATAGCTTAGGGACCGCTTTCTTGCCGGAATGTTTTTTGTTCATATTTGGCAATGACATAGAATATCTGGAGTTCAGAAGCTATATGTCAAATAGCTTAGGGCCCATCAAGTCTAAATCCGGTCATGTTAGTGAATGTGTGAATAAGTTATCTAAAAGCTTATGATGGTTTAAGTAGATATTTACAATTTTAATGAATGTTATAATGGATATGTTAAAAGCATAAAGAAGTGTAAATGTATCTATGAAAGGCAAATAAATATGTGAATGGATGGTTACTATGGATACATGTGTAAACACAATACAACTATAACTTTTGTTGTGGTTTTATTGTGAAATAGTTGTTTGTCTACCATGCCCCACCCCCTTTGCAGTTTGCTATCATAAATAAAACTGCAACCATTTTAAAAACTGAATCATAGTTTATTATAGATAACAAGTTTGATGACATAATTTATCGAATTTAATAGATCCAGGTAACAGAATGTGTATTACGTAACAAAAGAAATAGCTGAATGAACCGAATTTATGTAACGAATGTGTTTATTTGTAGTTAAATAATTCTAGACAACAGTTAATCTTGTCAAGAAGTTAAAACTAGATTAATAAAAAGTAATTAGTCAAAATTGAAAATAATTTTACAAGTTTTCCAGTTCGAGAAAATCTATTCAAAACTTGTAGGTAAATCAAGTAAATGTAAAACAAGCATTAAATGTGGGGACCAATAATAGATTAAGTTATGCAAAAATACTCGTATCTGTTTAGTGCTTTGTAGAATTTCAGAGGGAAAACAACTAATAAGTTGTAAATTTTCCGATAGATTACACCCCCTACACGTTATATAAGTCCCCTTGAAGATTGGCTTGGATGTTTTCACTGGAATATTCTTGCATGAACAAAACAAGGAATACCATGAAAACATGGCGGGCCCCTTCGACAAATTAACACGATTTATTTTGAAAACAAGTAACAGACACTTTCCAAATCAATAAATACTAGAAATAAAAACTGGGGCCTGGGGTGGGGAAGGGGAGGCGTGGTGTCAGGAAGAA
Source organism: Ampullaceana balthica (assembly GCA_944989445.1). Lineage (NCBI taxonomy): Eukaryota > Metazoa > Mollusca > Gastropoda > Lymnaeidae > Ampullaceana > Ampullaceana balthica. The sequence goes on along the minus strand of CALYLW010000525.1, from coordinate 313,107 downwards.
AGAAAATCGGGGAAAAGACTGAGTAATTGAGCGGAAGAGTTGTCTGTACTAATGGCTACAAATGTAGTCTATAGGCGGTGTGCCGTTATTATTCCCCCCTGGACATAGATCAGTGGACATCATAAATACTTATATATAATATATATACTCGAGATAGGACTGAACATACTGTAGGTCGGACCTCATTTCTGTCCTGAGCCTTTTTAAAAAAAATTTTAAAAATAAAATGAAAGAATAGGTCAATAAATGCTAAGACTGATGAGGAGCGAAGACATTTTTATTTTAAATTTAAAGGCTCTTTAAAAAATGGAAATGTGTATGTGTAAAATCAGGAGATGTATAAACAATCTTAAGGTGGATGACCTGTGTGTGTATGAACGAAAATTTGGAGTAATGGTGGCTACAATCACGTGCACACGGATTCTTCCATACAGGACAAAACACGGGACAGAATAGGTTGGCTAGGTCATTATAGTTTCCGCTTTCATTTTATTTGGTGACGTCATGGTTTGACTTAGTAAGCATTGGATTGGATGACGATAGAATGAATGGATAGGAAAGAAGTTTTAGAATTTCATTTTTTTTTAAACTGCTAAAACTTTGTTGAACAGCTGTGAATTTTTAAATCATTTCACTATTTAATTTAAAAGATAAAAAATAGATAAATAAAAACTATCTTTATTATATTATATTGCATCACAATGTAAAATCATATATATATATATTTACCCTCAATTATCACTGACTGACTCACTGTGGCCTAACGCTAAGGGACATCACTCTGCTTTTTAAAAATTGAAAATATAGACTTAAAAATCATAATCATTTTGGTTTCCAAATTAACATTAACCAAACAACGCACGAACCTTTGACGTCAGCATTTGTGTTGTAAACAGTGCTGACTGACTCAAAGAGTTATTTTTTGGTGCAGTAATTTGGTGCGCTGCTTTCTAAAAGTTAGTTAAAAAATCGTGTGGTGATTAGCACTGTAAAAAAATATTATATAAATACTTCGTGTACATTTCAGGAATATTTCGTATTGATCATACAAGGATAAGTTACTTGGGCTTTTGACCAACAAAAACAAAACATAACACTATTATAAAATACTTTCTGTACATTTAAGGAAGTTTAATATTGCGTATCTATCATACAAGGACAAGTTAGTTGGGCTTTTGAAAAAAGTGGGCGCCGTAGGCGTAGCAGCACAACCTAGTCATATATATATTTACCCTCAATTATGTATGACTGATTCCCTTTGGCCTAACGCTAAGGGACATCACTCTGCTTTTTTTAAAATTGAAAATATAGACTTGAAAATCATCAACATTTTGGTTTCCAGATTAACATTAAACACACTCCACACTATTATTAATTGAACAATTTCAGGCGGACGCTCGAAAAGAGTTATTTTTTGGTGCGCTGCTTTCTAAAATTTCTCGCCGTAAAAAGATATTATATGGCGTCATTGTTTTAGCTCATATTTTAATTTTGGAAAAAGGAACGATGTAAAAAGACGCTTTGAGGATTGTTAATAATAAAAAACTTTGTTCAGGAAGTTTAATATTACGTATGTATCATACAAGGACAAGTTAGTTGGGCTTTTGAAAAAGGTGGGCGACGCAGCACAACCTAGTAATAATAATAATTATATGAAAAGTATTCTATTCGAAATACCAGATACCAGCATACTACAGGAACAACAAAACAGAGCGATGAATGATCCCCCAGTGCTGTTGAGCGAAGTTGAAGGTGCAGTACGGAACTTAAAATGGGTAAGTCGCCTGGAGTTGACAACATCCCTGGTGAATTGCTGAAACATGGAGGAGCAGTAGTAATGAAAGCTGTAACAAAACTCTGCCAGAAAATATTTGAAAATAAGACATGGCCCAAAGATTGGACGCAGTCGCTAATCATACCATTACCTAAGAAAGGCAATATGAAATAATGACTGAATTATAGGACAATCAGCTTTATCCGTCACCCTTACAAAGTAATGTTATTAAGTATAATCAGCAGGTTAAAGCCAATATCCCAGGAATTGCTGGCAGAAGGAGGGCATGTTTTAGACCAGGCAGAAGAACTTTCGAGCAGATCTTTACCTTTCACTTGCTCATAGAAAAACATCTACAGCACAAACGCGAAATCCATCATAAATTATAGACTTCAAGAAAGCCTTTGATCGAGTATGACACGAGGGACTTTGGCAAGTTATGAGAAGTTTAAACATTGAAGAAGGGCTGGTAAAGGTGATCGAAGAACTCTACAATCAGACAAGTAGTGCAGTCCTATTTAAAGCCTGTATAAGGGACTTCTTCAAAATGACGATCGGAGTCCGCCAGGGCTGCATTCTCTCCCCTGTCCTGTTCAATATCTTTCTTGAAATAATCATGCAAGAAACTCTCAGTGAACACAACACATCCATCTCTATAGGCGGAAGTTGATCACAACACATCCATCTCTATAGGCGGGAGACCCTTGTGCTACCTAAGATTTGATGATGACATAGATCTTTTGGCTTGGAGCAGTAAAGAACTACAGGAGCTCACTGACAAACTTGCAGACCGATCAGGTGCATATGGAATGGAAATCAGCTCAGAGAAAAGCAAGATATTGGTTAATACGTCAGTTGCCAGTATGACAAACATCATAATGAATCAACAAAAGCTGGAAGAGGTGCATTAAACTTAAAATACCTAGGAGCCATTATATCTAGAGATGGTAGCTGTGAAGCTGACATTCGAGCTAGAATTGGGTCGACAATGGCAGCAATGACGAAGTTAACCAAAATATGGAACAGCAAAAACATTAGCCTTCCAACAATACTCAGGGCTTTACAGAGCTCTCGTTAAAAATATTGTCCTTTATGGATGTGAGACCTGGACACTACTGGCAACCATTGAAAGCAAGCTGCAGGCATTTGAAAACAAATTCATGAGAAAAATTCTCCAGATCCCTTATCTAGAGCACAAGACCAATGAATATAACAACAATTAAGAGACATAAGATGGCATGATTCGGTCATGTACTGCGACATGATACCCTGACAAAAAATTTCCTTCAAGGCACTGTAGAAGGTGGGCCGGCGAAGAGGTCGACAGCGGAAAAGCTGGCTTGAGCAACATAAAGGAATGGACAGGGATGAAATTGAATGAATTACTGGCCGCCGCTCAAGATAGGCAAATGTGGAGATCGTTGTCTGTTGATTTGTCCATGCGCTTCCCCCCAACGACCGCAACGGTCACTGGAATGATGATGATGATCTTCAAAATAAAATTTGTATGCACTAATAAACGAAAAAACGTCGCTTTCCATTACGAAATATCTAACGTCAGAGATGATTAAGTGGGGTGGGTGTAATTTCGTACTATCTTCGGGCAGTACTGTTATTCAATGTAATTTGTGAGCCAACCTTAATTTCAAATGTAATAACGTAAATATTACATTTTATTTTTGGAATAAATTGTAGTCTGATACATCATATTTCTCTTCTTCATAACGACTTTGTTTGTAGCTGTTGTTCTCTTTGTTGTTTTCTAACCTTTGAACACTACAGTAACTTATGCCTTAAGTAATAGATGTCAGTTGTAAAATGGCCTTGTATTATCACCAATTTTTGTCAATTTAAATAAATGTTCATGGATCCGTAACAGTACAATGGAAATAGAACATAGTCCATTCAAATTTTGAAGGGAAAAAAATGACAAAATATTTATAAGAACTTAATTTCAACCGCTAAAATTTACTCATGATTTATAATGGCTGTTAATTTTTTTTAAAGATGAATATTCCATAAAAAATGTAAGCTTTCTATTAGTAACATTTTATCATGTACATTTTTCAGTCAATATTTTTCCCACAACGCTGAATAATCAGCTTATAAAATAGTAAAAAAATAAAATTCTTATCACTATCTGTTTATCTAACTATATAATGACTAATGTTTCTAAAATTTCATTGAAAATGAAAATTAGGAGTGTATAAGTGTGTGAATATATGTGTGAGATAGAGAGAGATAGATAGAGAGAGAGATAGAGAGAGATAGATAGAGAGAGAGAGAGAGAGAGAGAGAGAGAGAGAGAGAGAGAGAGAGAGAGAGAGAGAGAGGAGAGAGAGAGAGAGAGAGAGAGAGAGAGCGAAGGGTACAATTTTTATTTAGATCCGCTTGAATTGATATTAATTTAATAATAGGTAACATATTATTTAATTATGTATAAATAAAATGATGTATATTTTTGACATGAAAAAAAAATGAATTTGACGGCGTGGTGACACGAAGTAGGTCGTAATTGTTAAGAAATATCATTGAATGGGAGGGAGGAGTGTTGCCTTCAGGGGTGTGGCGCCTTTATGTGAATGTTTTGTTTATCTTTATTATTTAAAAAAATTAAAGTGGAGTTCTGGGAAGAGTGTAATGATATTATTTTAATTTTGGTCGCGAACAGCAAAGTATCCACTGTGGCATGCGTAGAGACGCTAAAGGTGTTGTTACAGGTAATATTCATTTTAAATCATTGGTGGTTGTCATTATTAGGGTAATTAGACTTGGTTAGGATTTCTTATCATAACTTATCTTATCTTATCTGTTACAGACGCTCCTTCTATACAGAAGATTATTGCGTCCTACGGTTATTTATGATTGTGTTTAGTCCTGCATTCTTATTAGAGTTTTAAATGTTGTTAAAGTGTTGGTTTTCCTGGTTTCTTCAGATACGTGAGATGTAGGGGAATTTAACATTACGGTTAATAATTCTATTTTTGTACAAAAACTGTGTGTGTTTTTTTAATCCCTACCCACTGACTGAAATGTCTGAGGCTAGAGACACTGATTTACGAAACATATCAGGTTGGATCGCGTCCCCTGCAAGAGTCTGTTCCACAAAATGTTGGTGCAGCCCACAACAATCACAAATATTTAAAGGGATGTACAACCAAAAAGTCAAACAATAATTTTAAAATTAAGAAATAAACCCGAATGCAAGCTAAAGGAGATTTTTATTTTGTGTGCGAAGATTTTTGTAACGCTTAACATATTACAGTTGTCAAAAGGCGGTTCTATGTTAGTAGGAAGTAAATAAACGCGTGTTTCCGAAGTGTCGGGAAAAATAAGTTCAAGGGTGTTGACACATGGGGGAAATTTCTAATCAAGTATGATAATACATCAAAGTTCAATAAAGGTGAAAAAATAGACCCCATCTATTGTTGAAGATTTTGTTCAACATTATTGTTGGAAATGGAGATAATTAATCAAAAGTTTTACGGAATAAAAAAATTAAAATAAAAACGGTTTTAGTGACGTCACAATTTAATGCTTGTATAATTTTAGACTTTTTATTATTTTTTAAAAATCAAACAGATAGCGCCCGAATTAGTATTACTAATCTATATTTTGCTTTAAAAAACACCGAAATCTGATTCAGTTACTTGCGAAAAAATTATTACTTAATTTTTTTAATAGATTTTCAGACTTCAATATAACAGGTGACACATGTTATGGTGAAATCTGGCCAATTTTACTAATATATAAAAATGTCGTTTTGATGTTCTGCTTAGTAATTTGTGTATTAATGGTTGGACAATTGATAACTCTTTGCATAAATATAATATATATTAATTATATTACATCAGATAAGCAATTACGAACATTATTCTTGTAGATGTTGAGGTAAATAAGAAAATACAAAGAATTATTCCTTGCTTAAATTTAATGCTCGAATATTGCTATTGATTCATGACCAAGTGTTGAACTACGCACCATTTCATGACAAGCAGTGTCACTATGTGCGGTGTTATAATCATGAACGGTACCATCTCTAGAGAACTACGCACCATTTCATCACAAGCAGTGCCACTGTGTGCGGTGTTATAATCATTGACGGTGCGATCTCTAGAGAACTACGCACCATTTCATCACAAGCAGTGTCACTATGTGCGGTGTTATAATCATGAACGGTGCCACCTCTAGAGGCCACACCACGCCTCTAGAGGTGTGACCACACAGGGTGTCATCACAAAGGATGTCATCTCCAGAGGTGTCGCCACACAGTGTGTCATCTCTAGGTGTCAACGCACAGGGTGTCATCTCTAGAGGTGTCACCACACAGGGTGTCATCTCTAGAGGTGTCACCACACAGGGTGTCATCTCTAGGTGTCACCACACAGGGTATCATCTCTAGGTGTCACCACACAGGGTGTCATCTCTAGAGGTGTCACCACAAGGTTGTCATCTCTACAGGTGTCAACACACAGGGTGTCATCTCTAGAGGTGTCGCCACACAGGGTGTCATCTCTAGAGTTTTCACTACACAGGGTGTCATCTCTAGGTGTCACCACACAGGGTGTCATCTCTAGAGGTGTCACCACACAGTGTGTCATCTCTAGAGGTGTCACCACACAGGGTGTCATCTCTAGAGGTGTCACCACGCAGGGTGTCATCTCTAGAGGTGTCACCACACAGGGTGTCATCTCTAGGTGTCACAACAAAGGGTGCCATCTCTAGAGGTGTCGCCACACAGGGTGTCATCTCTAGAGGTGTCACCACACAGGGTTCCATTGAAACACTGTATCAGTAAGTCTTCGGTCCGCAGTGATACAATCAGAAAGATAAACTTGACATGGGATCAGAACAGCCTGGACGTGAAGATTATAATTGCGTGGTGGGGGGTGGTGGGGGGGACTCAAACTGACACTTTCTTTATTGAGCTCCAAGCACACCGACTAATCTCTTAATCCCCACCGTTTTTATTGGGAGATTAAATCGTTAATCCGGGAGAAGGTTAGTATCCAAGCACCCCGTTTTTTCCACTCTGCGCATCGTCTCATTACACTTTATTTCACGTCATTTATTACTGAAAGCCAAGTCTTACATCAGGACAACTGCGGTACAAGAAATTCAATGCATTTTTCAGAACAATATTAAATCATGTCTACGGTATGTCAGAAGTATTTAATTTACAGAATAGCCCGTATAGCGTTTAAAGATGAAGCTCTAATAGTAAATTTCTTTAATCTTCCAGTGACGGAAAGATTCGGCAGATGTAAAATAGTTGGTAGGTTTTCTTGACATGGCATCTTGAGTTGACAAAAGAAAAATTAGAAGATAACAGCTGCTTCCACAACCACCAAACAAAATACAGGGGACAAAATTGATAACTACGATTTCATTATTATTTGCAAATCAGTTGTCCATTTCTTTGGCTTTATTTCTTTTATCGACTAATATCTGGAGCTATAATTCCTTTTTAATTTTTTTAAATCGTTTCTTAAATTGTAGAGGAATTCCTTGTTTTGGCCGCATACAATAGAGACGATATCTGCACGGGTTATATCAGTGACATAATTTAATATCAGTGTTTACATATTGGGGTTAGATTGCTGTAATAAAAAATATGACCAAAAAAAAAGGGATTAAATAGAGTTTCACGTCTGTTATCTTTTCTCATTACGTTCCCGGGTTGATAGCAAGAGACAAGATATTTGTTTAATATGGACACTGCTGTCGTTCAGCCTGTCCGGGGTGCAAACCGCGGGTTTAAGGCGCGGTTTTTAAAAAATATAAATCAAGTCTCTGATACATGACAAGCTCAGGTGTGATATCAAATAAAAAGGAATTGATAAATGGATGGAGCACTTGATTTAAACCAGGTGACATTAGGGCACACAGCCATGAAGTATTGGGGAGATGGGTGATGGGGCACAGTTTATGGGTGAGGCGTGCATGTGTTTGATCATGTCCTTCGTAGTGCACTCAATGTAAGATGTGGAGTAAAATGTCAGAATTGAACTGCAATCATTTAAAAAAAATTTTTAACGTAGTTGCCAGTTGTTTTCCTACAAGCCTAAAATCAGAACTTTTCTATCAATATATCTATAAATATAAATCACCAGAAACTAGAGCAAGAGAGATGACGCAGTATAATATATATATTTACGCTCAATTATGTAGCCTAACGCTAAGGGACATCACTCTGCTTTTTTTTAATTTGGCGTTGTAAGCAGTGCTGATTGACTCAAATAGTTATTTTTTGGTGCAGTAATTTGGTGCGCTGCTTTCTAAAATTAGTTAAAAAATCGTGTGGTGATTAGCACTGTAAAAATTATTATATAAATAATTTGTTTAATTTTCAGGAATATTTCGTATTTATCATACAAGGATAAGTTACTTGGGCTTTTGACATAAAAAAAAATTATTAAAAAAATATTATAAAATACTCTGTGTACATTTAAGAAATTTTAATATTACGTATTTATCATACAAGGACAAGTTAGTTGGGCTTTTGAAAAATGTTGGCACTTAAAAAAAGGGGGCGCCGCAGGCGCCCCGGCGCCGCAGCACAAACTAGTATATATAGTAGTCATGTGCATATCGGCACCGCGCCACACTATGCGCACCGCACTGAGAAGAACTATATAGAAAGAAAAGAGGTGTAAAAATAAAAAGAAGCGTGTTTCATTGTTGTTAAATTAAAACCATTCACTAGTGTTCTGATTTCTTCGTGCGGCAGTTTGTGTCCGTTCTTTTACCCATTTCTTGGCACTATCTATGAGCAATTCTGCGGCGTATGCTTAGCCGCGGGTTGGATCTAGTTTTATTTATTATTTAAATTATCATATTCAGCTTTAAAATGTCCTTATATTTCCTAAAGCTTTAATGAGACTTTAAGGCACTCATTGTTATTTGGGTCACTTCATTATTTTAATTATAGTTCCATGTCAGTTTATCATAGTTCAATGTCAGTTTATCAGTTTTAAATAATGCGGAAAATTTGTGGTCTAATTTTTTTAACATTTTGTCTCCCACCTCATTCCAGCCAACCATCTCATCCCAACCCATCCACCTCATTCCAGCCAACCATCTCATCTCAACCCATCCACCTCATTCCAGCCAACCATCTCATCCCAACCCATCCACCTCATTCCAGCCAACCATCTCATCTCAACCCATCCACCTCATTCCAGCCAACCATCTCATCCCAACCCATCCACCTCATTCCAGCCAACCATCTCATCTCAACCCATCCACCTCATTCCAGCCAACCATCTCATCCCAACCCATCCAACTCGATCCAACCAACCATCTCATCCTAACCCATCCACCTCATTCCAGCCAACCATCGCATCTCAACCCATCCACCTCATTCCAGCCCTATATTCTTTCCGACTCTTCCCTAACCTTAACATTAACCTCAAAAAGCCTTGACACCAAGATATGGGATTCCTTCATTCTATCTAAGTATCTATCATATCCCGCCTATACCCTATCCCTCAGATCTGCTAATCCTGGTGTATATGCAAATCTCACCCTCCTCCCCGCCCCCTGTAGTGTTCAAAGTTCCCTCCCCTGGTCTTCGTCCATGTTAAGCTTCTAGAGAACTCCGAACGACACCCCACCTCCCCCGCTCTGCCAGAGTATTTAAACCAAACGCTCCCCAATGCTAATCTCTCAGTGGAGCTTAACAGGCGGCTTAACTAACATCTCTTGTACGTTTTGGAATCTCACCCCCCCCCCAAACATAACATTTGAGACTAGGACACCTTTACATAGCGGGCTGGAGCTTTTCTTCTAGAAACAGTTGAAACACCCTTCGGATTTTTTGTGTCTCCCCAAAAAGATCCGACGCGTTGTGTGTGTGTGTGTGTGTGTGTGTGTGTGTGTGTGTGTGTGTGTGTGTGTGTGTGTGTGTGTGTGTGTGTGTGTGTGTGTGTGTGTGTGTGTGTGGAGGGGTGGGGGAGGGAGGGGAGTCATTTCGTTTTCATTGTTTTTTAATTGGTCGTTCATTTTATTATTGTAGAATAGCAGTGTATCCATTATGTCCAGTGTATCCATTACATCTAGACAGCCCATTGGTCAGAATAGTGATGTTATAGAGCTGTGGCCCGATAATGTGATCATCAAAATGAGATTTTTCTTTCAACTGGTTTTAATGCGATGGTTCCGAAGTTTTTGTTTGTTTGTTGTTGTTTTTTCTAATTCTTTTAAATTTTATCTAACTTTATTTGCGTCCGCCACCTGTTTTAGGCTTTTGACAAATTAAGTTTGTGAATATCTGAATAGTTCGACAATAAATTTAAGTCCTATAACCGGCAGAGATTTATGATTAGAATCTCCGAGGCCCCCCTCCCCCCACCCCCCAGGACCCCAGGGATTCATAACATTTTAAAAGTTTCACACTTTATAATCCCATTTATTCTCCAGGGATTTCTCACTGAATTATAAACTATATTAATTTTATTTTTATAAATGTCCAACTATAAACTTCAGACTCCCAAAACTATAAACTATAAATAAACAATAAACGTAAAAAATTAACGACACATACTAAAAGATAAACTTCAATCACAGGGTAAAGTGGTTTTGGGGAAGGGGGGGGGTATAAAGGCTGTACCTAAATCATAAAATTATGAACTAAAAGGTCGAGGCATACAGGGAACTATAGACCTTAGACTATAAACTGGTCACGTGATGTATGGGTGGGAGGGGGTGAGAGTATTAGTGACAATACGTCTGGGGGTGGGGGGGGTCTTTCATGTGCCTAAGTTGTGTGTGTGGATGGGGGGGGTAGGAAAGTTGAGCGCACTTTAAACGAAATCACTGACCACCTGAAGCAGGGCGAAGCCCTCAGATCTCGCACCCCGGCTGGCGCCCCCGTCTCTTCCTGTCACTAAGTGTATCAAAGGCGCGGCTCAGACATAATTGGGGAGGCCGGAACCCTGGCATCAACAACTGGGGTCCAGCACGGGTTAGTCGCGATGGCCCCGGGCTGGGATAGCAGGGCAGGTCTTTTCAATAGGGTCAGATGTCCAACAGATAGCAGTTTTAATGCCTGCTTCAAAATGAAAGATGGTATATGGGGTAAAGAAGTTTGTGTGTGTGGAGTGTGTGTGTGTGGGGGGGGGGTTAAAGGGGCGGATATATATAATGTCATATCTACTTTTAATTCGGTGTTTACTAATGGTTAACTATAATTTTTTTTCTTAAAGCTATAGGGCTTGTCATTTCTGAGAACGGAAAACTCATTAACTCATAACTCATTATGTAATGTTCTATTTTTAGACTACATTTCAGCGGAACAGTGATTTTAAGCATAAATGCAGAAAAATCAATAAGTTCTCAAGATTGTTAGCAGTTTTTTCTTGTTCAAGTCCAATAAGCTGTCTTAAATTAACGAAGAATTAACAAATAGCTGATCAGATACTTCCTTCTCAATATACCTACATTTACATATTGACTCGTATCTTTTATTAAATTTGTCCACTTAAAAACACTGGATACTTCTATTAATAGATTTCTCTTTAGAAATGACAAGCCCTAGTGCTTTCACAAACACACAAATAACTTTTTGAAATGAATTCTGAATAGTAGTCGTAATAATAATAATAATAATAATAATAATAATAATAACGAATTACTTTTTTTAATTTCTTAACATTAATATCAATATTAATGCTTGTTTTACAAAAATGATTTCGCTTTTATTCACAAAGAGCCACATCTACGTAGCTTTTTCCTATTTGTCTGTTACTCAGAGACTTAAGTTCTGTGCGTCCACAAACCAACGTTAAGATTTCTTTATCAAGTTACAGCGCTCTCTTCTTTTGAAGTTTACTCGAACTTCCCCATGCTCACGCCTCTCCTTCGCGCCAAGAATCCCCAGATTTTCACCTACATTCGAACTTTCATCTCTCCGGTCTCAGCTAATCTGCCTGGCAAAGTTGGCTATCGTGAACGGCTTATGAATAGCCGCGTGAAACAGGTGAAACCAAAGAAACGTCTGCTTCTGGAAGAGATCACCAAGGGAGCTAATCATATCTCCATTGCCAAGATCGTCTGCTGCTCTCAAGAATCGTCTGCTCATCTCCTCAAGTGCTTTGCGGCTTAAAGGATTAGTAGATTAGAGGATTAGTGGCTGTTTTTTTTTAAAACTTTATTATTTGTGTAGGGGTGGGTTTTTTGTCGTTGTTTTTTTTTCTTAAAATTATTGCCAATGAGATCCATGTAAACATATCAGCACTAATAGATCGTGATAGAGAGTTGCTAGGTGAGAGAACAGCGGATAGATGTAAGGTATGAGTTGTAGTTGGAAAACAAGGAATACGGAGTTTTATACTCTGCTTAGAACTTGCGGGACAAGACATGAGAAATATGTTGAAGGTGAGGCTGAGAATGCTGGTTCTATAGATCAAACACTGCATAGGTTTATAATTTTTGTTTTTTTACTAGGAGCTCCTTGGCGTCCAGAATGCAATGGGAAAAGTTTGTAGGTTCTAAGTGATGACAAGGCTTGTGATCACAATGGAGTTTGCGTGTAGTAAAGATTTTACTGATTGTTGGGTGTGGGAGAGAGTCGGTCTTTGATGTGTTGCCATGGAAATAATTTAATCAGACGATGTGGGGTCACTAATTTTATCCTTTGTCAACAGGATTTTATTCGCATTTGTCCGCACGAAGTTCCGCATGAAGTACTGCGTGGAGTATGAAGTACTGCCTTGTGTATGAAGTACTCCGTGGTGCATGAAGTACTGCGTGGTGTATGAAGTACTGCGTGGTGTATGAAGTACTGCGTGGAGTATGAAGTAAAGCGTGGACCATGAATTACAGCGTGGAGTATGAAGTACTGCGTGGAGCATGAAGTACTGCGTGGAGTATGAAGTAATGCGTGGAGAATGCAGTACTGCGTGGAGCATGCAGTACTGCGTGGAGCATGAAGTACTGCGTGGAGTATGAAGTAATGCGTGGAGCATGCATTACTGCGTGTAGTAAATTGTTAACAAAACGAATATCACCATTTTAGCAGAGTTTTTCTTTATCCTATATTATACGATCTGATGCTTCATGACAACATAATGACCCCCCCCCCAAGTCTTGGAAATGTTAGCTGCTGAGAACACCAATCTCCCCCCCCCACACACAAACACACCACATCTTGGTTATTAGAGGAAGCTATAATTCTCAGGTGCCACTTAGCTGTGCAAGGTGCCTTCCTCTGACTAAAAGACGTGCTCACTTCTGTGCGTGTGTGTGGTGTGGGTGTGCAAGGTGTGTGGTGTGGTGGTGCACGGTGTGTGTTGTGGTGGTGCACGGTGTGTGATGTGGGGGTCACAATGTGTGGTGTGGTGGTGCACGGTGTGTGGTGTAGTGGTGCACGGTGTGTGGTGTGGGGGTGCACGGTGTGTGGTGTTGGGGTGCACGGTGTGTGGTGTGGGGTTCACGGTGTGTGGTGTTGGTGTGCACGGTGTGTGGTGTGGTGGTGCGCGGTGTGTGGTGTGACTGTGCACGGTGTGTGGTGTGGGGGTTCACGGTGTGTGGTGTGGGGGTGCACGGTGTGTGGTGTGGCTGTGCACGGTGTGTGATGTGACTGTGCACGGTGTGTGGTGTGGGGGTTCACGGTGTGTGGTGTGACTGTGCACGGTGTGTGGTGTTCACGGTGTGTGGTGTGGCGGTGCACGGTGTGTGGTGTGGCTGTGCACTGTGTGTGGTGTGGCGGTGCACGGTGTGTGGTGTGGGGGTGCACGGTGTGTGGTGTGGCTGTGCACGGTGTGTGGTGTGGGGGTGCACGGTGTGTGGTGTGGGTGTGCACGGTGTGTGGTGTGGCTGTGCACGGTGTGTGGTGTGGGGGTGCACGGTGTGTGGTGTGACCGTGCACGGTGTGTGGTGTGACCGTGCACGGTGTGTGGTGTGGGGGTTCACGGTGTGAGTAATAATGTGTAAAAGTCGGGGCCGGCGGTCAGAGCCGCTCTTCATAACTGACTTTGACGTGTGACACATGGAATAATTTTAATTACGATTGGTACGAGGAGGCGGGCTTTTCCTGGCTATTTGAATTTGTCTTTTTATTCCTAACAACTGCATTATTACCATAATAATAATTATTATTATTGTTCTCCTTTAACTTCGTTTGTTCTTACTTGCTTACATCCTTCATTGTCATTTTTAAAATTGATTAAACGAGAAAATTGTACAATAGCCATCTGAGTTAAAAATGACTTCGACAAAAACCTGACATCACGTGGTGGGCACCAGAAGGGCTTTGGACACTTCCGGTTCTTCAGTAGCTTATCTGTTCTTGTGTTTTATCATATGGTGTGAGACACATCAAGAGAAGACGTGCACCAAATATTGTAATCGAAAAATGTTTCAGAGACGGCAAAGGATTAACTTGAAAATAAAAGACATAGAACCTTGTCTATGGCATGGAGCACTGTCTAGGGCCTAGGGCATTGAACATTGTCCAGGGCACATAGCCTTATCTAGGGAACATAATCTTGTCTAGGGCGTATAACAGTGTCTAGGGCACAGAACCATGTCTAGCGCATGGAGCAATGGCCAGGGCATATAGCCATGTCTAGGGCATAGAACCTAGTCTAGAGCTGAGGTAGGAGATTCAAATTAAACTCGATGGCAGACGTCAATTTTTATACCAGAATAGTTAGGTAGGATGAGGGTGTTGCTATTCCCTTTTTCGATACTTCACTTGCGGCATTATTCCATGTCAGGCAGGTACTAAGCGGTGACATTATCTGTTGGTCGACAGGAGGCGTGGCTCATTGCCACCAGTGGGCGGCGCTACGTGTCACCTCACGGGCAACTCGGCCGGATGAAATAAATGGTGCACATTAACATCGTGATACGGGAATGCAGTCGGGACGTCACTAGAGAAAAGTAGTGCAAAGAACATCGCGGAATCTTAATGGGATTTCCCGAACAAAAAAAAACCCAGAAAGTTTCGCTCAGAATTCACGATGATACAAGTTTAGCCCACCCAGACCTCATCCCCCTCACACACAATTATGCACACTCTAAAGACATCATGTAGATTTGAAAACCCATTGTTCATACCTATAGCTTGTTGTATAGAAACAAGTAGTGTAATTTCCTTTGCCGGACTCAAGGAATGATTGTCCAATGCAAGCGATATTTGCTAGAATATTGTAAAACAAACGAGTACAAAACGTAAATAAAGATTAACGTGTTTAGTGTATTATAGGGTTTGATACAAAATATACGTGCTCCAACAATTTAATACAGTAATATATGCGGTAAAGTTTGTTTGAAACAGAGAGATTGTCTGTGGCGTTGATGTGGGATGTGACAAGTAGTAGTTGCTCGGGACAGAGAGATTGTGGCGTTGATGTGGGATGTGACAAGTAGTAGTTGTTTGGAATGGGAGTTGGGGGAGGAGGTGGTTGCCGTACTCCTTGGGTGAAACTTTTGGTGGGCGAAAAATTATCGTCAATAATAATTGACCGCACAAAGAAAACGAACCCTTTATAAACCAAGGGCGACAGTGAATCCTTTAGAAGGTGATACCGAGTCAACCTTGTCAAAGAGTGAATACAATTTTTCCCATCACTGAGAGAGAACAAACGCAAAGCCAAGCAAAACAAGATAATTTGTAGGAAGACCTCGTCATACCAACTAAAGCTCACCTCACCAACTAAAGCTCACCTCACCAACTAAAGCTCACCTCACCAACTAAAGCTCACCTCACCAACTAAAGCTCACCTCACCAACTAAAGCTCACCTCACCAACTAAAGCTCACCTCACCAACTAAAGCTCACCTCACCAACTAAAGCTCACCTCACCAACTAAGACTATTACCTCACCATGACCAAACCAACCAAGACTCTCCACCATCATCCCAGTCTGTTCAGGACCATGGAGTGCAAGCCAGACATTCCTTAAAACCCATAAACAAAATCTTCTGCCTCCTACGCGGCCTCCTCACATGACCTAAAAATGACTAACATAAAAAATGACTGACATAAAAAATGACTGCTATGACTTAAATCCTTCACGGCTATTTTACGGCCGAGTTTAATATTTGGCGCGGAGTTGGCTTGGCCAGATTTTTACTGCAGACGTCGGCTTGAGTTCTCCGCGAAGATCTAAGATCGTTCTCCTGATGGAGAGATCACTTACACAAACCCAACCGGGGCGGGACGGGAGGGGGTCGGGATACTTTTATGCTACTTATATGATCCCGTAATGGGGTCGCACCTTTAGCGGTTCAAAGACCTGTCACGGGTCTTTGTGTTTAAGTATAATATCTGCATGTTGGCTGGGGATAGAAGTTGATATGGTCGTGGGGGGTGGGAAGTCGCGATTGTGGAGCAAGAAGAGGGTGATTGTGGAGCAAGAAGAGGGTGATTGTGGAGCAAGAAGAGGGTGATTGTGGAGCAAGAAGAGGGTGATTGTGGAGCAAGAAGAGGGTGATTGTTGGCTCAGGCCCAAACACATGATAACGGGGCATAATTTATGGCTTAACTTATGTTTTAACTTATAAATTAGATTCGAATTAAAATATATCTTTTAAAGGTAGTGGTCATTAAAAAATATATTTTAAATATCTCTGCAGTACAAATTTGGCGAAGCGCATTCCCTGATAGACAGAAAAACTACTGCACTTGCATCTAAGGCATACAAATGGACATACGCTAATGGATTTGTACAAGACTATTCTTAATGAAGGAGTTGTACAGGACTGTACCCCAAAGACGGAGTTGTACAGTACTATACCCCAAAGATGGAGTTTACAGGACTGTACCACAAAGATGACGTTTACAGTACTGTACCCCAAAGATGGAGTTGTACAGTACTGTACCCCAAAGATGGAGTTGTACAGTACTGTACCCCAAAGACGGAGTTTACAGGACTGTACCACAAAGATGACGTTTACAGTACTGTACCCCAAAGATGGAGTTTACAGTACTGTACCACAAAGATGGAGTTGTACAGGACTGTACCACAAAGATAAAGTTTACAGGAAGTACCCCAAAGATGAAGTTTACAGGACTGTACCCCAAAGATGGAGTTTACAGGACTGTACCACAAAGATGGAGTTTACAGGACTGTACCACAAAGATGAAGTTTACAGTACTGTACCCCAAAGATGGAGTTGTACAGTAGTGTACCCCAAAGATGGAGTTGTACAGTACTGTACCCCAAAGATGGAGTTTACAGGACTGTACCACAAAGATGGAGTTTACAGGACTGTACCACAAAGATGGAGTTGTACAGTACTGTACCCCAAAGATGGAGTTGTACAGTACTGTACCACAAAGATGGAGTTTACAGGACTGTACCACAAAGATGAAGTTTACAGTACTGTACCCCAAAGATGGAGTTGTACAGTACTGTACCCCAAAGATGGAGTTTACAGGACTGTACCCAAAGATGGAGTTTACAGGACTGTACCACAAAGATGGAGTTTACAGTACTGTACCCCAAAGATGGAGTTGTACAGTACTGTACCCCAAAGATGGAGTTTACAGGACTGTACCCAAAGATGGAGTTTACAGGACTGAACCCCACAGATGTGTTTATACAAAACTGTACACAGAGATGGAGTTGAACAGGACTTATCGCATTAAACTCAGCTGAATAAAATATGAGATCACTTTGTTTTCGTTGCCATGGTTACAGCTGTGGAAACAATTTTTCACCTGAGCGAAGGTGAAATCCTGATGATAAGCGTGATAAACTAAAACTTAGTTGCCAGAAAATTCACCCGCTATTTGCATTTTGCTTCAACCACTACATACCAGTAAATTCAACTGATATAAAGTGAGTCACCACCCTTCACTTTCCCGCGATTACGACCCTTGTAAGCTTTCTATTCCAACGTTCACCCGCTAGCTCTTATCGAGGTCTTCTGAAACCGTTTCCATAAAGACCAGGTCTCTTATACCTGGTCAGTTCATGATTTGAAGAGATCACTCAATCACACCTGGAGGGGTAAGGGGTTGGTCATTTTTCCTAATGCCACTGAAGAATACCGAAAAATTACTACTTTATACATACGTTTAAAAAACTATTCGGGTTGGAGAATATCTTTAATATCGATTTTAATATTGTTTGACTAAATAAGGAATCTGACGTCATCCTTTTATACATGTTTACTTTCATATTGACTTTTTCGATACCCGTTGAATGTAATAAGCTTCTTTCATTAAAGTCATTACCAACAGCTTCATTGAAATACAAACTAATAGGCCTTACGCCATGATTGCAACACCCTTCTAGGCCTAAAAATCATAGTTCATTTAATCATCAAAATCAGGCCTGGATTAACAGCGGCCCGTGGGCCACATGCGGCCCGCTACAGGGTTCTAGGCAGGCCACGAAAGACTGCAGAAATGTCGAAATAAATCATTAATTTATATTAAAGTTGAAGTGTTTGGATTTAAAATGAAGCTGACTTTCTAGAGGTTGGACTTTGAAGTTATATGACCAGCGGATGGTTCCCTTGCCCTGAAAAATGATTACATATCAGAGGCTGGACGTGGGATCGTTTGATAGCAGAGTGTCATGTTGTTTATGTTGCAATGAAACGAATCATCTCCTTAAAATATGGTGTATATTAAAGCTATGACTTTTAAAGCCAATCAATTTTTCACTACAGCTCGTCATTTTTAATGATCCAAAAAGAAGCTGAAATATTTTGAAAAGTTTGAGTTATGTTGCTTTTTTCGCAGACATAGCCATGACGTAGCCATGACGTAGCCATGACGGACATGTCATTTTGGAATAACGTGTAACTTCCTATTAATTAATTTAACAACTTAAAAAATTAACTTTAAAAAGCAAAATAAAATATTAACGCAACAAACGCGCTTATTATATTTGTAAAATCTTAATGAGCCCCGAATATCAAGATTTTATTTGGGTTATTTCTAGTTGCAACCGATAGTTAGACTGACTGTTGGGTTGTTTACTAGTTATTTATTTATGTGGATAACTCTTGTTCACTGAAATATGTGCTAAGTTAGTATTTTTATTAGTTATGACCATCATCAAATGTTTTTACAAAACGTGTCAAGTTTGGAGATATTGCGTGTTTCAGTCGAGAAGGGTCGAATTGTGGGCCGTATTATGGATACCTCTGAAAAGAGTAAAACTCTTTGCAGTTTGAGTACAGTAGACTTGATCAATTATAATTGGACATTTCTTATCTTATCTATACAGACGCTCCTTCTATGCAGAAGATAGTTGCGTCCACAGACCATGACAGATGATCTGTTGGCAAGTGATGCAGCATTCACAGGCCACGGCTTTGTGGGTTCCACGCATTACCCAGCCGCCTAATTACATTAGGTACCCATTCGGAGCGGGGTGACTCAGGGACGCCCTAGGCCCCAGGAACAAACCCTTGCCTTCACACGGATTCGAACCCGTGACCATCGGTACGACAGTCCAGTGCGCTACCACTCGACCACCGCGTCAGACTCATTTCAATGAACAATAAGTATTTAAGAAGTAAATCATTATCATTGTGTTGTGTTCAAATGTGTTCAAATGTTTGAAAACGTATGAGGACCAAAGCTCGCCTTATAATCATTATCATTGTGTTGTGTTCAAATGTTTGAAAACGTATGAGGACCAAAGCTCGCCTTATAATCATTATCATTGTGTTGTGTTCAAAAGTTTGAAAACGTATGAGGACCAAAGCTCGCCTTATAATCATTATCATTGTGTTGTGTTCAAAAGTTTGAAAAGTATGAGGACCAAAGCTCGCCTTATAATCATTATCATTGTGTTGTGTTCAAATGTTTGAAAACGTATGAGGACCAAAGCTCGCCTTATAATCATTATCATTGTGTTGTGTTCAAATGTTTGAAAACGTTATGAGGACCAAATCTCGCCTTATAATCATTATCATTGTGTTGTGTTCAAATGTTTGAAAACGTATGAGGACCAAAGCTCGCCTTATAATCATTATCATTGTGTTGTGTTCAAATGTTTGAAAACGTATGAGGACCAAAGCTCGCCTTATAATCATTATCATTGTGTTGTGTTCAAATGTTTGAAAACGTATGAGGACCAAAGCTCGCCTTTTAATCAAAAACAAATTCTAGACCTCCTAAAGTTGGCTTCATGTAATTATTGCTTAAACCTCACATATAAAAGTATTTTCCGCCATGACATTTATTTAACGGAAGGGACGTTAGCACCGTGCCACTTTATCATATCCGATGATAAAAGAAAAACAAAAATAAAAATTATTGGCGACTTCATTTTAAATTTTAATGACTTCTCTGGCTTATTACATTGAATTAATAACATATGATTTTTATATGTTTTGAAATTCAAAAGCAAATATCGGTACTCTTTATTCCTACGTATTGAATAAATTCCATAATCACCGATGTGGTTTAAAAGCTGGTTGTACTTACCACAATGAAACAAACTTACCAAAGGGTAATTGACAATAAATACTATTCAAAAAGTTGTTTTAAAACTAATTGAGGTCTGAACATTTAAAGACGCAGACGATATCATAACTCCAATGTGCGACCCGATGTTGGGTTACCCTGGAAACAGTTTGTTGTAGGCACGGAGCCAGCGTGTGTCCACACCATCTTACGCGGCCGATCATTGCGTCTCTGGCACGGGGGACAGCCCTGTGTTGTGATATCATCGCCAGAGGGCTTATCAAGATAAGCTGAGTTGTCTATGATAGTACCCAGTCCAGGCTCCGGGACTTATCTTTCAGAGTATGTAATTTGCCAAGTTGTTGGCGCTACCTATCGCTTCACCTCCTTATCTCAGGGGCGGCGGCCATGTGTGCTACCAAGGGAGGGGTCTCGGAGAGCGCTGGGAGCTTGTGGCGACCAGCACCTTGATTCTAATCAGCGCTCCTTCAATAAAACTGTTATAGCTCAATAACTACGTAACAGGGCTGGGGCTAGGCATAAACATCGGGGAAGGGGGGATGACTCTTACATTTGAGTCTTGGTAAAAAGAATCTAGTGAGTTTGGCGAGTAAAGATAAACTTTTTTTCAACATTTTATTTCCTTGACTATGTTTTTTTAAATATTAAATCCATCTAGAAAATTGAACAGTCAGAGAGATTTAAATACGGTTTAAAATTTAATTCATTAAATACTGAATAACGTCGACTAGTGCTTTTCTATGCCACACACACACTCGCACACAAATAAAGACACACAAAGGTGTCAATTAATAAATAATAAACAATAGTTAACCGGGGCATTCACAGAATGAAGTTTAAAATAAAACCAACCAATAAAAAATATATAACAAAGACAAATAAACATTGTTTCAATCGTGATTTCATTGTTTCGTAGTTTGAATAAAGTTGTGGACTTATTGTTTTCTTATTTCCCTGCTGGGTGGTAAGATTTTAATAGGCCTTGTCATAATATGGCGTAATTTATTAATAGAAATGATTGGCGACGAATTTCATAACAATTTAATAAAAGATACGAGTCAATATGTAAATGTAGGTATATTGCGAAGGAAGTATCTTATCAGCTATTTGTTGATTATTCGTTAACTTAAGACAGCTTATTGGACTTGTACAAGAAAAAACTGCTAACAATCTTGAGAACTGATTGATTTGTCTGTATTTATGCTTCAAAACATTGTTCCGCTGAAATGTAATCTAAAAATAGAACATTACTCAATGAGTTATGCCACTTTCCGGTTTTAGAAATGACAAGCCCTATTAATTTGATTGGTAGCGTTTGAAATGTAGATGGGGTAAGTGGTCCTCTTGCTTCGCCACCAATAACAAGGTGATTTTGAGAATAATGTGTCACCAACACATAATAATACCAACACATTACATGTACTTTCATGTAACATTTTCTTTGATATGCAGCAGAGCTTTGCATTAGACTTCACTATTTGAGAAAAGTTTTAAAATTTTACAAAATAATGTAAACAAGAATTTAAATACTTTCCTTAAATATCATGTAATAGATACGACCCGCGGCGTAGCATACGCCGCAGACGTGCTCATCATAGATAGTGCAAAGAAGGGGGGGGGGTAATGAATAAAAGCGAGTAAACGTGGAGACATGTGCACAGCGGTTGTTGTTGCCCCCCCCCCACCCTTTACTACCATCCCTTGCCAACCATAAACTGGGATTTGCCAACACTAGGGTTAGTCATGTTCACAACAAATGGGGAAAAGAATGGGCAGTAAATAAACATTTAATTTTTTTTTAAAATATTGTTCCCTCTGGGGGCTTGAACCCAGAACTTCCCGCGTGTAAGACGGGCGTGATAACCACTACACTACGAATCATATGTTATTCTGTGAAGGAACAATGCAAGTGAACGTAAGAGGCATTCTTGCCACCACTACCTCCTCCCCCCCCCGCCCCCACTTTTTTTTCTTTTCATCCTAATACGCTTGCCCACTGTGATATTTCGACCCCAACGGGGGTAATTCGTCATGCTCATTTGCACATGCCCGTTAAAGGAAATGATGTATATATATTAGATTATATATATGCATGGACATGGTAACTGAAAACTCCAGTATTTAATTGGTTTATCTTTCTTTATTAAAAACACTGATCAAAAGCGTTAGTGTTATAAGTTATTATACATAATAAATTCAAATGATAATTCTAGATAGATAGCACCATTTGCTAACAGTAGGGATAGTTCGTTCCTTTAAACAACATTTAATGTATCTACCCAATTGTGTACTCATAATAATATTATAAAGCTAGCAAAGTTGTTTCCCCCTCTGAATAGAAATATACTCAGGATATTAAATTACCTTTCTGGCATTAGATTACCGAAGTCTGCAACTCAAATAAATACAACTGCGGCCTAATGTTTGAACCATTTCCATCCCAAGCCATAAATTCAATCGTTTAATAAAAGAAAACAAATGCTGCAGCTAGTGACGTCAGCTCAATAAGTTCAAAAAGTTGAGCGCCAGTTTAAAGCAATAGTCGTGTTACAAAGTGGCCTTATTGCGCCCCAAAGTAAATAGATTTGTGCAACTTCTGCGGCCATTTTTACCTAAGTTTTCACCTGAAGAATTCCCATCCGAAAATTCTGCACCAGTCGATTTAGAATCTTATCTTGCATTTACTAAGGATTCTTTGGGATAACGAATAAACGATGGGTGTTTAAAACCCATTTTACCCATACATGAATTAAACATGTTGGTTTTTAGCCAAGGAATAGAGCTGTGATCATAAAACAGCCGTAAAAATTTCAATCTTTAAAAAATTTCAGATAATTCTGGATTCTGGCAATGTACATTTAAACTGCCAATAACGAAAAAAAAAGCAAATCGTCTCTTTACTCCACTACCCCCACCCCACCCGCCCAACACTTCTTCAATCTAAACAAAACTGTCCGTGTTACCTAGAAGCATTACCTGGCACTCACTTGATTTATTTATCTTAAAAAGATTCCAAAAACAACACTGGAACTATGTCTACAACATTACAACACAGTCAAAAGTAATGCAAGTCTGGATCAATAAAGAGGGGAGATTTCTGAAAGTCTTTATCTATAAACCACTATTATCAGATGAGTACTGCAAGTTTACATAATAAAATAGATGAAAGTACAGCAGGTCTACATCATAAAAGAGATGAAAGTACTGCAACTCTAGATCTTAAACATATGGAAGTACTGCAAATCTAGGTAATAAATAGATGAAAGTACTGCAACTCTACATCTTAAACATATGGAAGTACTGCAAATCTAGGTAATAAATATATGAAAGTACTGCAACTCTACATCTTAAACATATGGAAGTACTGCAAATCTAGGTAATAAATAGATGAAAGTACTGCAATTCTACATGATAAAATAGATGAAAATATTGCAACTCTAGATAATCAAATAAATGAAAGTACTGCAAGTCTAGATCATAAAATAGATGAAAGTACTGCACGTCCACATCATAAATGGATGAAAGTACTGCAAGTCTATGTAACATTTAAGTACCGAAGAACTAGAAAGCGGAAGCAGGCATTTCGGAGATAGAATAGGAAAAATTGCATCTATTTTCTTACCTGTACACGTATATCTGTAAATAAGCAACGATACGAAGAAAAAAAGGTGGTTAAAAAAAAGATAAGTTTCTGGCCAGGGCCCGCTATGTCGGCATCTTAAAGTGAGGGGTTTCATGTTTAATAAAAACAACACGATACCTTGCTAATCTTTGGCATTTGGCATTCAATGGAGCTTCCTGCGTTTATTCAAACAATAATTTCATACAAAATCTGTCAAAGGTTTTCAAGTGATGGGTTTTTTTTTAATGTTTACAACGTGATGTCCCATTACTTTCACGGAAAGACATAAATATGGATCGATGTGGCGGGGAAATACTCCTGAAAATACTTCGCAACAAAATGGATGAAATATTTTTGAAGAAATGTCTTCCAATGAACTGATTAAAATTAGGCAAATGGGTGGGTGCGTAAGCCTGGAGAAAGAGATGGTAGACAATAAAAGGCAAAGGTGTGGTAAATTAAATCATTTCCCTCAAATTGTTTACTTTGGCTTTTTACTCGTTTTATCGACTCTAAATGACACGAAGAGGTGACACAAAATATAAGTAGAGGCATTTCATGCAAACAGGGTTACGTATGACCTTGACAAGACGTCACAAAACAATGAACGTTTCGGCATAGAGCCTTCGTCAACGAACAAATAAATATTGCTCGTTATGACTCTGGATTTCATCGCAGCAAAATTTTATTTAATTTTATTCCTTTTATTAGTTTTTGTCTATTTGTTCTTGGAAGGCTCTGTGTCGAAACGTTCGTTGTTTTGTGACGTCTTGTCAAGGTCATACGTAACCCTGTTTGCATGAAATGCCTCTACTTATCTATAAGCCTGATTGAATTCTCACCCACATGACATCTATCTACTTATCTATAAGCCTGATTGAATTCTCACCCACATGACATCTATCTACATATCTATAAGCCTGATTGAAGTCTCACCCACATGACATCTATCTACTTATCTATAAGCCTGATTGAAGTCTCACCCACATGACATCTATCTACTTATCTATAAGCCTGATTGAAGTCTCACCCACATGACATCTATCTACATATCTATAAGCCTGATTGAAGTCTCACCCACATGACATCTATCTACTTATCTATAAGTCTGATTGAAGTCTCACCCACATGACATCTATCTACTTATCTATAAGCCTGATTGAAGTCTCACCCACATGACATCTATCTACTTATCTATAAGCCTGATTGAAGTCTCACCCCCATGACATCTATCTACTTATCTATAAGTCTGATTGAAGTCTCACCCACATGACATCCATCTACTTATCTATAAGTCTGATTGAGGTCTCACCCACATGACATCTATCTACTTATCTATAAGCCTGATTGAAGTCTCACCCACATGACATCTATCTACATATCTATAAGCCTGATTGAGGTCTCACCCACATGACATCTATCTACTTATCTATAAGTCTGATTGAAGTCTCACCCACATGACATCCATCTACTTATCTATAAGCTTGATTGCTGTCTCACCCACATGACATCTATCCACTTATCTATAAGCCTGATTGCAGTCTCACCCACATGACATCTATCTACTTATCTATAAGCCTGATTGAAGTCTCACCCACATGACATCCATCTACTTATCTATAAGCCTCATTGAAGTCTCACCCATATGACATCTATCTACTTATCTATAAGCCTGATTGCAGTCTGATCCACATTTTGTTTGATACAAAATATCGCTCTGCAGCGACAACACCCGAAGCAGGTGAGAAAATCCCCTGATGACCGCTGGTCGATTTGAAATGTATAAAAGCTTGATAACACTATGTGGAAACAGAATACTTGAATTTATTTTTAAAATCTTTTTTTGTTGTTGTTGTTGTTGTAAAATAAAGAATAATATTTTGTTTGCGTAATTATTTTTTAAACGTGCAATTAGTTAAAAAATATTAATCATATTTTGTCAATACAACTTTTTTTAAAAACAATTCAAGTTTTTAAAAAATTAATGTGTGCAAGTTTAAAAAGGAAATTACTTATACGTGTTCAATTAGATTAAAGAAATAATTTGAAAGATTACACGTTTTTTTAAAATGAATTTGATCAACACTACGTTCAAGTGTTAACTCAGGAATTTCTCTCTATTGATTCCAGCACGTTGCCTTATCGTTTCTATTGATATTTGCCATGTAACTGATCACATTTTTAACGCTGTATTCGCTTACACGTATGCGTGATGAACATTTGACATGACCTGATTTATGGTCCAACTCCAGGCAGAAGACTTGCCCCATGCTAAGAAGTTTTTATCTCTGATAAATGAAATGAAAAATGCCGGAGCAAGTTTTATTTTATTTTTTTAACAGCATGATGTAAAAGGAATGAAAAATAGTTGAAAACTATCACCAGAATCTAAATCTAATTTTTCGTGTCATAAAACTGGCAGTGTTTAATCTTGCAATGAAAATCTGAAATAAAGAAAAGCTTGAAGTGGGGAATGCTGCTGTGTTTTTGGCAACCCCACGCATACGGTCAGGCGGTGTTGTTGTGGTTTTTTTTACCAACTCTACGCACACGATCAGACGGTGTTTTTGGCAACTGCACGCACGCGGTCAGACGGTGTTTTTTTGCCAACCTTACGCACAAGGTAAGACAGTGTTTTTGGATACTCAACGCACATGGTCAGGCGGTGTTTTGGCAGCCCTACGCACGCGGTCAGACGGTGTTTTTTAACTCAAGTCTTTCGTGTTCGTGTAGTAGTGAGAGTTAAGGAAGACAGTAAGTTTTGTGTCTTGGTGGGTGAATATATGTGTGTCTTGGTGGGTGAATATATGTGTGTCTTGGTGGGTGAATATATGTGTGTCTTGGTGGGTGAATATATGTGTGTCTTGGTGGGTGAATATATGTGTGTCTTGGTGGGTGAATATATGTGTGTCTTGGTGGGTGAATATACCTGTTTCTGATAAACTACTTTCCTGATATATATCTTTATACAAACTAAAATGTCTGATGCTCTGGAATCTGAATATATATCTCTCATAGTTTCCTGATATATATCTTTATACAAACTAAAATGTCTGATGCTCTGGAATCTGAATATATATCTCTCATAGTTTCCTGATATATATCTTTATACCAAAATATGTTTTTCTGGAAGCTGAATATATCTGCCTCTTTCATGAGTTTCCTTTAGCAAGTAAGCAACAAGAATAAACAATGGTGTGTGTCCCTCTATTCTGTTATAGTTTCAGTTACTATAAATATGTATCGGTGTCGCGGAATAAGTCTAAAATGTGATATGTTAATAGCTTTCAGTCAGTCGGATGCTTAAATCTGATGTCATTGTCTGGGTATGAGAATCACTGGTATTAATGTTGCACATAATAGTGTAGCATAATACACATGTAGTGCGCACCAAAATAGTGCGTCGCACAAAGCTTGACAAGGTGTGAAAGGAAGCGAGAGAGAAGTATGGAGGCAAGTTAACGACTGTATTATATTATGTTGAGATAAAATAAACTGACTGATACTCGTGACTTAGACTTATTATGATATTTTAATATCATTAAACAAGTGTTAACTTATCCAGAACCCAGTACGCAACAGCCATCTGTTGGTATGTCTCGTCTCCGGTTATAGAACCAGCCGTTGAAAATCCTCCTTCATTCCGCGGCCATATTGCCGAGCATGTCTTGCAAGATTTAATGACATCTTTTTTGTGTGTATGTCTGAAGCCGCTCTAAATTCTACTTCTGACCTCTGTCTACATTCTACTTCTGTGTTGGGAGTACATTCTACTTCTGTGCTGTGTGTACATTCTACTTATGTGCTGTTTGTACATTCTACTTATGTGCTGTGTGTACATTCTACTTATGTGCTGTGTGTACATTCTACTTCTGTGCTGTGTGTACATTCTACCTCTGTGCTGTGTGTACATTCTACCTCTGTGCTGTGTGTACATTCTACCTCTGTGCTGTGTGTACATTCTACCTCTGTGCTTCCAGACCACCAGTTTCCAGACTACCAGCCGCGGCCTTTATTTGATCCTCCTAGTGTTAAATTTAATGTTTCATTTCATGGGCCAATAAAACCCAGGCCCAACATCCATCTTTGTTCCAGTCTTCCCATCATCCATCTATGTTCCCTTCTTCCTGTCATCCACATTAGTTCCCGTCTTCCCATCATCCACATTAGTTCCCGTCTTCCCATCATCCACATTAGTTCCCGTCTTCACATCATCCACATTAGTTCCCGTCTTCCCAGCAACCATCTCAGTTCCCGTCTTCCCAGCAACCATCTGATTTCCTATAATCAAGGTCCACTCAAAAAGCTTACTAGTAATCTCCTGCTGGCTCACGATGCTGTTTTTCAATATGGCTTTAGACCGAAGAATAGATCTCATCACGTGAGTCTGTCACACATCTATAACCAAGGACCTACGAATAGAACTCATCAATTGAGTCTGTCACACATCTTGACCATGAGGGAAATTTGTTGTCAAAAGTTTCGACCAAAAGATTTGGGTAGGTAGTTAACAAATTCATATATTAAATATAAAATGTATATATTAATTTTAAGTCTAAAAATAGCATTGAAATAATCTCCCTTATCTGCTTACTTGTTTATTTCATTTGTTGAAGGTGTAAGTTACTCTTTGAAACTATGAGTAATTGATCCAGGATTTCCCTCAAAGAGACACTAATGACACGAGTTTTTAATTCGTTAACCCCATTGTTTGTTGTTTTTTTTAACTTTTATGTCTGAAATCCCATTGTTCTAAAAAATATACTTGTATTACTGTGTGTGGCTAATCCTTAACTGAACCATTGCCAACTGAATATCGTCATATTTTGTACCTTATGGTGAACAAGATGGTACTTACATGGTACTTACATGGTACTTACATGGTACTTACATGGTACTTACATGGTACTTACATGGTACTTACATGGTACTTACATGGTACTTACATGGTACTTACATGGTACTTACATGGTACTTACATGGTACTTACATGGTACTTACATGGTACTTACATGGTACTTACATGGTACTTACATGGTACTTACATGGTACTTACATGCCGAAATGAATTCTCATCAGGAAGTGAACTCCATTTCTCTTGTTAAAGTTCAATTAAATCTACGCATTCTGGTTGTTTCCGTTTGTTTCGGCAAGATTATGATTTTTTGTTTGTTTGTTTCGTTCCCTCAAGATTATGATTTTTTGTTTGTTTTTTTTCGTTTGTTTCTGTTATTTTAAAAATAATATTTTATTTTTCATTTTGTTTTGAAATTGATATTTGCAAAAAGTATCCAGTACTCCTGATATTAGGATGGGATTACTCTGGTTATAAAGTAAATATTTCATAAAATGTCCTCCCAGCATGTCGGAACATATAAAAGTAGTCAGTAGGTGAGAGTTTATATTGCAAGCCTTGTCAAATACATTTTACCACGTTTTTATTAACTCGCTTTCGTTGGGCATTGTTTGTTTGTTTGTCCAAGATTTTTTCAAATCTGCCAACGTAAAATTGAACCACTTCTGATGGTCCTAGAGATCTGCAAATTTTACCACAGATAGATCTTGGATGACAATGCATTGTATCAAAATTTCAGATCGATCAAATGTACCGTTATTAAATTATTGAACTTTTAAGTTTATCTATAGTCTATATAAAAGCATCTGTACCGTCGGCTTTTGTTGACATCCGAGAGTTCGCCCCGTGACCACATCACAAGGTTTTTAAAACGTTGGGCGGGCGCTTGTGAGGTGTTTGGTAAAATAAATAGAGGTAAAAAAATATTTTAAAAAACCAGGTTGTTATTAGTGGACTAAAAAGAATAAAATAAATAGAAGTAAAAAAAAGATTTAAAAAAACCACGTTTTTAGAAACGGACTAAAAGAAGAAAATAATTTAAAACTTGTAAGTTCAAGTACTTCGATTTAATATGACTAAAAACGTGGGGTGGGTGTTTGGTATAAAAATTAAAGATTTCTAATTTAGAAGGCAAAAGAGAGATCTATAAGTGAGAGAATGAGTGAACCGCATATGTTAAACCTCATAAGCGCCCGCCCCACGTTTTTAGTCATATTAAATCGAAGTACTTGAACTTACAAGTTTTAAATTATTTTCTTCTTTTTTGTCCGTTTCTAAAAACGTGGTTTTTTTAAATCTTTTTTTTTACTTCTATTTATTTCTTTAAAATTCTTTTTGACCTCGACACTAACGAAATTTGACAAGTGTATTTATTTTTACTCGGAAATAAAATATCCAATACAAAAATGCTATGATTGCAACATTTTGAAATATAGTGGAGCTTTGTCTATAGATTTCTACTAATGATCCTTGCTTTTCGTTTGGCTTGATTATCGCAGTAATCAGGAGAAATTGTCAAATCGTTATTTTCTGTGGCTTTTTCTTGTTTTTCAACCTCAAACATGTAACCAAGTATAAAAATCCAAATTTTGAAAAATGAATAGTAAAATAATCCGATATTTAGCTCTCACACACAAACTGAACATCTTGTAAAAAGTGTATATGATACATCTCCGACTATTGACAGAATATTATCTCATTGTCAAAGCGCCTTTTCATACTTTCAGGATGAATTGAACTTTGACTAAATGTTAAATTTAAAAACTAAACCAAAGCTTTGACGAAACTCATGATTGAGATTTACGACGTTATTTAAATATACGTCATTTCTAGGGACTATTTTCAAAACATGACTCATGGTTTGAAATAGCACTACAATTTCACTTAAATGAACTCCTAATGAATGTATAGGTATAGTGCTACAATTTGACTTGAAAAAACTCCTGATTAGAAAGGGAATTTTATGGACATCACAATCGTAGTTATTACATTAAACCAGCAATTACTATATTTCTAAATATAATTAAAATTAGAAGGAAAGAGTGAAACCCTTTTTAGGATACAGAAGAGATTGGAAGCAGGTGAGATGCAGGTAGGATGGAATGTCATGAGAGATTGGAGGCAGGTGAGATGCAGGTAGGATGAGATGACAAAAGTGGCAGGTAAGGGAGTGAGTACTTACCACCACGAGGCGTGGACCACCTGTAGCACCGACACAAGTATCACAATAGAACTGATCCAAGAATGGGCCGCCAAAGCCATGATGACGTCACACTGGCCAGCCGGGGCCGAGCCCCTGGTCAGTTGGGCTATTCTGGCCACCTCTAATCCTGCAAGTGTCACCCCGTTCTCAACATCGGTCCTGTCCTCTGTCTTGGATATCCTGGCATTGTGGAAGCTGAAATCAACCAATCATAGACGGATGTGAAAATTCGAGTGGCGGTTCATTTGAATCAATAGGAAAATTCGTTTGCAATGCTAAAAAAAAATTTATTATGCTTACAACGTTATAAGATTGCCTACAAAGTCAATTCCACGTGGACTGCTTTCAAAATGTGTGAAGTGAAATAAAAAGTGCAACTAGGTTGATTTAGGCATGGATACAAAATAATTAAAATATTTAAAGAAGGATTGTTTCGATAACTTCTTTCAGCATGCGATTCAAATACAGAAGAAAACTTTTAAAATAGATTCATTGGAAAAAACTGTTGACAAAGTGTTATATAAAACTGTTGACAGAGTGATATATATAAAACTGTTGACAGAGTGATATATAAAACTGTTGACAGAGTGTTATATAAAACTGTTGACAGAGTGATATATAAAACTGTTGACAGAGTGATATATAAAACTGTTGACAGAGTGATATATAAAACTGTTGACAAAGTGTTATTTAAAACTGTTGACAGAGTGATATATAAAACTGTTGACAGAGTGATATATAAAACTGTTGACAGAGTGATATATAAAACTGTTGACAAAGTGTTATTTAAAACTGTTGACAGAGTGATATATAAAACTGTTGACAGAGTGATATATAAAACTGTTGACAGAGTGTTATATACAAATCTGAGAATAAAAATAACATTTTAATAAACAATTTTTATAATTAAGCTCGATAAAAAAATATTAAAATAGGAAATCTACTGCATTTCTACTGATGGCAAGAAATGTCGATAAATGGCACGGGCCTTTTACTCATCATCTATTTAATACAATCCGTCATATTAGTATGTCACTGTCGCTGCAGCGCCATCAGCCAGTGGCACACTAAGTATTACTCAGTCCATTGGTCATACCAGTGTGTCACTGTCACTGGCAGCGCCATCACCCAGTGAACTCATGGCACACTAAGTATTACTCATTTCATTGGTCATACCAGTGTGTCACTGTCACTGGAAGCGCCATCAACCAGTGAACTCATGGTACACTAAGTATTACTCATTCCATTGGTCATAACTCCAAGCAAGAGTAGGGTGAGGCTATTTCTTTGTATTAAATTTAAATCATTGTTTCCAGGCCTTAGAAAATGGATTTAACTTTGTTTGCATATTTCGTTAGTTGGATTACTCTCATAACAAAGAGATAGAGACATTACATACTCCATTAGAAAGATGTGTTAATATGTACCAAAAACATTGGGAGACTTTTCTTCAGGTGAGGGGGGGGGTATCTCTACGAATGTGTACAGTTGGGGGCTGGGGTCACTCTAATAGTCACACACACATACTTTTATTATATTATAAAATAAACTGGTCAGTATTTTAAAACATTTTAAAATTTAAATAATAAAAATATGTTTCAATTAAATCTTTGTAATTTTCCCCCATCAAGTTCAAAACGGAAAATATTGCACGAAGGACAGGAGATGCTAAAAGTGTCTGTTTAAGGACAGGGGATGCTAAAAGTGTCTGTTTAAGGACAGGGGATGCTAAAAGTGTCTGTTTAAGGACAGGGGATGATAAAAGTGTCTGTTTAAGGACAGGAGATGATAAAAGTGTCTGTTTAAGGACAGGGGATGATACAAGTGTCTGTTTAAGGACAGGGGATGATAAAAGTGTATGTTTAAGGACAGGGGATGATACAAGTGTCTGTTTAAGGACAATGGATGCTAAAAGTAAAAGTGTCTGTTAAAGGACAGGGGATGATAAAAGTAAAAGTGTCTGTTTAAGGACAGGGGATGATAAAAGATATTTTTTAAAAGAACTGAAAGGGTAAAATATTATTTTATTTTCAGTTATCTTATTTAGTTTTAATTTTTTTCTTAATTCATTAATTAGTTATTTAGTGCTGCTAGAACTACGTGCTACTCAAGTCCTAAACAGGCCAGTGAACTTTGGCTACCTCAATTGATTTCTGTGGTCGGCAAATTATTTACCTCTAATAAAAAAATAAAAAAAATAATGAATTTAGCGTTTTATAAATTCCTTCAGGTTATCATTTCAAGATATTGACTTTTTTTTTAAAAAACGAAGGAGAAAACCAGACCGATTAAACAAGTTACAAGAAAACCTCAAATCGATAACTGATTACATTAAACAGCTATAAATGTCGATGTCAAACTGCAGAGCGATGTAAAAGTCGGCAAATTTTACGACATTGTATTCTTCAATGAGTTTAATAGACCTACGCAATGATTCTTAAACTCTGGAGGTCAGGTTCTTATTTTTGACAGGGATAAAGCAATGGATTTTATTTGTTGGGACATGTTAAACAAAAAAAAATATGGCAAGTTAAAATTTAAGCAATCTTAAATATATTATTTGGGTGCAAAATTTAATTTCGATGTAGGTCCAGATATTTGATCCAGGTCCGGTAACAGAATATTTTAATTCAGGAGTTATGAATATAATTGATACTACAATGCTAAAATACATGCTAAAATACATGCTAAACCACCAACTGTTCTACCATTAAAACTACTCAAAAACACCCATTTCTATACTGCTCATTCCCCACTTTTAATTTTAACCTTATCAGACACCAATTTATAACATGAATTTATTTATAAAAGGAGAATCATTTTTTGTTTTTTAAAAACTCGAAATTACATGGAAATATTAGAGTATACAATAAAAAATATTTTTTAAAGACACTGTGTCGCTAAAGGTATTTCTGTCCAAAAACAAACTTAACATGAGACCGTTATTTCTCAAGACAATTTTTTTTTCAACGGTCGTATATAGCTACCGTATGCTGGGAAGCTACTAATCTCCTAAGGTATGTAGTATTTCCTCGCAGAAAGAATTTCGTTTGTGTTTGAGAACTCTTCAATACGCTTTTTTAAAACCAATTCCAGATGTGTGAATACAAGGGAGCGGTGTATAAATGGGATGTGGGATAAAATTATATTGGAAAACAAATAAACATTTATTTTAAGCAAATTACGCTACAAATTATATGTATGAGTCGCATGTATCTTCAGAAAATCAATATTACAATTCATTATAATAGGGTGATGACTGTGATTTGCTGTCTCGTTGCCAAGGGACGCTATCATGTGGTGAAAACGATATACCAAGATAATTTAATGTCATAGCACCATCAACAGGGGAAACAAACCCAGGTCATCAACGATAATTGGGACTTGCAATAATACGTCTGCTTGTTGAGTGGAGCCGTCAGACAAGATGATACCTTTGTGTCGTCAGCACCCCTTTGGCAGGTACACCCGCTACCTTCCTCCACCATCAGTGGCATCTTTGTACTTAGAGACATCGGTCCCTGGGCTAGCGACGTACTACTTAGACGGAGTAAGATACCAGTAAGAGCTACACCTATGTACGAATAAATCAGTGTGCAGGCGCAGCGCAGTTCTCAACAGGTCTCACCAACACCCTTTTTCTAGCCAAAAATGTCTTTATGTCAGGATTCAGGAGACGATATCTTTCGACCCAAGGAAATTTTTTAATTGATCTATCAGCAAACATTGGTTCCCGTTTAATGTCGTAATATCCTTTTTCGTAACGACTCATGACATACATTTCGATGGTCGTGTGTCCCGTGACAGGGCGCCCTACATTTCGATGGTCGTGTGTCCCGTGACAGGGCGCCCTACATTTCGATGGTCGTAGTGTCCCGTGACAGGGCGCCTTACATTTCAATGGTCGTAGAGTCCCATGACAGGGCGCCCTACATTTCGATGGTCGTGTGTCCCATGACAGGGCGCCTTACATTTCAATGGTCGTAGAGTCCCATGACAGGGCGCCCTAAATTTCGATGGTCGTGTGTCCCGTGACAGAGCGCCCTAAATTTCGA
Source organism: Ampullaceana balthica (assembly GCA_944989445.1). Classification (NCBI taxonomy): domain Eukaryota; kingdom Metazoa; phylum Mollusca; class Gastropoda; family Lymnaeidae; genus Ampullaceana; species Ampullaceana balthica. Next base: position 278,199 of record CALYLW010000525.1, on the reverse strand, counting down.
TGGTCGTGTGTCCCGTAACAGCGCCCCCTGGTTTCTTTAGAACCCTGACCTCCACCTACAGTTTTAAATATAATACAAGTATTAATATGGATTTTTAAATTGCGTAACATTACTTTGGTGGTTGCATGAGTGGGCCTCTGATCTTGGTGGCCCTTTAGAGTTCAACTTTGTGTATGGGGAAATCACAGCAAAAAAAGTCACAGCATAACTTTAAATATACCTTATAACTTTTCTATTCAAATATTTTTTGCAGGCTAAATATCCAATAGTTGCAGACTTCTCTTTGAAATTATCATTGAAAATACAGACATTAAATTATTTTAATTGTGACGTTATTTTTGTCCCCTCAAATCTCCAAGTCAACCTCAATACGTCCCACACACCCACCTTTTGCCTGTGCAGCGGGTAAGGGGGGGGGAGCAAGACAAATAGAATGTGTCTAAATTATTCACAAACAACAGATGAAGATGCAGAGAATAATTTGATGATCTCTGGTTTCAAGGAAAAGAAGAGAAATCAGACGGATGAACAGATTTCATATTTTTTTCACTTAACGAATCGTGCAGAGATCAATTGGTCTGGAAAATCTGTTGTAATTGGCCTCAAGGAAGCCTTCAAATTTTAATAACGACTGTGAAGCAGCGTACACGATCAATTACCACAGAAAGCGGAGTGCCTTCAATTCTTCATCAACGTCCCATAGAAATCCATTCCACATCATTCACGTGGAAATTCTTTCTATTGGCTGGTTTATGGAATTTTGAATTGGTTTGTTCAGTTGTTTTAAATTTAGAAGTTTTACGGCTGAATTTTAGTGGGTTTACGGATTTTAGAGGTCGATCGAGTGGCTTTAGTCAGTCTAAAGGTTTGGTAAGTCTAAAGGTTTGGTGAGTCTAATGGTTTGTTAAGTCTAAAGGTTTGGTGAGTCTAAAGGTTTGGTGAGTCTAAAGGTTTGGTGAGTCTAAAGATTTGGTGAGTCAAAAGATTTGGTAAGTCTAAAGGTTTGGTGAGTTGACAGGTTTGATGAGTTGACAGGTTTGGTGAGTTGACATGTTTTGTGAGTTGACAGGTTTGGTGAGTTGACAGGTTTGGTAAGTTGACAGGTTTGGTGAGTTGACAGGTTTGGTGAGTTGACAGGTTTGGTGAGTTGACAGGTTTGGTGAGTCTAAAGGTTTGGTGAGTCTAAAGGTTTGGCGAGTTGACAGGTTTGGTGAGTTGACAGGTTTGGTGAGTTGACAGGTTTGGTGAGTTGACAGGTTTGGTGAGTTGACAGGTTTGGTGAGGTGACAGGTTTGGTGAGTTGACAGGTTTGGTGAGTTGACAGGTTTGATGAGTTGACAGGTTTGGTGAGTCTAAAGCTTTGGTGAGTTGACAGGTTTGATGAGTTGACAGGTTTGGTGAGTTGACAGGTTTGGTGAGTTGGCAGGTTTGATGAGTTGACAGGTTTGGTGATTTGACAGGTTTGGTGAGTTGACAGGTTTGGTGAGTTGACAGGTTTGGTGAGTTGACAGGTTTTAGTGGATCTACCTGTGTTATTGGACTGCCAGAGATTTTATTGCAATTGTTATTTTTATAATATTTTTAAAACTTTTAAAATCAACAACAACAAAATTGTAACTTTGTACAAACGACATACTGTATTTAGTGTTTGTATTTTAAGAGATTCACCCGCATCTTTTAAAATATACAAATATAAAACACGACAAATGTAAGCGCACACTAGAAAAACTTACACGCGTTTGCTTTTTATACACTACAAATATTATTTCTTCATTTTTGTCCGCTCATCATATTTAACAGTCTTTATTAAACTCTGTTTCGTTCTTCTCCTTCTCTTTGTGGTTCATTCTAATTTGACTACACAGACGAGCTAATTTTTTTTTATATTTGTTTACATCGCTCTTGTTTTGTTATATTTATTTTTCTCTGCATAAGCCGTAAGCCATTTTGTCGATACTTTTGTTGTTATTTTTGCGTCCTTTTCAGGATTACCCATGTCTTAGACAATAACATCAAAATTAAACGAACATTTAAAAAAATAATTATGTATATAAAATTGACTTTCATTTCTTTGTGGAACAAGTATTGTAACTGCGGAATGAATAGAGAAATTATTTTGCGCGTGAGAGATGGTTTGTATATTTTGTATGTTTCTATGTATAGAATAGTATAGATCTATGTAGATATGTAAATCCGCATGTACGCATGAATATATGCATGCATGCATGTATTTTTGTATGTATTTATGTATGTATGTATTTATGTATGTATGTATGTATGTATGTATGTATGTATGTATGTATGTATGTATGTATGTATGTATGTATGTATGTATGTATGTATGTATGTGTGTGTATGTGTGTATGTATGTATGTATGTATGTATGTATGTATGTATGTATGTATGTATGTATGTATGTATGTATGTATGTATGTATGTATGTATGTATGTATGTATGTATGTATGTATACACGTGTTTGTGTATGTGGTCGTCTGTATGTGCTAGTCTGTGTGTGTGTTTTCTTGTATGAGATTGTGGTGTTTCGTATGTTGTATGTTTATCTGTTTGAGGATTTTAGCGGATTTTAAATCCATTTGTAAAGAAAAGATGTAAACAATAAGCATGACTAACATAGACTGTAATATATTATATAGACTATTATAGAGAAGCACTAGTTACATCTTATTGCAGTGGTAAACCAAAGATAAATCTAATACTAATTCATGTTTCTATCTATCACGCATTAAAATATCACATCAATAAAAAATACCCCCCCCCCACCAGACAAACAAAACAAAAAATGAGTTTTTATATTAATTTTAGCTTAGATTACCATGTTTTATGTCTTTAAAATAATAACAATAGTTTTCCAATATTTTCAATGCTAATTTTATTAAATTTACAATATTTATTTTTTAACATTAGGGATAATCTCGAAACAAAAACAAAAGTAACCAAAAAAATAAATCTTCGCCGGTATCGCCCGTACAGCTGATAAAAATAGCTACATTGTTAGAGAGTAGACCTAATTACCATATTGACCTTTTACAGAGTTCATGATGTCAGCCATAGATGGGACATAATTATGGGAAGGCCAAGAACTTGACCTGGTTAGGCTAGAATTGGCAGACGTGAGGTTTTTTTATCTTGTCGGTATGTTGAAAATTAACAATACAAATGTACACACTTGTTTAATAACATGGAAGCTTGTACAAACTTAGTTATTAACATGGAAACTTGTACAAACTTGGATACAACACAGATGAGGTAAAAGACAATCTTAATTAACAATTTAAAAATAATTAGCCCAGTTTCAGTCTCAAATTGGAAACCTCAAGTAAAACTGGGGAACGTGAAAACATGCAAAGGTTAACAAATACAAACAAATATAGTTGATGGTAGTAATGAATAAAAAGCCTAGACTCGAGCGGTTATCTTGTTAACGCGTCTCATATTGGTAGCAGCAACACAAAGGGAAAAGCACAAAGCAGATGTGAATATGTGTAAAGATAATTCCGACACGTCTAAGCTGGCACCAGCAAGGCATATTACAAAACATTTGTGAAACGCAGACACAACAGTGACATGTCATGGCCGACGTGATAGGTCCAATGAAACAACAGTAACATGTCATGGTCCCCACGATAGGTCCAATGAAACAACGGTAACGTGTCATGGCCACCATGATAGGTCTAATAAAATAACAGTAAATGTCATGGTCACCATGATAGGTCTAATGAAACAACAGTAACGTCATATCATCCACGATAGATCAAATGAAACAACAGTAAATTTCATGGCCACCATGATAGGCCCAATGAAACAACGGTAACATGTCATGGCCTCCATGATAGATCCAATGAAACAACAGTAACATGTCATGGCCCCCACGACAGGTAACAACAGTAACATGTCATGGTCCCCACGATAGAGAACAACAGTAACATGTCATGGCCCCCACGATAGAGAACAACAGTAACATGTCATGGTCCCCACGATAGAGAACAACAGTAACATGTCATGGCCCCCACGATAGAGAACAACAGTAACATGTCATGGCCCCCACGATAGAGAACAACAGTAACATGTCATGGCCCCCACGATAGAGAACAACAGTAACATGTCATGGCCCCCACGATAGAGAACAACAGTAACATGTCATGGCCCCCACGATAGAGAACAACAGTAACATGTCATGCCCCCCCCACGATAGAGAACAACAGTAATATGTCATGGCACCCTCCCCCCCCCCACACGATGATCCACATATTGTCTCAACATATGCCTGATGGAGAGTTTCGTCCCTACAATATCTTTTCTCCAATAATTCCATGTGATATATAGACGTAATTTTTATATAGTATCTCTTTCACACTATCTTAAATGTCATTTAATTTGACATGTTTGTGATCATTCCAAGCATCAAACTTATATTTAATACGCGTGTTAAACATATCCCTCATACCAACCCTTTCCTATGTTTCTTTATATGACGTGTTACAATTGATGTCTTGTTTCCTATGTTTCTTTATATGACGTGTTACAATTGATGACGTATGTGTCAGTGTAACAAGCAACTCGGGCTGAATAGTCTTCAACAGCCTACTAATGAGATATTCAGTCAGACCAAGGTTATTTGGTTATTTTCACCTGTCCTACAGTGACCTGTGCGACCCCCGCCATGACCATTCAAAGTCAATTTACCTAAACCCCATCGGTCAGTCACGCCAGGACAATCAAGCGGCAAACTTCAATGAGAGATATTCTTGTCCAGATTGTGATACCCCCTACAACGCTCAGCGACACAAAGCGTCATGTTCGTCAATTGACTTATATTGAGCCGCATCAACCAAAGGGCAGATGACGTCCAAACGTATTAACTCGTTAGAATAGATATTTACGTCCAAACGTATCAACTCGTTGGAATATATATTTTGGTTTCATTGATTTTTGCGTTTACTAAAAATATAATTAATTTTCATATTATTAAATGTAAGTTATGTACACAAATCATTTCTTGTTTTCACTTTTAAATTCACTAATATAGTCAACTTGAAATGTCATTTGCCATTAATTTTCTCATATGTTGTTAGGGAATTAACTTTTTCTTGTCATTAACTTTCTCATATCTTTTTTAGGATTTCCTCTTTCTTGCATTAATTTTCTCATATATTTTAGGGGTTTAATCTTTCTTGTCATTAATTTTCAAATATTTTTAATAGTTATTTGTCACGTTCTTCTCATTAATCTTCTCTTATATTTTGGGATTTATTCTTTCTTCTCAGTAATGTTCTTATTATTGTCGGTAATTTTCTCATTATTGTCGGTAATGTTCTCATTATTGTCGGTAATTTTCTCATTATTGTCGGTAATTTTCTCATTATTGTCGGTAATTTTCTCACTATTGTCGGTAATTTTCTCATTATTGTCGGTAATTTTCTCATTATTGTCGGTAATTTTCTCATACTAGTTGGTAATTTTTTCATACGTGTAATTAATTTTACCGAACCATTCAATAATATACACTTACTTTATTTTTTTTTAAATAGATACTTTATTAACATTTAATAAACATTTCTATACAAAATGTTAATTTTCCAATCCCCGAAGGTTGCTGCAATTTTCCACCTATCAAGTTAATCATGTGCACGCCACAGATGAATTGGGAACATTTTAATTTGAACTAGATGTATACCAAAAAGTTTATTTAGTGCGTAAAAAGGTAATAATAGTTTAAGAGTTTTTTACTTTACACAAATAGATGCTAGATTATAGCAGCTAATACAAAATTTATTGTGTTTGTAATAAATACTCGCTTTTCCGGCATAATCTTTCAGAGTTATTTAACTCTCTCGAAGATAACAGTAATTAATTATATACAACCAGCAAGAAACATAATCATAATGCCACTTACAATAATTTGAAGGTAAAAATCTGAAGCTTTAAATAAGGATAAACTAAATCCAAGATTGCAATTCAGTAAAACTTAGGGATTAGTTTCCTTTACGATCTGTAACTTTTCAAATTATAAATGAGCACAACTATTATACTTTTAAAGAACCATATAGTTTTAATCGCTTATGAACAACGAATATCGCGTGAGAATAACAAAGAGAGAAAATGTAACAAATGTACAACAATTTTGGTGAAGAGTTCTCCGTGAAATAACGGGGGGGGGGTGTAACAACTAAGCACGGAGCCGAGCAGCGGATTAAGACGAGATGAAGGGATTAGGAGTAAGGGAGAAATATGATGGCATGGGAGATGTTGGGGGCACATATCTAGAACATGCCAGGCGTTAATGGATTGTGGCTGAGTCAAGAGGATGGTGCAGCATCGTCCCAATGTCTAAAACAATTATTGGGAAATTTGCAAACAGCAGAAATCCTGGAAACACTGTCCGCAGCGGAGATGAGAAAAATTGGTAACAGATTTTTGTTCGGTAAACACAACCACGACGTAGTTACTGGTAAAAATTGTGAAATATTGGTTTCAATTATATTTCAATTATATTTTAATATTATTGTATTTTTCAAAACGATTAATTAGGTTAATGCGGTTCGCTTGCAAATACAAATAAATTATTTTTACAAAATAGCTTATTATCGAAATAATTTTCTCGCTCATAAAAAAATAGAGGCCTATTTATTTATGATTTAAACGATAATTTTTATCAACATTAATTCCAGTTATTTAAAAGAAAATAAATGTGTCACAATTTCAAGGTAATTTACTAAGTCTTAATCTTAGTTGTTTCTTTGTACCAAAGTCAAAGAATAAGTTTAAATTTAAAACAAACACCAAATGAAAATCACCAAACTAACCTTCACATGGTTTCTTGATTGCTCGATGAGTTTGGTTAGTTTTCTTGTCAAGGAAAAAATCGAACTCCAGTTATCTGTCAGTACTACAGTTGAGAAAACTTTTCACTTCGCCAAATACACTATTTCCGAAATATCCAGAACTTTTTCCGAAATGATAAGTTACAGGTAATCCAACATTGATAACTGACGATACACAGGTAACACAGGTAAGACCGTGCGATTATCTTTTTGTAAATTTGAAAAACTACGAGTTCTACACAATTATCACGAAGATTAATTTAAATGCAGACAAATCCTTTAACTAAATTAATCCTCCTGTTCCGTAATACCTAGAGATTGTAATATAAATGAAATAATATAGAAATTATAAATATCAGTCGCATATAGGATTTAGTCAACATTAGAAATTTCTCCTGAGAAATCTAACGGCTTTAGTGAAGAAATGTTACCACAGCCGTAGGAAACCGAAAATAACTATTAATAATACGATCGTCGGATAGATAGATGTCCTAATCACGGGCACAAAGGAAGACTATCGGACGACAGAAACAAAAACACGTCGGTAATCCAAGGCGTTTAGGGTAGCAGAGTCGCTGGAACGTCAATGAACGACTCGCTTTGGGCTCGTTGTTGATAGTATCCCGTCACGAAACTGATGACCACTCTAGGTTGAGAAGTTTACACTAGTCGTGAGAGCTCGCGATTCGTGTCGGGGCAAGGCGGAGGGATACGAAGTTTGACGATACTCTGCAGGGCAGACGTTGGCCGCTAGATTGTCCCGCCTTCTCTCTGCTGGCGTCTTCTTCTACCTGATCCGTGCGGCATTGTAGAAGTCTACACAACAGGATAGTGTGGGGAGAGATGGGAGGGGGAGAGTACTGTCAGAGATGATAGAAACATCCTGACGTAAATAATATCAACGGCTCTATATTACCGAAGTACCGTCGTGTTTTGACGTGATTGTCGTTTCAAGTCTCCCCGTTACTAATCGGGGTGTGGACCAGCGTATAGTCGCTGTTGAAACTCTAGCAACACTTCTTTCGTTGATGTATTGTGACTTAATTTGATATTGCTTGTGTATTTATAGGTTTTTTTTGCACTAAAATTATATTCTGCGTCATTATAGTTTATGTATTTATAGTTTATAGTTTAATTCTTGATTTTTGTTTTCTATTTTCAGATCACGAAAGAATTCAACGATAAATATTTTCATAATGATGATGTCTCATAATTTAAGTCAAATAAATATTCATAGCTACTTGGTTTTCTTTATGTTTCTTGTTTCAAGCGGCTCGCTCAATATTTCCGTAGTTGTGTTTTTGATGCCACACTTCATTATGGGGCATTAAATTTATAAACATTAAACATACAAAGCGTGTAAATACTAAAGACTTGGGGAAAATCAACAACTCAGAAAAAGGCTTGTGGTATGATCTTTACTATGTCTACTACGTCAAACATCGGCCTTCTACTACATCAAACATCGGCCTTCTACAACGTCATACATCGGCCTTTTACTATGTCAAAAATTGGCCTTCTACTACGTCATACAACTAATACGTCATAAAATGACCTTTCGTACATAAATTCTGTGTGCCACAACCTATACCGCCGAAGAGCCCGATGTGAATATTTTCATTAGTTGTAAATAGCAACTCGCACATGCACACTCACATACAGACCCGCACTCTCGCACACACTTAAAGTGACTTAAAAGGTCAATACATACACTAATTTCTTCGTTTTAAAAAAGTTCTTATTGTTTTATTGGTGAGAGAGAAAGTGGAAATTTGATCCAGAAACACAAAAGTTCAAATGAAAATTTTTGATTTATCGGTTGAAGAAGGCGTTTTTTTAAATAATGTTTTTCCGTCTAAACAAGTACTGTTCCGCATGCTATTTCCACGGCGATGATGTCAAGGTGTTGTTTCTTCGTGTAGTCATTGTCTCTTAAATGTATCGACATTATTGCTATATCTGTGTACGTTCCTGCAAGGCTTTTGGCGTTCACCTCGGACATTCAGAAGACAAACGTTGGGTCAATGTTGAGTGGGGGGGGGAAGGGGGTCATTCTGGATGTCTGATTGAAAGAAGTATGCGCCTTACATATGAAATTGGATATCTTCAATTATATCATACAGTAAACCAGAAAAATTACGTGCTTTCATCGATTGGCTCGGTTTGAAAAAAATAATAATGAAATGTTCAGCTGCAAAATAGGATTATCTGAACAATGTCACTTCTTTTGTTCACATTCTGACATGGTCCAAAATTAAACGTTTGTGCACATTCTGACATGGTCCAAAATTAAACGTTTGTGCACATTCTGACATGGTCCAAAATTAAACGTTTGTGCACATTCTGACATGGTCCAAAATTAAACGTGAATTGATGCTATTAAGTTTGACATTTGTGTATTTTATGGCCTGCGACTGGTTCGGACATTTAATATAGTTCAAATAAGAGATTGGGATCCTTTTGTTTACAGTTAAGCACCACACACTCACACGGAAAACCTGTTTCTCGTCGTATCGACATTGCAGTTGGTCCTCTATTCTCGCCTGTGCCGTGGTCTGTGTACCACGTGATTGTCTTTGGTTTGCAGGGAAGGCGAGGCTGAAATCAAGCACCTGGGAACTGATTTATGTCTTATCACGACTTTCAAACAGAACATGGCGACCAGCGCGCCCTGGCAGGCTGTTCATTTATAGCGGTGAACGTGACGTGGTTGCCTTTAGCTCTCTGCCGCTAGCGGGGGGCCTCGACTTAGCAGGGAGGAAAAAATTGCGCAAAACGCAAGGAATGCCGGGTGGTATTTTCCTTGGGGGGAGAATGTGCCGAGGGTATGCCGCCAACGATGGCGAGATCTTGGCTAAGGTTGGGGGGGGGGCTAATGAGACGGACAAACATTTCACGTCATCGATATCTGACGTCACGGGAGAGTTGTCACCAAGAGAAAATTTTCTAAAACCCTTGGCCTAAGTAGTTGTGGGAGAGGGGGGGGGGTTCTAACATTTACATTACAGTGCTTCAATACTTCAAGTTACAATCGGAAATAGTCACTTAGTCTAAATGATTGTTGAAATTTAGAAAAAATAATAATAAAATGTTGTTTTGATATTCATCTATATCTCGTAAAATTGTTGATGCATTTTACACTTTAGCCCAGAGAAGAAGTTTGCGACGTTAGCAGCGTCTGTCTAATTATCCTGTGAACCTCAAGTACATCATGGTCGGGATTTGCTTGTCTCTCCCCAACATCGAAGTCATTCGGAACGTACGCGAATTCTGATATCCCAATACTGGATGTAACAAGTGGTTACTATGGACCGTTGTAAATGAATGCCGCATTACAGGGATGTGTGTAAACAACTGGTTACCATAGTTACCGTGGTGTCAGACGGACTGAGTAAAGGGAAGTCACGCTACACGACGATGTTAAAATCTCGGCTTGTGCTTCCCTCTTGCGAACACTCGGATAGCAGCGCCATCAATACTTACCTGTTTGCCTCCTTTTCCCTTTCGTCCGTCTCCGGTTTCTCAAGGTGTTGTTGATTCTTCTCCCACACAAAGCTGACCAACAAGGGAGACAATTATCACGCCGGCGGACCATCAAAGGCAGGTGTTTGAGTTACACACCCTGGTCCGCGAGTCCTTGCCCATGTGTGACCGGTCAAGCGAACAGTCACAGCGTGGTCACGACAAAAGGCCAGGGCATAGTCATCTCGCCGCGACCACTGTGGCGCTAGATAAATATTGCTCTTTTAAATCATGGTCGTCCGATATTTTCTTCCAATTTCTATAGGTCATGTGATGGGATTCAAAACAACTGCGCCTTTATTATTATTTTAAAATATTCAGCTTCCTTTGAGCCGAACTCTCTTACTCTTATTCCAATATTTCTGCCCCCTTGATGACAATAAATAATCGTGCATAGAAATCCTGCATCTCGCGAAGCCATGAAGACAAACCAACCACAGACAGCTGTAATGTGAGCATGCTACCAACAAGTGACAGCATTAATATTGAGGATGTTACCAACCTGTGACATCATCAACGCCCAGGTTGTTACCAACCAGTGACAGCCTCAATGCCCAGGATGCTACCAACAATTGACACTGGCCTAAGCGGTGAAGCTTCACAGAATGCACGATAGAATTTTAACCTTTGAATATTATGACGACACTTTACTTTCGAAATCAAGTGTATTGCAGTCCCCCCCCCCTCTTTTTTTTGAGACACAATTTTTTTTACCCATTTAATTTCACAGCGTTTGAACAATCGTCAGTATAGTTTTGAAGTGAAAGTCAGATGTCATTTGGTGTGGCCCGTTCCGTAGTGTCATTTACTTCCAATAATTTTGTTGTTGTTTTGTTTAGATGTTGTGTGGGAGTGGGGCAGGGGGAGGCATAAAATAGAGCTACCGACATCTGGTGACACTTAGGCTTAAGATTTTTGCAACATCTTCTGACAATTCCACAAGCAAATTAAACTGTTAAAACGTGAGAACCACCAAGATTTACAGCAGCATCAGTAGCCCTCGCGGCTTGCTCTGAATTGAGGTCTGCTCAGCTTTAAGACGACCAATTATAATCACTTTGAAAAATGTAGTTTATGGTACAGCTAATCGTGTGAAGGAACTTTCCTGATTGGACAACAGATACCACGTGATTTTAATTTTATGACAGTACAAAATGATAACAGCATTTACAGATATTTCATGAAGAAAACATTGAAGAAAGTCAGACAACTCGTGGTTCGAAAAACGTCTAACTTGTGGACATCGGTCCGAAATTCTTGATTTAAACCTAAATATACTCCACTAAAATATAACTCCCCCCCCCCAGCATGCACTATACTAATACTACACTTTAAGTAGAATCGCTGAACGAGTTATATACACGGCACAAACAAGGCAACAAGAAGTATACCCATCTTACAGCTAAACTAAGATTTCACTTTTCCTCCCTGATAATTGGCCGGGAAATTTAAGTGAAAATAAGGAATCTTTTTTATACGTTGTAAGATAAAGGACGTGTTGTTGTTCCTTTCAACCACAAGGAGCCATTTACTACATCCCCGAAGAGTTTTACCTGATAAATCGTGTTTCTACAGTGACCAGTGTTTGAAAACACTCCCCCTCCCTTCCCCACTTTTTCCAACCTTACCCTCCCCCCCATCACCTTTTAAAATTCCTGAGGCAACAAGCCGGGGCGTGTTTGGACTGTATTATCATCACTTGAAACAAACTAAGTGACAAATGAGTTGCGGCTCTTGAAAGGCGCTGATACGCGGGTAGCCTCCCTTGACATCCTGGAATAACAATAAGCAGCCCCCTTCACACCAACATTGCCCTTTCCTTCAGAGTTACTGCTCCTGTCTTCGCCTGCTTGTCCTTACGCGTCTTTTCCTGTTCAGCAATCCGTAGTGGCCATGAGTTTCCTTTTGGTCACTGACTCTATCGCAGTCGGTCAAACATATATCTTCCCTTATTTGCATTCTAGGCCATTCGTATTCATCTGGCCTGTTATAATCCTACCAGTGTTAGACCCTTGTCAAAACTTTGTCATGCCCTGTGTAGATGCCGGTAGTTCTTTTCTTTTCTTTACCTCTATAGTACTTTGCCTTGTCATACTCTGTAGCAGTAATTTTCTTGTCCTTTTTCGTACTTTGCCTTATCATGCCCTGCGTAGAACGTTGCCTTGCTAGCACTGTAACAACGAAATATTGTATGTATGGCATAACATGTGAATCAACTAATAATAGAAGTACATAATCGGTTTATCATCCTTTACATAAAGACACGTTCGGGATGGACTCACCAATTTGCACCAAGTGCCTCCCTCCATTCTCCGGCGCCCCCCCCCCACTACAAACAACTATAATCTCATTCCTTTCAATCTTTGAAATCGCTTGGCATCCGCTCGTCATAGATTCTATAATGTTACACTCGTAGGCCATTCACTTTTGTCATTGCCCAGAGATTATGAATGAGGAGCTCGGAGCCTTGAGGGGTCGGCATCAAAAGGAAAGGCCCGTGCCACTACAAGCTAATCATGGCGCACATGCCACCGTCCTTGCCAGGAGACAAAGCTCCTTTCTGGCAAGTTGAATCATCCAACAAATGGCCAAATCTCGTCTTGTTGCCGAGACAACTTATCATAACAGTGGGAGCATCCATCTCGGAGATTGAAAACTTCTGTGGCCTTGTTAACTTGGCCACTCGACACGGTTTACAGGTACTTAAGTCATCTGTGAGACGTTGTTGCGCTATTGTTGATTTTCTTTACCGAGAGGCGTAGGGCCAGGGGCTAAATTTGGGAAGAAATTCCTTTTGTTGGTCATTGTTAATCGAGGGGCGGGAGTTGGAGCAAAGGAAGGGATTCACAAGTTGACAGAGTGGTGTGTCGGTGAAGACTGTCCTAGCAACACAGTACACATATAAATAAAAGTACAAGGTAGGATTGTTCTTAAGTTAGCGATACGATGTGTCACATTTTTGTAAGACTCACCCCCCCCCCAAATCTAAGATCAGAAATGAGTGTAGTCTGTGTACACACATCGATTAGCAGAAGTCAGGTAATCTGCATTGAACACATCAAGCAGAATGCAAGAGTCAGTTTCTTTAAACAATTAGACATACAAACAAGCGAGCTAGAGATTGAATACGTCAAGAAGAATGCAAGAGTCAGTTTCTTTAAACAATTAGACATACAAACAAGCTGAGCTAGTGATTGAATACGTCAAGAAGAATGCAAGAGTCAGTTTCTTTAAACAATTAGACATGCAAACAAGCTGAGCTAGTGATTGAATACGTCAAGAAGAATGCAAGAGTCAGTTTCTTTATTCAATTAGACATACAAACAAGCTGAGCTAGTGATTGAATACGTCAAGAAGAATGCAAGAGTCAGTTTCTTTAAACAATTAGACATACAAACAAGCTGAGCTAGTGATTGAATACGTCAAGAAGAATGCAAGAGTCAGTTTCTTTAAACAATTAGACATACAAACAAGCTGAGCTAGTGATTGAATACGTCAAGAAGAATGCAAGAGTCAGTTTCTTTAAACAATTAGACATACAAACAAGCTGAGCTAGTGATTGAATACGTCAAGAAGAATGCAAGAGTCAGTTTCTTTAAACAATTAGACATACAAACAAGCTGAGCTAGTGGCTGGTGATAAAACAATACCGTACCCAAACGACATCAGTTAGTTTTGAAAGCAGTTAAAACAATCTAATTCAAAACTCAGATAGACAAAGGGAGGAAAACACGTTCCTTGTTCAGCATGAAAGAACAAAATGATACAACTATCCTTCTTCTTCCCGCCTTGAGTTCGCGCATGTAATGGGTTGTCTGAACAAATCAGGATATAGCCAACACGCCATCAGCATTCAAGACTCTAATACAAATAAAAGACTAGATATAAACCATGGATAAGTGTAGAAAGCAATAATCTCCTATATAGACGAAGCATCTGTAATTACGTACGATAAGATGAAGATAAGATACGCCGTTAGGAGTCCTTATTCCTACGGAAATATCTGACTTTCAAGAACATTTCTCTTTTCTAAAAGATATCGTATATTTGCTATGGCATGGGTGAACTTTTATTTTCAAAATAGTGAATAAATTTATTTTTCATATTTTAGAATCTGATTAGTTCTCGTGAATGAAAAAACCTCTACTACCTAAAATCATTTCATTGCAAACGAAAAAATAAAAGATTCATGATTGGCTTTAACCGGCTATCGATAGGGAAAGAAATTCAATACCTGATGATTTCTTATTATTTATCTTCTTATCTTTACAGACGCTCCTTCTATGCAGAAGATAGTTGCGTCCACAGACCATGACAGATGATCTGTTGGCAAGTGATGCAGCATTCACAGGCCACGGCTTTGTGGGTTCCACGCATTACCCAGCCGCCTAACTAGTAGTTGGGTACCCATACAGAGCGGGGTGACTCAGGGACGCCCTAGGCCCCGGGAACAAACCCTTGCCATCGGTACGACAGTCCAGTGCGCTGCCACTCGACCACCGCGTCCCCTATGTCACTCCTATGCCAACGACCAATTGAATGAAATCAATAAACCTCAATAACAGAAAGTTTAGGGCACGCTTGAAGTGAATGGCGCTATTTGAAATGCGATAATTCGATGCTGTAACTGTTACTGCTACTGAAGTTTCTTAGAAGCAGTTCTTCTATTGATGCTCATGAATCCAAGCAAGTCAAAAAAATATTTCAAACTGACCATTGGTCCACCTTCATAGCATTCAAAACTGACCATTGGTCCACCTTCACAGCATTCAAACTGACCATTGGTCCACATTCACAGCACTCAAACTGACCATTGAACCATCTTCACAGCATTCAAACTGATCATTGGACCACCTTCACAGCATTCAAACTGACCATTGAACCATCTTCACAGCATTCAAATTCACAATCGCATCAAGATTAATATTTCCAAAATAATTATCTCTGTGAGTTTGGAGGTTTCAGGAAATTTGCTACTGAGTTTATTTGTTTTTTTGTTTTTTAAAATAAATTTTTATAATAGATTTATTTTTATTTTAAGTAAGTATGTTGTAAAACTTCTAATTGAGGTTAAACATTTCGTTAGCAAGAAAGAAGGTTAAACCAAAATGTTAAATTTCTATACTATTATTATTATTAAATTTTTTTTTAGTTTCAAACCAAAATTAATTATACCAGGAGCGTCTCACTGTCTGAACTAATTTAACGTGTCATCCGGGTCATTCAATGGGCCATTCCAATTTGTTCACATGCTTTCGCCGAAGATCGCTTCCGGGTGACAGCCCCACTGTTAATAAAACCAATTTACTCCAAATCAATGCTGGTCTCTCTCGTCTTGATTGTACGACTGTCTCAGTGTAATTAATGGCATGTTTTATTGTGTTTGTGTATTGTACGACTGTCTCGGTGTAATTAATGGCATGTTTTATTGTGTTTGTGTATTGTTCGACTGTCTCGGTGTAATTAATGGCATGTTTTATTGTGTTTGTGTATTGTACGACTGTCTCGGTGTAATTAATGGCATGTTTTATTGTGTTTGTGTATTGTACGACTGTCTCGGTGTAATTAATGGCATGTTTTATTGTGTTTGTGTATTGTACGACTGTCTCGGTGTAATTAATGGCATGTTTTATTGTGTTTGTGTATTGTACGACTGTCTCGGTGTAATTAATGGCATGTTTTATTGTGTATTGTGCGACTGTCTCGGTGTAATTAATGGCATGTTTTATTGTGTATTGTACGACTGTCTCGGTGTAATTAATGGCATGTTTTATTGTGTATTGTACGACTGTCTCGGTGTAATTAATGGCATGTTTTATTGTGTTTGTGTATTGTACGACTGTCTCGGTGTAATTAATGGCATGTTTTATTGTGTATTGTACGACTGTCTCGGTGTAATTAATGGCATGTTTTATTGTTTCTGTGTGTCTTTATGATTGGTGATGTGCACATTTCTGGATGGAATTTAAAAATGTTCAATTATATTAAGCAAAAGTTTATTTTTTCACTTTTTAAAAATGCATTTTTCAAATAAAATCTTTTTTTTTAAATCCCTATTTTTTAATTTAGTTCTTTTATTATTCTTTGTACAGTTAGGATGAGCCTCCTTTGGGAATTCGATCCAATGTCACGCGCTTAGAATCCATAAAAAAATACGATTTTTTTTTATTTTATTAAAAACATTTATAATTATTTATTTAATTATTTTACGTCAGTGTGCACAGTTTAATTTAAATGTCACTCAACGCGTGAAGGTGTGAAAAATGTTTGAAATGTTTGGCCGGCTAATCAAGGTTGAAATCTCTACGAGATTTGAACCAGACCACTATGAGATGACTTAATGTTAAATTTGACAATATCTCACAAACATCCATCACCGAAATGCCGTGCTTTTATTCGTTGCTAATATAACTTGGCTTCATCTCCCGCAGCTCATCTCGTGACGAGAAACAGCTTGAAATTAAAAACAGGGGCTGTCAAGAGAGACAACTTTCAGACGGTAAAATTCTCAATCCTGATTCCAGCATGGAAGACCACTTTGATAAAATTCATAGTTGATGTTACTGTTACGATTCATAGTTGATGTTACTGTTACGATTCATAATTGATGTTACTGTTACGATTCATAGTTGATGTTACTGTTACGATTCATAGTTGATGTTACTGTTACGATTCATAATTGATGTTACTGTTACGATTCATAGTTGATGTTACTGTTACGATTCATAGTTGATGTTACTGTTACGATTCATAATTGATGTTACTGTTACGATTCATAGTTGATGTTACTGTTACGATTCATAATTGATGTTACTGTTACGATTCATAGTTGATGTTACTGTTACGATTCATAGTTGATGTTACTGTTACGATTCATAGTTGATGTTACTGTTACGATTCATTTTCAAACGTCGTTATTCTCCACCTCATAACCGCGGGCCGCGTTTAAATTGTAACTGGCCCGCGCCTCATCTTTATTAATTTACTCGTGAATAATTTTTTTCCTGTAACGATAAGGTTTAATAAATAAATAAGACGATATCATTTGCTATTTTTAAATCCTTTATATTAACTCGTGGTGTCTGCGGCCGACCGACCTTGCTTGCTTGTCGCCAAAACTTTTGATCGATTTTTAACCCACTTGCTCGCAAGATAGCGAGCTGAAATTTTGCAGGCAGTTTCGTACCGATGATAAAAACAATGTATCAAAATTTCAGATCGATCGCATGTACCGTAATTAAATGATTGATTTTTTAGATTATTTTATTTATTCCTATGTATCATGCTATTTTTTGAGATAGAGCGTCGCGGTGCGTATTATATTGAACAACCTTTCTGTCGCGCAATAAGGTGCGTATTTTACTGACAACACTTTTTATAAACCTATTCCTGATCGGTGCGCCTTATATTAAACACGTTTTACGACACAACTGCAATTTTGTATTTTTGGATGGTATTGCGCTGCGTGTTATAATGAACATTCTTTTAGTTACGTCTCATACGTAAAGGATTTATAGTCAAATACTTGGTTTTTTATGGGTTGGTTTTTTTTAAATCCTTTATATTAACTCGTGGTGTCTGCGGCCGACCGACCTTGCTTGCTTGTCGCCAAAACTTTTGATCGATTTTTAACCCACTTGCTCGCAAGATAGCGAGCTGAAATTTTGCAGGCAGTTTTGTACCGATGATAAAAACAATGTATCAAAATTTCAGATCGATCGCATGTACCGTAATTAAATTATTGATTTTTTAGATTATTTTATTTATTCCTATGTATCATGCTTTTTTTTGAGATAGAGCGTCGCGGTGCGTATTATATTGAACAACCTTTCTGTCGCGCAATAAGGTGCGTATTTTATTGACAGCTCTTTTTATAAACATATTCCTGATCGGTGCGCATTATATTAAACATGTTTTACGACACAACTGCAATTTTGTATTTCTGGATGGTCTGGCGCTGCGTATTATAATGAACATTCTTTTAATTACTTCTCGTACATAAAGGATTTATAGTCAAAAACTTGGTTTTTTACGGGCTTTTCTTATTTAATGCGATGACGTCAATAGATGGCTCAAATAGATTGATGAGTTATATTAACGTGTATATTAATTACAAAACAGGCGGTGAATTTATGCGCTGTTTAGTGTACGAATTTCAATGACGTCCGACGGAAGAAATCAATGACGTGATATTGTTAATTTTTCAAACTCTGAAAAACAAAAGAATGTTCCGTCGGTGTTCTTAAAATTGTAAGACAGTTTTTATATAAAAAAATTTTGACATATCATTTTCTGCTTTTGATACATTTCAACAATTTTTATTTAATGTGAAGTACGTGGTATAAAATAATCATCTTTATTCTCTAGCTTAGAAATTATTTATTCCACAAAATATCATTCAAATTATTATTTTTTAAATAATTAATTAAATAAAACAACGAAAAAATACATAATTAAAATGTAAATATGGAACTTAGTATCGACAATCAACATATGTCAAATTTTGTTTATTGTTTTAATCCGGCCCCCCAATTTTTTTTTCTCCATGGAATACGGCCCTCTTTGCACAAAGTTTGGACACCTCTGTATTAAATCTTTAGATTGCTGTGTCTTTCCCGCCACTCACTGGTTGAAAAATAGAACGTAAGCTTAACTAATGCATTATGATAGCCAAGCTTCTATTCATTTCAAACTAATGACAGGCGATATGACTTTTGTTTGTGGGGCCGTCAGAATCCTGTCATTTACGCGTTCATACCACCCAATAATTCCCCCCTTCCACGTTTGAAATAGACCAACGCCATCAATGTATCAGAGGGCATGAAAAAGAAAATTGTGTCCACAGGCGCCCAGCAAAACAAAAGCCTAAATAGATTTTTCTTTTCCATTTCGTCTAGCACCGCTTGGTCTCACCCAATTTGCGGTTTCGGCATTGGGCTAACTCAGGTTTCCTCGCTGGCATGCCGATGAAGGCTTTGTACTGCACGCGGCCTAACATAGACCGGGAGCTGACACAGAATTGTAATTATCTGTGATCCCCCTGGGGCCAGTGTTAGTTCACGGCACTTCTCTGCCTCCAAACAAATCAAATCGGATCTTATTTACGGCCCTTAAATTATTTATAAAATTAGTTTTCCTCAAATAGTGAACATTAACATTTCATTCTCAAGACTTTTTAAATTTATCTTATTTTAATATGAAGGGGCTGAGCTCTTCTTCATGGAAACAATTCGTGCTGCGAATTTGTAAATCCCGTACACCCCCACCCTCAATCCACACACACACAATTTTTCTTTCGCCAGTCATCTTCTTTAGAATCTTTAGAAGCGCGCCGCCACTGTCTTAGATGTCGCCCAGGGCGGTGGAAAGAGAAGGTGGTGTCGTGGTTTAGGGGGCGGGAGGAAGGTGGTGACCTCATTGTCCAGGCCCGGGTTATGTGCTGTGAGTGTGTCGTAATGCCACACTTGGCTGAACGGGGAATCACTCCGTGACAGTGTCCCGCTGCCATTCAGAGCCGAGAGTGATGGTGTGCCCGGGGCACGAGATTATCTCCCTTTGGTTTATCTGACACACCTACAGCAGACAAACACATGTATGACACACCTACATCACACAAACACTTGTTGAAATGTCAGGAGGCAAACCTTTCAACAAAAAAGTTTATCATATAAAAATGTATTCATGAATTTTTTCTTTTTTAAAAAACAATGATAAAATGATAAGTTACGGGGCATATAAAATTATACGCATGAGTATTAAGTGTATTCCACAACATTTTATCTTTGAACGGATCCGAACATTTCAGATTCAAATAATTTCTGTTTCTGCAGCGATACGATAACCTAAATCAAGAGTCGGGAAATCATTGCTCGCGAGCCAGATGTGGCTCTATTGATTACTGTATCTGGCAAATGTTCGTTTATTTAAAAAAAACGTTTCATCAGTCTCCTTTGATCTACGTATTAATTGCACATAAAATAATCTAAATTAGCTAAATGTGAAAATATAAGGTGTTGGAAATACAATCTTATCTCTGTGTTCGCGTTTGAAAACAAGCTAGAACTCTTCATCTCCGACATTGAAAAAGGTCGTTTACTACACTTTGAAAAACTGGGAGAGTTCAAAGATACGTGCACATCAAGTGACCCTGCTCAACATCTTAATATTCAGCAGCTAGCAGGCTTCACGTCTATATATCATGCAGTTATTTAACAGTTATTTAAAGCGCGCTTTGGAGAATTTCGCGAGCACACTCGTCTTTTTAAGTTCATCAACCATCCACACTAGTGTGCAGTGGACAGCACTGACCTGAGTTGCATCCCTAGTGTCTTCTTCAGAGATTTTGATCTGAAGGCCTCAGACATGTGGTTGAATAAGTTGAAGTCACTGAATGAAGATTTGGAAAGACTTTCTCGACAGCAAGCAGAGTTGGCGAGCCAACACAAGTGGACAGAAATGAAAAAAGACTTCAACACGCAGACCAGCTGATTGTCATATCTTGGAACGCGCTACCCGTCACATACCACACACTGCAGCGTGTGAGTATTGCGGTACTGACAATGTTTGGCTCTACGTATGCATGCGAGTTGTCTTTCTCACATCTTAAGAGCATTAAGACCAACCAGCGATCACGTTTAACAGATTAAAGTCTCAATGCCTGCATGAAGCTTAACATCACCACGTATCAACCAGACTACAAAGCCATAAGCAAAGCCACGCAGCACCATAAGTCACACTAATGGTAAGAAATACTTTTATTGATTAATAACATCATAACAATGTTATTAAAAAGAATTCAGAGAAATAATTATTGTACTTTTAGTGTTGAAATGACACAAAACCCGCTCATTAACTTGAAATTTTAGTTTGAAACAATGTTTTGGCTCTCACAGAATTACTTTTCAAAATATGTGGTGTTTATGGCTCTCTCACTCTCTCAGAAAAAATAATGGGGTGTTTATGGCTCTCTCACTCTCTCAGACAAAATATGGGGTGTTTATGGCTCTCTCACTCTCTCAGACAAAATATGTGGTGTTTATGGCTCTCTCACTCTCTCAGACAAAATATGTGGTGTTTATGGCTCTCTCACTCTCTCAGACAAAATATGTGGTGTTTATGGCTCTCTCACTCTCTCCTACAAAATATGTAGTGTTTATGGCTCTCTCACTCTCTCAGACAAAAAGTTTACCGACCCCTGACCTAAATGATTAAATAAAATTGAAGTAACACTCATGACTTGTTTGAATGTGAGCAGGTTGGTATAATCCCTATATATATTGCGCCTAAGCGCGTCCGAAGCCGTGTGTGTGGGAGTGTAGGTGCTCGCTATGCGGGGTAACTCCCGAAAATAAAATAAATTATTGAAAATTAAGACGTAAAATAAAACAAACCCGTAAAAACAAAGTTTTTTACAATAAATCCCTTTTATATGAGACATAACTAACAGTAATGGTTATTTTCAAACGCGACAAACATTTACAGACTGAATCTGTCTTAACTCAACTTTGCTTCATAACCCTGGGGGGGGGGAAAGTCTGGTCACCGATCACTTGACCGAGCTCAGCGTGACACGTAAAATGTAAACAAAAGTACGCCGGTACTTCGATGGGTCGCGTCAACTCAAACTCTCACGTGGCAGAAAAAACAATAACAAACCGTAAATTTGAATTACATACGTTTATATATAAACTAAAAATGCATTAATTTAACTACAGTACGTTCGATCGATCTGAAATTTTGAAACGATGCATTGTTAGGTGAGACGGGTCCGTGTGCCAAATTTCAGCTCGATCGGATCACCGGAAGTGGGTTATTTTTTACTTTTGTTTTTCCGCCCGCCCAAGACAGAGAGAGATGACAAGACGGCGGTGACGTTAATATAAGGGATTTAATAATAAAAGTTTTGGTGTCGAGATTAACAAGACGGCGTTTCTCGCCATAAAATATTGTGACTTTTACGTCATAGTTCGAGCTCATATTAATTTGTAAAATGGAAACAAAGTAAAAAGAGCCGCGGTTATTTCAATGTGATTTTTTTAATGGTACTATACATCTCTGTGTGTGTTTATCTTTGTGTGGTTGAATTAGTGAGTGTGTGTGTTTTTGTTGTGAACTAAATGTGATGAAATGGTTTATTTTTACACGCTTTTATTTAAGTCACACTGTTTGTATGTTGTATCCATCCATCCATCCATCCTTCCTTCAAATCTTGTAACGTAAAATTAAACCACTTCTGATGGTCCTAGAGATCTCAAAATTTTACCACAGATAGATTTTGGATGACAATGCATTGTATCAAAATTTCAGATCGATCGAATGTACCGTAATTAAATTAATCAATTCTTAGTTTATCTCTATTTATCACTATTTAGAATGTACAGTTGTCTGCTAGAGTTGACCTCCATGGCTCACTGGTTTCACCCCAGCCCTCGTTTACCAAATTCCCGTGTTTACATCAAGGGAAGGGGAGATCAGCGGGTTTCAGTCTGTAAATGTTTATAAATAAAAGCGTGTCCTTTTTTAAAAAATATTTTTTTACATTTTACTTATTTATTATTATTATGTCTGATAATGTTGCGCCTCTAACAAGACTACGTATAAATTTTTTTGTAAAAAAATTACAGAATTAATATTAGTTTGCAAATTACATCTTTAAACTGTTTCCTTTATGTATTTCCGAGATGTATTTTATCAAGCCGTTCGAAAATTGTTTGCTGCAATATTTCTATAGCTGTCTACATTTATGTTCAACGTTAATCTACCTAACGTTTTGTTTACAAACCATAGTCATTGTTTTTTTAGCGTAATATTTTAACAATATTTATATACTATTATTTTCTTTATTATCAAATACACAGTATCATTTTACCACTTTTTTATATCTTTTATGTGTTTAATTTAAATACTTAATGTATTTGACATTTTAAAAGTTAGTTATAAATAATCAAATACTAACAATGTATTCAATGCATTAGAGAAAGAAAGCACATGAGTGAAACCAGATACCAAACACTATAGCTTAGCCACTGTTAATATTCTTTTTGCATAAATTAAGTTAAACATGCTAGGTAAGTTATATTTATAAATAAAAAATGCATGAAGCATGTGATTAGTGATGAAAGCAATGTCAATGATTCTTAGGTGGGAGATTTATCTTCCTTCGGTGCTTAAATAGTTTACACGATTTTTTTTTATCTGGAACGATTGCTCCATAAACTGCCCCAAGGAAATAGAAGGAATGAAAAAAAAATTCGGTACTGTTATAGACGAAAATGGATTATATATAGGAGTTATATGCACGGACCAATGAGTGTGGGTGATAAGTGGAACAGCTATTTTTATATTGAGTACAACTTTATGACCTTTTGAAATGAACCATTTATTGGTGGGGTAAGAGTTAATAATATCGCCCAACCCTGGATGACATAAACACTATAGCTTAGCAACTGTTTTTATACTTTTTGCATAGATTAAACTAAATCAGCAGGGTAAATTTTAAGCCCAGACCTTTCGATTCAAAATGTTTCTTTAAGACAAATAAAATCCATGCACGCCTTACTTAAGCATCAAAATTCACATAAATAACATGCTTTTCCCATAAAAAAAACATTACTAAGAAAGGTATTTAAGAGCTAACAAAACTAAAACATTCATTAAAAAAATATTTACATTTCTAGAACAATGAGTTGCGTGGCACACACTTCGGGTATAAACTGTACGGTTCTTTAAGGTATACATATATTTAGTGTTAAGACATATCGCGGGTATTACGACTCATATATAGGTTCTAGCTTCAGAAAGTGCGTGCTCAAGCGAAACAACACACTAACAGCAACTGATATTTAGACATAACAGCTTGATTTTATTTGAGCAATATTATGCAACGAGGATAAAGTTTTGTATAAAGACTGATTTCAAAGGCAGATCATGTGGTTTACTAAATGGCAGTTTTCTTTTAAGCTGTATACACTTTCTTGAAAAAAATATTTTTAAATTATTCTGATTTAATATCAAATGCCTACAAATATATGTTATATATTAAGACCATTACCAAATATGTCATTTTATAAGGTAAAAATGCTACAATGAAAAAAGGCTTAAATACATAATACAACGAAAAGTAATCCTTTATTTTAGTGGAACAAGTATCTGCCAATTTATTGCTTTGTTAATACTAGAAGAAAAGAGTGGGAAGTCCTTTCAAAATGACATAATTTATTAGAAAATCAATCTCTAGGAATTAAAAAAAACAACATTGTTTTTATGTTAATATTCGTGTGAAAAGAAAATATATATCTCCAACCCATAAACTCATATTTCCTCCCTCCACTAAGCATGCATATTCAAATAAATATTATCTGGCTCAAATAATAACCAATTCGTCTTAAACTAATTTCATGCTTAAACTATACAATGGAATCGGTATTTTTTCAGAGCATTTTCCTAGAACCAAAGGAATCATATGGAAAGATATTTTTAATTGTTTTTTTATTCATGTGAAAAGAAATTGAGCCTTGCCGATTAGATTTTTATAACTGTTAAGTACATTTCATATTCTGTAGGAGTATATTATATAGAGAAAAGCATGCGTTATTAAAGCAGACATACCAAAATTGATGGTTAATATTTAAATTCATCATACTTTCTATTTTCTCGACACACATATCGTGAATTTTATAAGAAGTGGTTTGATTTATCACTACCCTAATTTCATGATGCATTTACATTCATTTTTAAGGGAAATTTGAGACCTAAAACCAAATAAAGTTATTTTTTAATTGTGCTCCCCCTGTTCTGGCAAAAAATACACTAACAGCAACTGATATTGCCACATAGTAACTTGATTTTATTTGAGCAATATTATACGAGGATAAAGTTTTGTTGACAGACTGATTTTTTAAAAACTATTCTGTTTTAAAATCAAATGCCTACATAATATATGTTATATATTAAGCCCTAACTTATATGTCATTTTATAAGCTAAAAAAGCTACAATGAAAAATGGCTTGAATATAAATACAAAGAAAAATAATCCGTTATTTAAGTGAAACAATTTATTGCTTTGTTACTATTCTAAAAAAATATCCTATTCGCCTTGAACTAATTTCATACTTAGCTTATAAAATGGAGTGGGTGATTTTAAGAGCTTTTTCCTAGAACCATAGGATATATTGCTTTCATTTTTTGATTCATGGAAAAAGAAACTGAGCCTTGCCCATTAGATTTTTGTAACTGTTAAGGACCTTTGTTATTCTGGTAAAGTATATAGAGAAAAGCGTGCGTTATTAAAGCAGAAATACCAAAATTGATGGGTGCTATTTAAATTCATCATATTTTCTATTTTCTAGACACACATATCGTGATTTTTATAAAGAAGGGGTTTGATTTATCACTACCCTAATTTCCTCACTCGTTTACACTCATTATTAAGGGGAATGTGAAACTCAAATCCAAATAAAGTTATTTTCATTGTACCTACCCGTAGCATCGCACGGGCATTGCTCTCGTAAATAATATAATAGTCCAAGTCACTCACTCACTGGATGTGGAACGCTGAGGAACGATGTACAGCAGTCTATAGCAGTTAAAAAATCGTGTGGTGATTAGCACTGTAAAAAAAATTATATGACGTCATTGTTTGATCTTATATTAAATCTTATATTGAACGGAGTGATTATTCGCACAGCTGTGGGAATATTGTCCAACCTTATTCACACAGTCACGCATGCGCATTGGTGTTTTATTGGTTATTTATAGTTATAACTTTAAAAGTTTCCTGATTGCTATGCATCGCTAGAGCAGTTGATAGGCGGAGGGAAACTGTATGAGTCGAGATGGGGAATCGAATCCCAGTGCGGGTGCCTTTTAAAAAAAAATTAATAAATATATTTATTTATTTATTTTTAAAACAACCACAATGAGAGTGCTAGCAGTTTGTGTAATATATTATATGAGTATCCAAGCAGGCTCAAAGTTTCATGAAACATTTTATTATTTTGCCACATGCCTGTGTTTCAGTGTGTTATCTGTTCTATTACAGACTCTCACTGTTATTCTATACAGCCTTAGTCTTACGCTTTTGCTTTCTTTAATTATCTTAATGATTAATGGCCTTTAGGAAGAATACTAATTAGCCTAATATGAATTAGTGCACATTTTGAACCAAAAAAGCATAATTCTGGTAGGCAGTTCCTCTCTGGTTCTTGTTAAAATTGATAAAAACATAGCAATAACATTCCAATCACTTGAAAACTTGAAAGACTTTTAAAATGAGATATTATTTATTTTTATATCCTCTACACCAGGGATCGGGAAACCATGGCTCGCGAGCCAGATGCGGCTCTATTGATGGCTGCATCTGGCTCTCAGACAAATGTTCGATTATTTTTTTTAAAAAGTTTATTAAGATTCTTTTTATCTACATTTTAATTGCATATTAAAACACAGCATAATAATGTTATTAAAAAGAATTCAGAGACATAATTATTGTACTTTTAGTTTTGAAACTACACGAAATGCACACATTTTAGTTTTCAACATATTGCATGGCTTTCACAAAATTACTTTTCAAATTATGTGGTGTTTATGGCTCTCTCAGACGCGGTGGTCGAGTGGCAGCGCACTGGACTGTCGTACCGATGGTCACGGGTTCGAATCCGTGTGAAGGCAAGGGTTTGTTCCCGGGGCCCAGGGCGTCCCTGAGTCACCCCGCTCCGAATGGGTACCTAACTACAGGCGGCTGGGTAATGCGTGGAACCCACAAAGCCGTGTCCTGTGAATGCTGCATCACTTGCCAACAGATCATCTGTCATGGTCTGTGGACGCAACTATCTTCTGCATAGAAGGAGCGTCTGTATAGATAAGATAAGATAAAACATTTTTTTTTGGCTGTGGGAATAACGCTAGGCAATATTCCCACAGCTGTGTGAATAACGCTTGCCTATATTTTAAAATACAAGGTGTGTATCGGTGCGCAAAATGATTATAAATTAAAGATGCGCTGTAAAAAATATTATTTGACGTCATTGTTTTAGCTGATATTTTAATTTTGGAAAAGGGAACAATGTAAAAAGAGTATTTGATTATGGTGAATTATAAATTCCAGGAATTTTCATATTTTGTATTTATCAAACAAGGATAAGTTACTTGGGCTTTTGACAACCCCTATTATAAAAGACTTTGCGTACATTTCAGAAAGTTTAATATTTCGTATTTATCAAACAAGGACAAGTTAGTTGGGCTTTTGAAAAAAATGGGCGCCGCAGCACAACCTAGTACTTAATAATAGGCTACTTGCGTTTTGGTTAAAATTAAGTCAAATGTGCACAAAATTGAGTCGTGTCTACTAATCTCGCTAAACCTTGTCCGAAACGAGATTGCATCATCAACATACATAATTCCCTTAATGGATGTAATGCTTCTTGGATGTAATGCTGATTTGTTCAAAATTGCCCACCAAAAAATTACTGCACCAAATATAGCTCTTTTCAAGCGTTCCGCATAAAAATGTTCAATATGATAATAAATGAATCAAATAAAAATATATAAAATAAATGAAAGTTCTGTATTACGTTATTAAATCCTTTATATTAACTCGTGGTGTCTGGTTGAACCCTTGATTGCTTGTCGGTCGCCAAAACTTTGGATCGATTTTAAACCACTTCCTCGTAAGCTAGCGAGCTGAAAATTAGCAGGCAGTTTTGTGGCGATGATAAAAACTATGTATCAAAATTTCAGATCGATCGCATGTGCTGTAATTAAATTATTGAATTTTTAGATTATTTTATTTATTCATAAGTAACTTGTTATTTTTTAGATAGAGCGTCGCGGTGCGCATTATATTGAACGACCTTTCTGTCGCGCAATAAGGTGCGTATTTTATTGACAACAATTTTTATAAACATATTCCTGATCGGTGCGCATTATGTTAAACATGTTTTACGACACAACTGTAATTTTGTATTTTTGGATGGTCTTGCGCTGCGTATTATAATGAACATTCTTTTAGTTACGTCTCGTACATAAAGGATTTATAGTGAAAAACTTGTGTTTTTTTACGGGTTTTTTAATTTTTTAATCTTATGTGTATTTATTTTGAAAACTTCCGTCATTTTTTTACAGGTGATACGCTAGTTAATGAAATAAAATGTCTATAGGTAGACACAAAATTTGATTTAACTTTCCGAAACAATAGTTGGCGACAACTTGTGTTAAATCTTTGTATGATTTTAATGTAAGAATTAGATCAGATAAAATTAAATTTTCAAGTGTGGTCAATGATTTTGGCACATTGAAATACGATCAAAATATTACAAGGGCGTCACTGTGACTATGACGATTTGACAACATTCAGGAGACCAGCTGTAAGATACTTACTTAGCAAACCTCCGACCTAACACTACCTCGGTGACAGGGGCGGATAACTATTATTCTTCATCCCAGGTCGTAGGTCACTGACAGATTAGCTAATGTTGTCACGTGCGGGTCATATGTGTGTGTAAAAACATAAGTTATTACAGTGGCAGTGGTGGTACGTGTGACAGTGACGCTTGTGTGGGACAGGGACGCGGCGAAATATGTGGTGATGCCAGAGGCGTAAACATCGGTTACATGCCTCCGGGCGTCAAGTTACAGGGGCGCCAGAAGGATAATGGCTTTCTTCTATAGCGCTAACACTGCTAGACTAGCAAACTCATTGCGCTCTGAAAATGAGGCTTACAAAGTTATTAAATAAGTGAACACGGATAAAATATTAATTAAAAGGGGTGGGGTGCCAATTAAATAATTTGCCCTCCTACCTACGCCTCAAAATGATCCTTGATCATGACAAAAGGTTAGTATTAACGTCTGAGAAAGTGGTTGTGGCGTATTTTAAAAAGAGATGATGTTGTTATGTTATATGTCAATGGCACTGCTAAGTATATGACAATGAGTGACCGTAGTGCTATATTTATGAAATACTGTAGTTACTCGTGTATGATAAAGATAATTGTGGTATATGTATGATAAAGATAGTGGTGGTGTATGTATGACAGAATCAATAGTACTGTGTGGAAGATGAAAACCTTTATGCTGTACTGTGACAATGAATGAAAGGACTGATTTGTTTGTCATTGTGTCAGAGGTAATGGGGATTTTAGGGTAAACCAATCTCATTTATGACAAATTGTCATATATGTCAACTATTTATACCCCAGGGTAAGCTGTCAAATTCAAGTTGACTGACCACTATTCTGCAAATTGTAAGACTTTTAATTTGTGTCAATAACATCTTGCTCGGACTTAGAATTAGAATGTTCATAACTAAGCTAAGGACTTTTAAGGGTTCCAAAATTATCCAACCTAGCCCTATGGCGTCATTCTTTTTCTCGGGAAAATTGATTTATTGCGCATTTATCTTCAAGTGGTCTGAGGAGGTTGATTTTGCACACACTAAAAGATGTAACTAAATGACGAAACATCTGGGGTCTAAAGAAATCAAAGAGTTTTTTTTTAAAAACTTTCTAAGAAAGTACTTCTGTACGAAATATTGTCCGCTTAATTTTAGTACAGTCTTACCTCTCTAAGTCGAATTCAAAGGGACCCGAAAAAAAAATTCGACTTAAGGAGTTTTCGAGTTAAGGAAAATGGCGTAATATGTGCAGATTAATTAAGGACAATGGGACAATGTTGATATTGAGAGGGGGGACAGCCTTACCGGCTAGAGGGCTTGACAGGAAAGAGAGGCGGTGTCTGATGTTTCATATGAAAGAAAGAAAGCCAACTTGCTTTGACATACGGACACAAACCCATGAGAGGATACACCTTCCCTCTCCTACCCCACTTTACTCCCTCCACAGTGGGATGGGGGAAGTAAGCTTTTTCTTGGAAAATTCGACTAAGGGAGGCTGGAAGCCGAAAATCTTCGAGTTAAGGAGATCTAAAATACGTTATTCTTATGAAAATGTGGCCGGGACCTAACATTTAATTCGATATAGGGAGGTTTTCGACTTAGGGAAGTTCGACTTGCGAGGTCCGACTGTATATATTTTTTTGACAATATACTATTTTCAACGATGACCATGAAAAGAAATGCACTTACGCGGTTTAAAAAAAACAATTTTCTTTTTCTTTGTTTCAGTCATAATTTGTGCTCTGTGTGATATATTTTGTTATTGGAGCTGACCTAAACAAGAGCGTTGACCATTCAGATTCGGATGCATTGCTTCAGAGGATAATTCACTATAAATGTATTTTGTATTATTCATTTACAACTATTTAAAAAACCACAACTATTTCCTAAATTTCTTTGAGGATTTTTATTTTACAAAATTTAATTCTAAGCTTGTTTCTTCTTCTTTATTTAGAATGACAGAAATAGCTGCCTTTCACAATGTGGGCTTGTAAAATCTTTCATCATTTCAACTAATTGCAGCAGACGGCACGGTGTCCATGACTTCCAGTTATCTCTCTTTCAGTCATCTCTTCAAATCTAGAGTTATCCGCCGCTGTCAGTCAACATAACTCTGATTGGCTTGTTAGTGACCTTCACGTCTCATCAACTTGATTACTTCGGTAAGTAGATAAGCGGATGTAATGAAGCGTCTTCTTAAAAATAATGAAAAAATAAGGTGGAAAATTGAATATCCGAACGTCTGCAATATCGGCGATTGGCTATCCGAATTTGTTTCCCGTTACACAACCAAAAGAATTACATGACTAATATGACATGAGCACGAGAGCGAAACGTTCATTAATATTAACATGACATGAGGGAATTATGGGGCAGGTCAAGGTCTGACAGGTGACCAACATTGCAAATAGCCAATATCAATTTCTATTTATAACCTTTATAACCATTTATTTTTACATACTCTATTCTATTTATTTAAAAAGTTATGTTATTGCTTTGTCTTATTTGCTAGGATTCGGTATTTTGACTATCATATTCTCGTGAGAGTTCATTGAATATCAAGGTCACGTGACTTTACCAAAAACAATGGGTCGCAAGCACAGAAACGATGAAAACCAAAATGTTCAGGACCAAATGAATGTTATGAATTTAATACTAAAGTATGTCCAAAATCAAATATGTATTGTATGATGTTGGCTTTCCTAAATAGCCTACTCTAAGATAGAGAACATTTATTAACTTTTGGTTGTTGATTCAAGACGTTATTTTAGAAAATAATATATATATATATATATATATAGTATATCTAACTCTAACGATTTTACTTACTTGGATTTTAAAATTTTATTTTAAAAGACATATTTGAAAACGTAATAAAAACCTAAGTTCACGGCTTCAGTGTCTGGGATTAGAATTGCCATCAATCAACAGGGGAGATTATGGGTTGTTGTTTTTTAAACACTGGCGTGGGAGATTTAAGAGTCACCTGACTTACCTGGCCTTAATTTCAAGGTGTCAGACCCTTGCAGTTACATGCATTACAATACGGCTGTGCGTGTAACTTCACATTTAATGGTTCTACGACTCATCGCTGAGAAAGATTCCGTCTTGATGACCTACGACCTTAGGCGAGGGAGATTTCTCGCGTACCCACCGACTATTAAAACGAGTTTTTAAAAAAATCAACAGGAGAAAGAAACGAAAGAACTTAAAAAATCTCTTCTCCCGGTATTTGAAAGTTTTATTTCCTATGTCAAGTGTCAGCCCGAGGAGAGCTTCTGTCAGTACGTGTCATGTATCATGCAGACGACAATAGCGAGAAATACGAGCCTCCGTGCCGGCCCCGCCCCGCTGCTGACTGGGTAGTCGTTCCCCCCGCTGGCACGGGAGCCGTTGTTCGTGCGACTGGAGCGCCCCCCTTCAGACACGAGATTGGACTTACCACTCCAGAAAGGAAATCGCCGCCATGTTTTCTCCCCCGAAAACATCTCGTTATCGCCTGTGCCGTTTGTGTGCGATGAGCCGGGTGTGAACAGACGGCATATTACTTGCTCTGCACGGGGTGCTTCCCCTTTGTGCTCTTCTCATTGTTGACGCGCCTCCACACACCCCCTCCCCCACCCCTGGCCCCGGTGGTACTTTTCCATCCTTCCAACAGCAGCGACCGTTGGCGAAGAGCTTGTCTGGGGTCAATGCCTTTTGGCCGTGGATTGATGAAGGGTGGTTGGACACGAGGCACGAAGCATGCACTGCTCCAGGCGGGGATCATAGTGTTTCGGCCGATGCCCAAACATTCAATTGCACTTGTCCCATTAGCCCCTGCAGGCGGCTAGCTCTAAGCCGAGAAACTTGGCAATGAATTGAAACCTTCGTCCTACGGACATCAATACCGGTATTTCGGTGGCCAAAAGGGATTCCCGGCTCAGAGATTTTTACGGGGATTGGGGAGGGGTGGGGCCGAGGAAAAGAATGTTCTATTGTGGCCATGTCATCAGTTGATTATGCAGGGCACCTCCACGAGGGGTCGGCCGGTAACCTGTCGTACAGCCTCGGGCTATTCTGAAAGGAATTATCTTGTCACTGACCCGGTCATTAAAACCCCGGATGTCGGGATTTCTGGCGGAGTAACTCAAATCGTTTGGCTGCTGTCTCTGCTTGGGGTTTCATTGATGATATTTACCGCGTAATTACAACCCTTTGTTTGTGGCCGTTTTCTCAGAGGTCTTCACTGTAAACAATAAAAAATTATTCTATATGTAACCAGTACGGTAAAACTTTTTACATATTCTACGTATAATTCAGTTTAAAATGACAATATATCAATTAATGAATATGTTAACAATTTTTTTAAAGGGAGGAAACTCTGTTATTCTCTTCATTTGGCAACCCCATTTACTCGAAAATTTCATTAAATGGCATTTACAAACAATTCCCTTGTTGATGTCCGGAAAAATTCTTTTGAAACCCAAGTATCATCGCTCACCATCAAATTCCAACTGTTTATTATTTTAATATTAATAATTAAGTTAATAATGAATTTAAAGTAATGGAGGTATTGCAATTACCTTCTTTCCTTTTTGTTAACCCACCGTATATATACTCGTTCTAAAGCCAATTTTTATATAAACAAAATCTAGGGGAAAGGGTTTGGGGGTCGGCTTACGAGCGGGTCATACGTGATTTCTGCATGTACATTGAATATCGTTATTGTTATTGTAGATCATCAAGGTACTTGTCTACATTCTGCAAGATTCGACTGCCCTACCAGAAGCTATAGAATAGTATTAAACATCGGCACATACCTTATATATTCATTTTCTTTATTTTGCCTAGCAAAAAGCACAAAGACAAATAAAGGTAGTACACAATAGTAGGAGATTCAAAGAGTGGATAGTACCCATAAACAATCCTAATGATCGATTTAGCTTGTAGTTTTTAAAAAAAATGTTAACCATTTTGTTTACCAGAGGCGGCGTTAGGTACGCGCGAGGCCTGGTGCAACAATGACCCCGCGGGGCCCCCTAGATTAGATCAATTCTTGCGCAAACTCAGTAGTGCAATATCTGCCGGCTCTTTTGTTACTAAAATATAGTCTCAAGTCTGAAACGCGGCCCCCCCCCTAAGCGCGGGGCCTGGGGCCATTGCCCCAGCTGACACCCCCAAAGGCCGCTCCTGTTGTTTACGCTGTCCTATTATTTTTTGGGGTCGGCTTATGAGTGGGTTACACACTTTTTATACTATTCTCTTCCAAAAGAGGGGGGGGGGCGGCTTATAAACAAACGGGCTATAGAACGACTATATACGGCATTCATCTAACACGAACTGTATACCAAAGTAAAACAGCTTCTTAGTTTGTATGCAACACCAAGTTGTGAGGGGACCATGGACAAGATAGATAACTCACCGAATCTACTCCTTTGTAAAGCTACTCTTCCAACACAGGCTGTGGTAAAAAAAAATTGCTCTAAAATTATTTGACCTGATGTAACTCCAGTAGGTTCTTCTTTTGTATTCAACACAAAGGTCTGAATGGTCGGAGACGTGGTTGAGAAAACTAGTTACTCCTTGAGACTTTATTTTGAATATCTTCAAAATTTTCGTGAATATGTTTAAATTTAAATAGATAATTCATAGACAGAAGAATTGCCCCAGAACAAATAAAAACCAACTATGCATATACTCCTCCCTCGTCTCAGCTGAATTATCTACTGTTGAAAATACAAGTCTACTAGTCATTTTAAGTGCAGATATACCGACGTTTTCGGGAGAAAAAAAAATGTATTATTTTCTTTAAAATAAAAACAAAGTATAAAGGGAATCAACTTATTAAATCCTAATAGGATGGCAGGTTGTAGGTATTACTTACCTCCCATTTCACGCATTTTTTTCCCCCTATGTTTTGTTGGGGCCTAAGTATTGTTGGTACCATATTTAACTTAATCCGTTGAAGATTTCGGTTTAGTTCATTTTACAACAGGCTGGAGGAGTAATCGAGGTTAATAAATAAATCAAAAATAGTTTTTCAGCAGATGTAAGATGATTGATGACAAATCGAAATATGTCATATAAATACCCAGAGTGTACAATACTATTTTTGGATTGATTATATTTTAACTGGTGTAAAGGATAAATGATACAGCTGCGATATTTAACAATAAGTTAAACAATTAATGGTTAATCTTTCATTACTATTAATTTTTGGATTAACGATTATTTGAATTGTGAATTTCCACCCATAACTGATAGTCCTGAAGTGAAAGTAAAAATAAAATAATGTAAAAAAATCTTTTTTTAAAAAGGACACGCTTTTATTTACATATAGAAAGTACACTAAAAAGAAGAAAATAAAAATTTTCTATGAAAACAGGTGAAATCGGTGAACCTATCTACTGCACATAAAAGCGTGGGGCGCCCATCACAAATCATTTCAACTATTCTCTTACATATAGATGATCCTACATGTGGAAGAAAATCAGAAGCCCCGAGCCTAGTGCTCTTCATGGAAGACCCTCCCAGCTATCTGGCCCCCTCCCCCAGAAAAGGACGTGACAGCTGGGAACCCCCCCCCCTCCGAGCGGTCGCTTATAAAGCGGCCACCTGGGCATCCAGGACAGAAAGTCGAAGATGCCTCCCACATATAGATATATATTTCTAATTAATGTGATAGTAGTACTCATGTGATCTAAGTTGTGAACCTTTTACTGTTTATTAATATTCATACAAATTTGTTTTATGTTTCGCAGCCTTGTACATGATAGAGTTGTGATGAGCGCCCCACGCTTTTATGTGGAGTAGATAGGTTCACCGATTTCACCTGTTTTCAAAGAAAAATTTTATTTTATTCTTCTTAGTGCACTTTCTATCTGTAATTACTGTAAATAAAAGCGTGTCCTTTTTAAAAAAAGTTTTTTTTACATTATTTTATTTTCTACTTTTTAGTATCAACATTTTTTAAAATTGATTTTTCGACCTTATCAATTCAATTTAATTAGTTAAACTTCATTGTCAATAACTTAAATGTGATAGTGGTAAAAAGAAAGATTATTCATTACAAATTTATATATAATACCAAAAAAAAACATTTTCCCTAACTGAAAATTGAACCTCGTACCCCCATGTCGGCAATCGATCACGCTTATATTTCGGCCAGCAAGACTTTCTGTTGATAATAATTTTTAAATTTATAATAAAAACTCTTTACCACCCACATCTGACGTCACTCTAGGGCGAATTGAGGCATGGTTCATTGATGCGAGTGATATTTTATATAGATAAAAACTTAAAACTAAAAGTGCATTAATTTAATTACGGTACATTCGATCGATCTGAAATTTTGATACAATGCATTGTCATCCACGATCTATATGTGGTAAAATTTTGAGATCTTTAGGACCATCAGAAGTGGTTTAATTTTACGTTACAAGATTTGAATGAAGGATTGATGGATGGATACAACATACAAACAGTGTGACTTAAATAAAAGCGTGTAATAATGTAAGATGATGATGGCAGTGTGTACAAACCAGTAATGTAAGGTGATGGCAGTGTGTACAAACCAGTAATGTAAGGTGATGGCAGTGTGTACAAACCAGTAATGTAAGGTGATGGCAGTGTGTACAAACTAGTAATGTAAGATGATGGCAGTGTGTACAAATCAGTAATGTAAGGTGATGGCAGTGTGTACAAACTAGTAATGTAAGGTGATGGCAGTGTGTACAAACTAGTAATGTAAGGTGATGGCAGTGTGTACAAACTAGTAATGTAAGGTGATGGCAGTGTGTACAAAGTAGTAATGTAAGATGGTGGCAGTGTGTACAAACCAGTAATGTAAGGTGATGGCAGTGTGTACAAACTAGTAATGTAAGATGATGGCAGTGTGTACAAACTAGTAATGTAAATAGTGTAATCACAATATTTAGATATTCAATGCCCAAAATTGGCATCATTGGACATAACTTTTCTGTGCATTCCAGCTACCACAGTTCCTTGTGAATGATTACTTAGCTCTGCTGGGTACAATGTCAATAAGAAATGATCATCACTTGAACCAACTACTACTTGGTTATCTGATAACTTTTGAATGAGGAAAAATCAGTTGTGATTGCATTAAACAACGCACATGTTTGACCATTTCTGAAGCTATAGAAGATATTTCTATTTAATCAAAATTAACAATTAATCATTAATTTTGTAAAAGTTAACTACTTAAATTAAATTTATATTTACCATACCTAATAAATAATCAAATGTAAAAATAGTTTTCAGGATTTTTACAGTGGCTAACCACTGGGAGGGGGGATGAGGGTTGGAACAACACTGGATTATGTCACTTGTTATGTACATTTTATCAATGACACACAAAAAACATCATTTGACATTTTTATTTTGAAAATATTCTCATAAATAGAACCATGGAGATAAAAGTTATGATGACAATAAACAACATAACCCATATCCACCATGAACAGGATTTTGTGTGGGCCTCCAGGCGATCACTTTCAACTTTCAGTTTCATCATATTTGTGTCAGCCAGTTGTGAGCTTGAGCTGATTTTCTGTTTAACCAGATTGAAAATAATTAAATGCTGTAATAGCTTCATTAAAATTATTTAGAAATAAAATTTGGTTTTCAAACATAGTTTTATTTTAAAGAGATGAAAGGGATTTTTTTTTAAAATTCTGACTATCTTAATTGCTACAAACAGAAAGTTATGTCTGAGAGACAAATAAATTTATATTACACAAGTAATACATCTATTATACAATAATAACATAATGGGTAAAGACTTTTTGAAAAAAAGTTTACCATAGTGTCCTCTCGTACCACTCTACCAGCATCTGTAACATTCTGGCGCAGAGCTTTAGTATGCATCAACATCTCCTCAGCAAGTCGTTCTTGAACTTTATGGTGATGTTGTAAGATGGTGTTAATATCATCATTCTCTTGATTGGTTTTCCTTTGCCTCAAACCTTTTTCATCTCCACCTTGGAAATATCCATAAACATTTTAATTACAAACTAGCAAACTAACAAACACAACAGATATTAAATGATCAGTTGTAAAAAATGAATGCACTGTCCATTAAAAAGCGACATTAAAAATTTATTTCATTTTTTTTTCATTTTTAAAATTCTAAATGTACAAATATCATTTAACCATTTCAAAATATTTAAACAAAATCAGAAGTGAGGTGGTATGTAAATATATTTTAAAATTTATAAAAAGTTTTAGCTGTCATTCTCTTGATAAATTAATTGGTAAAAAATATAGAATAATGAAAGAATTATATTAACACACAATCTTCACGTTGTGTACACTGATTCCAATCAACACGTTTTTCGTTGTGTACACTGATTCCAATCAACACGTTTTGTGAAAGATCCCAAAAATATTTTTGAAAGAGAGCAACCACTGATTAAAAATGGGATTTCTAACTTCAATCATTTATCAGATAATTTAAAAAAATCAACATCCTTATTTAAAATTAAAATCTGTTTTTATTTTCACTGCAAAGTGAATAGACATTTTTACATCACATGAACATATTGTGTATTTAAATGTACAGAATTTCATAGAAATATTTCAACACCTGAGTTTAAAATACCTACTTTTAGGAATGATTGACTTAGGTGGACCAAGCAACTCTTCTCTTATGTCCTTTTCACACTGAGCTTTAGCTTTAGCCTGAAGTTGTTTAGCAGGCGCACTACTCAAATTGTTACCAACAGGCCTCAACCGTTCTGTAATAAGAGACCGCTCTGCGGCACTTGGCTGGAGACAAAAAATAAATGTCCCGAAACTGTTTCATTTAATATTTCTACAATATGTCAGTTTACAAATTATTAAAGAAAGTAATTGGAAACAATGCCAGTTTTCAGAGTTACCTGTTTTTCTGCCTCTGACAACCCTTTCAAGAGGTCCACCTTTTTCTGGTATTCCAATAATATTTCTTGGGCGGGTTTGCTGTGAAAGTTATATAATGTCTTGAGCTAACAGCATACATGCCCAGTGATACAATGTACTAAACTCCTGTACGTGGTTTTAGTGCTTCTTAATTCTTGGCTCTAAATATACACTTAAATCAAAACCAAAATTAAATATTGGTGACATTTACTCTGTATCAACTGTATGGTGGATAAAAAATAGAAATGAGTGGTTATAGTGTTTCACATCAATTTTTATTAATTTAAGTACATGGCATTTTAAAATGTTTATAATTTATGTCTACTGTAATAAATAAATGCTAATGTTGGCACAATAAATCTAGTTATTAATACCAATGTAAATAAAGTATAGTTTTTTAAAAAAACAGACTTAATAGATACACAAGCACATTTAATTTACAGAAAACAATTAAATCACACACTTGTTTGTGAATAAAACACATTCAGGATTTTTAGAAGTAAAGTGTAGTACAGAATTTCAAACTCATATCTTGGCACCAATGTTCCCTATAGGCTGCGAGGCCGCGCAGATATCTGACAGACACTGCGCAGTAATTTAGAATTACTGCGCGGCAAATTTGGTTAAATACTGCACAAAAATGGATGCTGTGCAACTTTTCACACATGTTTTTTCCCCTTTGCACACAACCCACGCACTTTAGAGGCAACATTGCTTGGCACTTAAAAGTAGCAGCCCAACATGTAGAATATTTATTAAACATAACAAAAACAAAAAATTAAATATGTTTAAAAATCATACCTTTGAGATTTCTTTAACTCCACCAGAAAGTTCTGTAGTGCCCCAATATACTAAAAAAGTCAATAGTTTGGAAATAACATTACATATCAGTTGATGAAAATCAAATAATTCTTTTATTTAGCTTATATTATTTAAATGTAACACCTTTAAAAGTTGCAGATGAGAACTGATTTTATACTTTTTTACACTGAGACTTTGGCTTTTCCCTAATTTTACTTTTGGCGAACCAGTCTGGTATAAAATTCTTTGACATCACAAACATTTCCTAAGCTCCAATAGATATATATTTATTAGGGTTGCGGAAAATAACTAATAATTAATCGTTAAAAATTTAAATAGAATAAAATTAATTTGATTAATTAAAATTCGATTAAAATTTAAGAAAATTTTTCTAATTTTCTTCTCCCAATTTATTAATACAGTGGGGCCCACTTAACTCAAGCCCGGTCAACTCGCCAGCTCTATTAAGTCAACGTTTTTTATTGGAACCGCCAAATTCTCTCTTTGTCTTTGCATTTTTTCATCGGTTAATTCGATTTTTTAAAGTCGCCGAACCTTAATATTTTGAGCACAAAAGTGGGCCAAATTCGCCACTTCCCGTTGTTATCGCGATCCCTATGACCAATCGCCAGCTCTTGAAAATGTTAGATGTGATTTTGTATAACAAAGGGAAGGCATCGAATTTCGCTAGGTCTGCTGGTGACGTCACAGCCCGCATGCGCTCAGCGCTGTTTTGCTTCTGGTACTACACATGTATACCAATCGCCAGCTTTTGAAAATGTTAGTCATCGATTTTTTATAACCAACATCAAATTTCCAGCCTACGTGAGGTCTGCTGGTGACGTCACAGCCCCCTTGCGTTCAACTCTCAGCGCTGTGTTATAACTTACTTCTGGTACTATACCAATCGCCAGCTTTTGAAAATGTTAGTTATCGTTGCCACTCACCATCTCGCTACCGTATTTTCGCGCGCGTCTTATAAAAAGTTTTACTATTGGTTACGTTTATCAGAGCTAACCAATAAAATTGATCCTTCAATAACAGTTGATGCACTCTTGTTCATCTTGTCTGAAAGATAACATCCTGCAGTGCTGTTAACTCCTGGGAAATTTCCCAAATCGTGGGAATTTTTGAGTCAAATTTATAGCATTGGGAATTTATGAGGATTTGGCCTTAAATATGGGAATATTTGAGATTGACAAATTTAAAAAAATTAAATACACACTTGAATGACAATAAAATAAAATGATATGAAACCTGCTCATTTTCAAATAGAAATATGTAGTTATGTACTAGGGAAAAAAAACTGCGCTTAGGGAAATAAAACTGTGCTGACGCAATAAAGGGTTATATTTAAACTTAGACGGTCCTTAAAAACGAACGGTCTTAACAACCTTAGGAAAGAGTGAAGAAATAGGGTCCCGATATTCCGATACGATTCCGATTAATCGTCCCATCACTAATTAACGCACATCATGTATATAATTATAAAGAAATTTCAAGCGCATGTTAATATTTTGCCGTCATATTGGTTTTCTTTTAACTCGGTGATCGGTTATCTCGGCGCCATTTTTCATACCTCGAGGCCGTCGACTTAAGCGGGTCCCACTATATACTATATATGAAATTCTAAATATTTGAAAATAATTTTTAAATATAAAATTATAGCCTATATATAGAAATGGGCAAAATAAAAAGTATGATCGCCAATTTCAATTAAAAAATTAGACGTATTATTAGTTTAAAAAATTTTTTTTTACCAAATGCCACTGAAAATATTTAATTTATATGTTAAATGTAAAAATATATGATTAATCATATAAAATTTAACAACAAAAGAAAAGCTACATTTTTCAGAAAATATGTGTGATTAAAAAATTATAAATTGTGAAATCATCATTTTTATAAGGAAAATTATATACAAAAATAAATAATTATTTTTACTAATTTAACAATAACTAAATTTATATTTAGTGACTTAATATTGTAATAATTATATCTAAATGTATAGAGCTGACGAGTTAACCGGGCTCGAGTTAAGTGGGCCCCACTGTATAGTTATTATTTTAAAATAATAAAACTTATCACCATCTTACTTAAAACTAATTAATAATTAAGCAACTAGCATTATCTTATCTTATCTGTTTACAGACGCTCCTTCTATATAGAAGATTATTGCGTCCTACGCTTATCTATGGTTTGTGTTTAGTCCTGCATTTTTATTAGAGATTTAAATGTTGATAAAGTGTTGGTTTTCCTGGATTCTTCAGGCAACCCATTCCACGCCCGAATTCCGGACGGGAAGAAGGAAAACTTGTATGTGTTTGTTCTTGCATACGGAATAAGAAAGGTGTTTTTATCCTTATGTCTATCTGAGGGTTGTATTAAGTTATCTTTGTGTTGTATTTCTAAATTAGAATTAATTGCTTTATGTATGATTACTACTTTGCTCTTGGTTCTTCTATCCTCTAGTGTTTCAAGGTTTAATGATTTAACTAATGGTGTTACTCTTGTCAGTTTCG
Source organism: Ampullaceana balthica (assembly GCA_944989445.1). NCBI lineage: Eukaryota > Metazoa > Mollusca > Gastropoda > Lymnaeidae > Ampullaceana > Ampullaceana balthica. Next base: position 236,217 of record CALYLW010000525.1, on the reverse strand, counting down.
AATATTCTCCAGTAATGAATCTGGCAGCTCTTTTTTGAATTTGTTCTAGTTTATCAATGTTTTCTTTGGTGGATGGGTCCCATACAGAAGATGCATATTCTAGTGCAGGTCTCACCAAAGTGAGGTAGCATTTTAGTTTTATATCTCTATTACATTTGTTAAAGTTCCTTTTTATAAAGCCTAAGGTTTTGTTTGATTTTTTAATAACTTCATTGACATGGGGATTCCATGATAGTTTCTCATTTATTAAGACTCCTAAGTATTTTGCATCTTTAGTTTGGGTCAGTTCTTTTCCATGAATGTAATATTTTGAATTTATTTGTTTCTTTTTCTTTGTTACTCTTAACAGTTGACACTTTTCTGGATGGAAAGACATACTCCAGTAAATTGAATCATCAGCAAATATACTTAACTAAGTGTCTTCATACAAACACAACTACATACATAATATAATAATTGGTTATTATCAAACACCTGTGAGTGCTCAAAATCAAAGTTTTACCTAATTTCTAAATAATCAAAACAAATGGGTCACCAATTTGATCCAAGCATTTGACCATGTTGCTTACGGTCTATGATCGTGAAATTTGGATATGTTGTAAATCAGTGCTTCTCAAACTTTTTAGTTTGGCGGACCGGCAGGAATTTTTTCCATTGCAACAGGGACCGGTGCACTATTTTCCATGTACTGATTTGGTAAGGAAATGAGCCCCTACATGGCCTACAGCCCTAAAACATTTGGCGTGAATTCGGCTTGTTTTATGCGACAAGTCAACGAAAAATTATGAAGGGAATAATCTTAAGCCCTGATTGGTTATTGTTCATTTAAGATCGTCTGGTTTCGTATGTTTTGAAGTTGATAGTTGTTTTAATAAATTTGTATTCTGACTTATAATGAAGAAATTTATGAAATTTATTTTAAAACTAATATACAGTCGGACCTCTCTAAGTCGAAAACCTCCTTATATTGAATTAATTGTTAGGTCCCGGCCAAATTTTGCGCCCATTACGCCATTTTCCTTAACTTGAAAACTGTGTACGTTAAATTTTTTTCCAGTCCCTTTCAGTTTGATTTACAGAGGTCTGACTATATTAATAATAATAAAAAATAAATTGATAATTTATATAGCGCTGTACCCCAGTACATGTGTAAGTTAATTCTCAATGTTTAACTTTACTGGGTCATAGGAGCCTGCTCATTTTTTGCAAGTTTATCAGGTCGTGGCTCGATTGAAGACAAAGCAATGGAGAACGAACATCGATACTTTCATGTACTTTGTCTTATTGTTGAAAAACAAGTCTCACATGGTCAAGATGAAGGAAATGGAAGAAGAGAATTTAGAGCGATTTCTGCAAGTTCAGTATATTCTGCACTTAGTGAATCCAAAAAAATGCAAGAGAGAACACAATTCCAAAATTCATTTTAAATCCCTCATCCGTAGTTAACTCCTGCATTTTATCTTTCAAAGTTACAGACAAATCAACCTTCGATGCAATAAGTGGATTGCGTATCTATCAAGTTCCTTTCCGAAAGTATAACTCGGAATGAGCGATAAATTTTGTCAAGTACTCAATGAAGACGTTTTGTAGAGAGGGAAAAACAATCTCTTCATCTTTATTGATAATTGTTGCCAAATTGTGAGACATATCCAAACAATCTGCTGATACTCGAGTCTTCCATGCTTCTAGCTTTCTTTTCTGCCATTGTAAGCCATCATTCCTTGCATGAAGATATTGAGCTCATTTAAAATTGCAAAGATATCAGCCAAGTAAGCCAACTTTGCTGTCTAATTCACATGTTGAAGAATGTCACATTGGTCTCCTCGCAATTCAAAAACTCTTGACAGTAATTTTTTCCAAGACAACCAATGCACATCACCATGCAGTATATCAAGGTCAACTTTTCTAGTAAAGCTAGTAAGAATTCATTTAGCTGAAGAAGCTTTGTTTTCATTTATGTCTCCATCATCTAGCTGTGAAGAATATTCCGACTTTGTTTGATGCTAAATATGCATTCATCTCTCTATAAGCGTATTCATTGGTCCTTTACTTCCATCTTAAAATAAGTTATGCTAAATCTTTTCAGCATCGAATTTCAACTTAATTCTTTCTATTTTTATTTTGTAAGTTTTGAAAGAAAATATAAAATTTTATTCTTGAAATTTTACATTTTACAACATACTGGAGTGCAAATCTGTTGTTTGAGTTTCAGGGACAGATCTATAATTCATTTCCATCAGTGTTTGTTTCTAAGTTTTTTGTAGTAGATTGAAATAAACTAATCACCAAAAGTTGGGGCATCTAGTTCATCCCCCAAGATTTGTTTGCGATTACATCTACGTACTGAAATAAATGTATACTTGTTTTATCATATCTAATTTCATTTATTTAAAATTATTTATTCCATTTTATGTTCTTGTGACAAAAAAAGTGACATATTTTTATAGGATTTGTATTAATGGTTGCATGGAGGATTATAATTAGATTTTTCTTTCCTTTCTGCGGACCGGCGGCTGATGGCCCACGGACCGGCACCAGTCCGCGGACCACCCCTTTGAGAAGCACTGTTGTAAATGACGTAATACCACCGTGTGCATTTTTTTAAAGAGCGGGTCCTATTTTTTTTTAAAGTTATAAGTCAGTAACGTTGACCTATAATTACCTTCAAATTTCAAACATTCAACTTTAAAAAGAAAAAAATTTAATTTTTCATTGAACAATTGGCTAATTATCGTTTGACGGATCAAAGATGGCGGCTGCGTCGAGGATGATACTATTTCTAGGTTGGAAACTGTATACACCGCCCGATTTGTGCTAGACTGGTTTAATTTTAAAATATTTTAAAGTGAATTTTTCCAAAGCCAAGATGGAAGGTATTAAAGAAATTAGGGTTAGGTTTAGGTTTAGTAGTATTTCGGAAGCATTCTGTAGTTTATTTATTATTTTTTAGTCTACCCTAATGTCTACCCTGAGTTGAGTAGTCTTCAATGAAACTGAAGTAGTCAGTCTGAGTATCACATCAGTAAGTTAAGTACTAAAGTAGTAAGTAGTGTAGTAACTCAGTACTGAGTACTCAGTGCCGGTAATTTCTTATTTCAGCGCAATTTATTTTCGAGTAGTTTAAAACCCAAAAAAAATCAACCAAGCTTACTATGAAATATATTTTAACATTAAAATATTACATGTTTGTTCAATTTTTCTTCTGTGATTTACGGCGCCATTGTTGCATGCCAATGGAGAAATCTTCTTTCTTTAAAGTTATTATTTTTTGTGTTGCCCAATTGGATAATTTGGTTCAACCAGCTGAGCTGCGAAGGCGGCACTTGCCTGGGTAAATAATTTAAATTAAAAAATATTTATCATAAAATTAAAATAAAAAAGAAAATCATATATTTATTTAAATTTTTTTTTAACTGTTTTTTTTGTGTTATGTGTTACATTGTGTTTTTTTTTATTTTTGTGTTATGTGTTACATTGACATATCCTGGAAGAGGGTAATATGTCAATGCTAAGTTTCTGCGAAGACGGCACTCCACTTAAAAACTACCAAGCACTAATATTTTTTCAAAATAAATAAAACAATAATTTGTTAAAAATTAAATACTTTTTAAAACTAAAAATCAAAGGATTTTTGGTACTTGTTGGTTAATAATATTTGACGATAATGCATGGCATGATTTTTTACACATAAAGTTTTATTCATCCGAATATTAGTATTAGATAACATCAGTGGCCGTCCACAAATGAAATCACGCACCTAGGGTGAGGGGAGAGGAGTCACATATTTGTTTCGATGTGTGACGAGGGGGGTGGCTTATAAGAACTGTGACATCACATCTAAATGCTCAACAATTAAACTAAATGTTTCAGCTTTCCTGTGCCTCCTTTTTTATACTTGTTTTCACGTACGATATTAGAGTGAATCCATATACTAAAATGATGAGAAATTGTTTTGAAACATGCTCATTCACTAAATGCATACTTAAATGGCCGCAATTTTTTTAAAATTTGAAACAGGCTCATTTTCAAATAGGAAATACGGCTATTATTGTCGGGGCGGGCGGGCGGAGAGGCTTACTTCTACTGACGTAACAAGTGTAGGAAGGGGGGGGGGTGTCCAAACCGTGACTTCATGTGTCTCATTTTTAATACACGTTATCTCCTACTAGTGGTTCCCAAAAACGTTCCATAAAAATATAAAACAGCGCCCCTGGAATTTTTTACATCAATTTTTCTAAATCTTCTTTTCTTTATTTTATGCTCTCATTACCTCCTTACAGTTTTTCAAAGCGTTTTCAAGTTAAACGGATATAAAACAGCATATATTTCAAACCAAACGTTTTCTTTTGATAAATTGTTCGTGAATTGCAATGTGAACACCTAAGAGCCGCATGCCACTGTTGGTATAAACATTTCAGCCACATTTTAACGGGTACACGGGTGCAAATGCTAAAGAAAAAAAATTCCTGTCAAGGCAGTGGCGTAGCTAGAACTTTTGCCGCCCAAGGCGGTTATTAGTCCATCTATTAGTCCAGGGCCGTTATGTCAGAGCCGTTTTGACCAGGGCCGTTTTGTCGGTGAGCCGGGTTGCAATGTTAAATTACTTTATATTCTGCATAACTTTTAGAAGTTTTTTGTTTTTTTCATTTAGTCATATTGTATTTATAATTTAAACATGCCGATTGTCAAAAAAGGGGTCCGTGGCGATAAAAAGGTTGGGGACCACTGCACTGGTTCATGGCAAATATTTTGCTCATGAGTGTCAGCGATGAACGTTTTCGCTTCCCTCTCTCCCCCCAACCCCATTCTAGTCTTCAAGCAACCATCGTTTATTCAGATGGGAAGAAAGCGGGGAGAAAATCGAATTCCAACGACCATAAAGACGTCACACAATTTAAGCTGAATTCCCACCGCCCCCTCCTCGTCACACATCGTTGTAAAAAGTTATCCCCATCCCCCCCGTCAAATTTGACATTATAAAGCTTTGCCCCCCCCCATAAAAGTCAAATTTCCTGAGCATGTTTCAACTCACGTTATTGCCATTTAAGTAAGGCTGCACTCTTATGTCGTAACAAGCGTAAGGCCACCTCGTCGGACTTTGATTAAAGTGTCGGAACCGATATTCCTGTCCCCGCGAACATCCGAGGCAAAACGCGTGAGGCCATATAAAAAGTAATCAGATGAATTGTAAGCAATCAAATATTCAAGTGCAACTTTTATTTATGTGTGAACCCCGTCCCCCAGGTACTTGACGTCATCTATGCTATGCGGACCCCCCCCCCTTAGGTGTCATTATTTTACAACCATTAACATTGTCAATAAACATTTACAAGAAATACATTACAAAAGATATATATCCATTATTATTAAAAATAAAAATTTAAACTTACCTTTAACAGGCTTATTTCCCATGTACTAATTTTATCTAATTAATGGGGGGGGACTCTGGAATACTTGATCGTAAATGACTTTGCCGTTAGGTGACGCCTCTGAATCTGATTAGTAATTAGCTTACTGCTAACATGAAAATTTAGTTTGGTCTGAGGCCGTGAAAGAAATGAAATTATCTGGCCAAATGGGCTAAAAAAAAACAAAAAACGATTTTTAGAAGTTGACTTTAAAATCAGTTTTTATAGTTAAAACCCCCTTTAAAGTAATTTAAAGTCATCAAAACACATGGAAAACTAATATTTCACCATTAAATACTTATTTTATTACTTAATGAATGTGTTTAAATTAGTAAAAGTAAGTTACTTATTTTTTTTGCTATACAAAAATAAATTGCGCTGAAATAAGAAAGGTAAGCGTTATTCGCACGGTTTTGGCAGTGCGAATAATGTCCAACATTATCCACACGGTAAACCGCACCGTTTTGACCGTGAGAATGATGCCAAACGATATCTAAAGGCCTTGGACTTGAGTAATGCATATAAAAATGTTAATAAAAATTAACAAATAATACTAACAGTCACTGTTACAGACTCTCACTTTAAAATTTTGACCGTGAGAATAATGTCGAACTAATTCAATTGTCATTTTAACCATCTTTCGAGTGTCTGGAATCTTATATTTGTATCCATTTTAGCAATAATCTGAGCGGACCTGCATATCGTTTGTTAATGATTAATCATTAATTAATTAATTAGTAATACTATGGATTTAGCTGATATAAAACTATACTATTAACTGTTCCAGTGCAATCAACTTTGTATTTTTAATCTGTATAATTATGAAGTAACTTTTTATTAACTTTCATACATAATATTTAATTGGACGAGACTCTGTTATGAAACAGAATAATTATTATTCTCCCCAAAACTAGCATTGTACCTGTGGTCAACATAAATCCATTAAGTTAATTTAATTTATAGCATGAAAAAACAAAAGAAGATACAATCGTATAGCCAGTATAGCATAAAAATTTTAAAGTGAGAGCCTGTAACAGTTACTGTTAGTAACAGAATAGATAAGACAGGCATGGGTGGGGGGGAATAATAAAATGTTTCTGGGAAAGAGCCTGCTTGCGTGTTTGCAAACATCCTCACTGTGGTTGTAAAACACCCCCCCCCAAAAAAAAAGTAAGACCGTCCTAGGATTCGATCCGCGTACCATAATGATAATGATACATTGAACTAAGCTAGATTAACCACTCAACTAGAGAAGCTGATGAAAATATTTATTATTTTTAAATTATAAGTTATTATCATTAATTGCACACTAATCGATTTTTATGGCAATGGTACTTTAAAATTTCAGTAATCATGACATTTTAATATTATTTATATTTTATTTAATAAGTGTTAGCATATAAATTACACATTTTAGCCTAAATCGAGTGATATCGGCAATTATTTTGTCCACACCGGGCGCGTTTTTTTTTCATCGTGACCAGCCACTATAGGTAAGACACATGCGCCGACGACCCGTGTGGATAATCTTATCTTATCTTATCTGTTTACAGACGCTCCTTCTATACAGAAGATTATTGCGTCCTACGCTTATCTATGGTTTGTGTTTAGTCCTGCATTTTTATTAGAGATTTAAATGTTGATAAAGTGTTGGTTTTCCTGGATTCTTCAGGCAACCCATTCCACGCCCGAATTCCGGACGGGAAGAAGGAAAACTTGTATGTGTTTGTTCTTGCATACGGAATAAGAAAGGTGTTTTTATCCTTATGTCTATCTGAGGGTTGTATTAAGTTATCTTTGTGTTGTATTTCTAAATTAGAATTAATTGCTTTATGTATGATTACTACTTTGCTCTTGGTTCTTCTATCCTCTAGTGTTTCAAGGTTTAATGATTTAACTAATGGTGTTATTCTTGTCAGTTTCGAATATTCTCCAGTAATGAATCTGGCAGCTCTTTTTTGAATTTGTTCTAGTTTATCAATGTTTTCTTTGGTGGATGGGTCCCATACAGAAGATGCATATTCTAGTACAGGTCTCACCAAAGTGAGGTAGCATTTTAGTTTTATATCTCTATTACATTTGTTAAAGTTCCTTTTTATAAAGCCTAAGGTTTTGTTTGATTTTTTAATAACTTCATTGACATGGGGATTCCATGATAGTTTCTCATTTATTAAGACTCTTAAGTATGTTTGCATCTTTAGTTTGGGTCAGTTCTTTTCCATGAATGTAAAATGTAATATTTTGAATTTATTTGTTTCTTTTTCTTCGAATAATCACTTCGAATGAAATTACCCTCAGCACTTCTTGCTAATTAATATAAGAAGGCCAATGAAATAACGTGCTGAAAGATGTATATTTATTTGTAAATACTTTTTCAAAACGCCAATCTCTGTGTTCTTTATCTTCCGCCATAATTTGGCATTGATGCAATAGTCTTGTGAAATTAATCTCAATACGTGTAGCTACCGCCATGTTTGTTGTGATGAGCGATTAACTTATTTCTAGCACTGAAGACTTCGCCTTTTATAAAAGGTGTGAAATTCATGATTTTAAAATGTCAACTTTTAATTACATTTTCTTGGGATGATTTTGCCATATAATTATTGTAATTTCAAACCATTTAGTTCAGTTTTAGAGCAGCATTTATTATTTTCATATTAATATTAAATAAAATATCAAAATTTGATCAACAAAGTGTTGTTTTGTTTATATAAAATCACATTGCACCCGTTAGTTAAAATTGATCTTTTGTTGCCATTTTTTTTTCTTTTAAGATTTGTGTCAAATTGTTCAGTTTCAGTGATTGGTCAATGCCAGAAATGATGTAATGTAATGTATTTGAAATTGAAGTAGATTAGACCAACCAAAATTTCATAAATTCAAGCACTAGTTAAAAGCACTTAAACTGGCAACCATAAGACTAAAGACAATATATAATAATAATAGAATACATTATATATCATTTTTGTCTTTAGTCTTATGTAAAATATACAATTCTTATTTTAAACCAATCAACTACATTGAATTATAATTATATTGATGAGTGGGAGGGGGGTTTGCTAAAAAAAAATAAAATTATGGTGATAGAACATCATTTTTATATTCTAGAAAATTTTGAATGAGTAGATTCGTTAGTTATTTTAAGTCTTTCTTTTTTTAAATTCTCAATAATGCATAATAACATGACTGACCATCCTCATTATATTTAAAGTTTTGAAGGTTCATTTTAGGTGTCTCAGTAGATGCTAAAATTAAAATTTATTGAAAACAGTTGTATCAATGTACAAACAATAACTATAACATGGAAATTTTTCTTTGTTTTTAATATGGGGGGGGGGAGATTTTTAGTATTCTTGTTATTTAATAATATTAATATGTATCATTTTAATGTGCATTCTCCCACTTTGCATGTCCAATATATTTATTGCTGATTCTTCTTATGATTCCAATCAATAGTAAATTCTTTTTTTCAAATTCAATAGAAACCTTTACATTTCATGTATAGTAATTGAACTGATAATGAATATTTTGTGAGTGAGACTGCAATCAAGCTTATAGAGATATCTTCAATCATTTAAAATTTGAAGATAGCATAGTTAGTTTACCACAAAGGAATCAAATTTTCTGTTTAAAGTCAATAACTCAGTAGAAAAAAAATATTTTCATTTTTAATAAAGGTTATTTTATAGCACTTAATTTGGAAAAGTAAATTGTTTTAAAGCTAGTTGCACCAAATTTATCCTTTGACAGAAATGAAAATAAAACAAATTATATTATACAAAAGTCAAACTTTATTTGTAGCTTGAAAAAAAAATATCAAATAAATATACAAATTGTACCATATAAAAGACAAACTTTATTTTTAACTTTAAACAAAAGTCAAGAAAGTAGCATGCTCAAATAATTTCTAAACTTGAAATTCTAACATGTTAAAAATATTATTTTTTAGACAAACTTCAACCACTGTATTTTATAGTGAAGATCAATAAAATTAAATGAGAATTCTTATCTATCAAGTTTGTCATACTTGAAGTCATTTCTGTCCCAGAAACTCATATGTGCCATTAGTTCTTCCAAAGAAGGTTTAACATATCTGCTACGAACATTGTGATATACTGGTTCTCCCCAGAGAGTACCAGTCTTCCAGCCTTCAACATTTTTCATCAGTTCATTTTCTTCATCCCTATTTTTTCTGTAGTGCTTTAAGATACTGTGAAGCAAAAATATATAAGAAGAGTTTCAAATCATGAAAATAATTGAAAAATGATTTTAGGTTTTCAACAGATTTACTGATCCTAATTTGTTTAATCACTATGTATGCATCACTAACAATCTTTATCTTTATGATCATGGGAAATCCCATTAGTGTTCTACACTTTACCACAAAAATGCACAAATAGTTAAATTAATTTTCCAAGTTTATATAAATTTGATGAAATCAAAATTAAATGCAAACAATAAGTTTACATGCAAAATTAAACCCATAAAACAATTTTTTTAAAATTACCTTCCCCAGGGAACTCTGATTCCTTATTTAAAAATATCAAAATCAAATTCTAAAAATGTTAAAGGGAAAAACTTTTCAAAATTTCAAACATTAATTAATTATTGCTAATATTAATGCTTACGCTCTGTCCTTTTCAGCAAATATAAACGGTTCTATTGCTATTCTTGAATCTCTCATTTCCAGTTTCTCCAATCTGTATAAAATTAGAAAATCATATTAACTATTAACATCACCAACATTAACATTTTACTTAGAAAAATGGCACTAATAAAGGACCAAAATGTGGAAATAATTTATTTACTTTTCTATTAACAGTTTTTCCTGATTAGGTCCTTTTCTTTTTCATTATAATTTAAATTTAACTGTAGCTATCTCATTAATGTCTGTAGTTTATATTGACACTGAGCTAAGATTTTAATAATTTTCCAAACACTCTTTAAGTTTAAGTTGCATGTGAAAAGAGTGAGATTAAGACATTTAATCACTACCAAGGCTGAACAGGTTTAGTACTTTACTTAAGTCTATATTAAATTTGTGCAATTTTTATAAAAATTAAAGGGCACCAAAACTTTTTCTGGGGACTTTTTATGTTCATCGTTTATACTATGAAATAATATTTTAATATGAATTAAATACAAATTTCAATTCCCTAGCATGCTGAACATAACAATTAAACAAATTACCTTCTATTCTCTTTCCAAATAAAATAACATTTCCAAGCGACTAAGGTAAATCCAGTAAAAAGAGCGAATTGGGCATATCCTGGAGAGAAAAAAATTGACAAATGAAATTACAGACTTTACAACTTGATGAAGACCATTGACATGTATGGTGCCTTGGCACATTTTTAAACACAATGTCAATGATCTAGTACATATTTTTCCTCTCCTTTGTTAGCCATGATTAATTTTCTATTAGAAAATTGAACAGTGAAAGTATTTTCTTGGCTTAACCAGCAGAATATAACTTATATTACAGTGGGGCCCACTTAACTCGAGCCCTGGTTAACTCGTCAGCTCTATAAGTCAACGTTTTTTTTTGGAACCGCCAAATTCTCTCTTTGTCTTTGCATTTTTTCAGCGGTTAATTCGATTTTTTAAAGTCGCCAAGCCCTAATATTTCGAGCACAAAAGAGTGCCAAATTTGCAACTTACGATCTGTTAGCTCGATCCCCGTCTGTTCACCTAGCAATGCACTTTGGCATTTTTAGTTCAAAACAGTGTTGACATCTCGCTTTCTTCGAGACTTCCGGCTATTGTGTGATTCTAAGAGATTTCAATAAAAATTACCGGATGTTTTTACTTTCAATTTGATTCCGTTAGATTGAGTATGTATTCACCAGAGGTACTCGAAAATGGCGATAGTGATCTTTAATCCGTCATTATTTCGCTGTGCATGTTATATTATTATTAAACTTAATTCATTTTCTGATGCATTAATCATTTTATTTTTTAAGATAAACGAATATCTTTAGAAAAGAAAATAAAGGTTTGTATCGAGTATCGAGAATCGACGGTGGTTTTTATATAATTAAATTTTCTTCTTCTTCTTCTTCGTTCTCAAAATCTTTTGATAGAGGATTTAGACAGCAAGTCCTATATTTGTGATGAACTGCGCTGTGGCTGTCAGTTGGTCCAGTCCACCATAGAGTTTGCCATCGAGGGTAGCTTCCTGGGGCCATATGTCTGTCCGGGTATGGTGGTACAGAGGGCAGTTTTGGAGAACATGTTCCGCATTTTCCGCAGCTGTCCCCACAGGGGCACATTTCGCTTTGTCCAATTCGAAGTTTGCGGAACATGTGTTGCCTAAGTTTGTTGTGGCCCGTCCTTAGCCTGAAAATGATGTTTTGTGATTGGCGGGGGAGTTTGAAGTATGCATCACTTTTTGGGTGGTTTTCTTTGAGCTCGGACCATCTTTCAGATTCACTTCTTTTGAGAATTGCATATAATTAAATAAAAATTATTATTATTCTTTTAAAAGTTTGTTGTTGCCTTGTTACCAGTAAGATACGTGACTGTGACTAACGCGCGTGACGCTGAAATCAAATCATTTTCTTAATATTCTAGTAGATATAATATACACGTCATCACTGTTGTAGGTCGAATTCTGATACGGTCAAGGCCGCATTTGTTACTATTTATATTACAAGTTACACGTATCATTTGATTGACGGAGGAAATTTGAGTGCGGTCTCATAGTGACAGATATCCTGCACGTCAAAAGCATTAAACTTAACATTACCATATTGATATGTTGTTTTTTTTTAATTCGCCCATTCGTCGGGCATTGCAAACACGCGCCATGAGGCGAGGCGAAAAATTTGACCTTTAATGCATGCGCAGACAATTATAAACTGGTAACTTTTTTTTTATTAAATTGAATCGAAACATGACCACAGAGACGTAATCAAAGTCAGTTTACTTTTACTTCGGCAAAAAAAACATATATATATATATATAAATTCCCGACTAGTCATAACTTTTCCCGACTTTCAAGACCGGGAAAATTATTTTAAGAGAATTCCCGACTGAGTGGGAACCCTGGGTTATATTTAAATTATTTAAATTGATTGCAGTCTCACCCCCATTACATTATATTTAAACGGTCCTTAAAAATGAACTGTCTTAACCTTAGGAAAGATTGAAGAAATATTAGGGTCCCGATATTGCGATACGATTCCGATTAAATCATTAATCGTCCCATCACTAATTAACGCACATAATGTATATAATTATAAAGAAATTTCAAGCGCATGTTAATATTTTGCCGTCATATTGGTTTTCGTTTAAGTCGGTGATCGGTTATCTCGGCGCCAATGTTCCCTTTCAGCTGCGCGGCGCCGCGCAGATATCTGACCGACACCGCGCAACAGTTTAGAATAACCGCGCAGCAAATTTGGTAAAATATTGCACAAATTATGGATGCTGCGCAACTTTGCACACGAGTTTTTTCACTTTGCACACGGATCAACGAACCTTAGAGGGAACATTGCTCGGCGCCATTTTTCATACCCCGAGGTATAAGTAGCATTAGGTCATGTAGAAAGTGATTTTACTTAACTAAAATTGTAATGCAATAATAAACCTAATTCATATAATATTACCGAATACAAGCCCACAAATTCAGGCAAACATTCATTTTCAAATATTTAACATTGGTAACCAATGTTCCTTATAATTTTTGCTAGTTCAAGTGCAAAATTAATAAACTCATGTGCAAAGTTGTCAAGCATCTATCTATTCTGTGCAAAGTTTTACATCCCACAAACAATGTTCCCCCTAAGCTTCGTTGGTCCCTGTGCAAAGTGAAAAAACTCGTGTTCAACGTTGCACAGAATCCAATTTTTTTGCAATATTTTACAAAATTTGCTGCGCGGTATCTCTAAACTGCTGCGCGGCGTCAGACAGATTTCTGCGCTGCCACGCACCCGCGCAGCTTAAAGGGAACATTGCCCACAAACAAACATTATACTTTTCAAAAAAATTTTGTGAGCTAACTCAAAACTGCTGAGTGGTGTCGGACAGATAGCTGTGGGGCTACGCAGCTTAGAGTGTACTTTTTTGGTAACTCTTGTCGGAGGGGAAAAATGCTGCGCTGTTTGTTGTTTTGGTGGGGTTTTTTGGGGGTTTTTTATGTTGGGTTGTTTTTTTTTGTTTTTTTTGGAGAGGGGGGGGGGAGATGAAAGCTCATTTAAAATATGCATAGGCATAGGGATGTATTAAAATAATCAATCATGCAAAAAGGAGAAAAGTGAACACAAATGTCACTTTTTAGTGTTTTTACTTGAGTTTACATGAATGGTCCCGGTCCCTATTTACCTATTTGGATGAATTATAAGTGAGGCCAGAACTTGATTACTTACTTTTGGAGTCAAGCCTAGTGATTAGTGATAGGCTACTCAAAATTTAAAAATAATAGAAATAATATTTTAATATGTCTACTGACTATCAAAACAATAGGATGTGATGTTTTCAGATAAAAGATGTGATGGAGTATCATGAGAGAATGGACTGATTGGTCATATTAATACTAAGGTTGTTAAAGGTTAACCGGTTAATCGGTTAACCAGTCCTCAGATCAGGACCGGTCCTATTTAATCAGGATCGGTTAACCGCAACTTCAATAAGCCCCCGCAACTTCAATAAGCCCGTAATAGCTTTTTACCCCGGAGTTCGTTTTTGTTGTGTTGAGCGACGGTAACTTCAAATCGCTTTCTCCCTATTCCGGTATCTAAATAATATACACGTCATCACTATTAGTTTACTTCGCCTATGGCTAAGGAATGCTTTTAATTTGCTTAGTTGTCGAGGCACTGTACGAGAGCTTGATGTGAACCACGGTCAAAGGTCACGGCTATTACTATTACTACAGTCGGACCGCTCTAAGTGAACTCAAAGGGATGGGGGTGGGGAACAAGTTATGGAGTTTTCTAGTTAGGGAAAATGAGGGTGGTGGGGGGGGAGGCTAGAAGGCTTGACAGGTCTTTGATGTTTCACATAAAAGGAAGCCTCTTGCTTTGACATACCAATACAAGACCGGGAGAAGAGACACCTTCCCTCCCCTCCCCCACTGTTATACGTCTACAGTGGGTTGGGGGAAGGAACTTTTTTCTTTTTAAATTGAGTCAGAGCATGCCTTGGAAAATGGCGAGTGTAGCTCAACCCCACCTAAACCCCACCCTATTGGGTTGGGGGGGGGGATCGACGTGTGCGCGACGAAATTCAATAATTCTGGCAAGTCGATGAGTGAAACATAATATGGTATTTAAATAAATTCCATCTTATTATCACTGTTTACTCCGTTTTATTAGGACCAGTTAACCATAACTTCATTCAGTCGGTATATTAGCTTATTACCCGGAGTTAATTTTTTGTTGTGTTACGGCAGAATACCAGAGCCAACACGCGAGCGACCGTGACATCAAAATCAAAGCGTTTTCTTAATAATAATAATATTCTGGTCTATAAATATGAAAATACATGTCATCACTGTTTGTGGAGTTCGCTAGTGACCGATTTTTAATTAAAAAATGTATTCGCTAGTTACCGAAGAATAGTATCCGAAGTAACAGCGCTGAGAGCTTAACGGACGCAAGCGGGCTGTAACTTCACCAGCAGAACTGGCGAGGCGAATATTTGATGCCTTCAGACTTCCCATAGTGGTTCTAAAAAAAATTAAGGGAACGGACAGTAAAACGGGCTTTTTTTTAAATGATTAACCGGTCCGCAAAAACAAACTGACTTGACAACAATTGATAATATGCCGTTTTAATGCTATTATTACATAAAAATTGAATATCATTACAGTTTAATTCTTTGTTCGGAATTTTTATTTTATAATTTTTTTTTCTTCTGAATTTGCTGTTTTGACAGCAACACTAGAGTCGGTACATCAAGGGCTCTTTGATGTCAGATCAAACGACGCGATGGGAAAATTTGATCAATTCTCTTGTTGATTCACTAAACATAGTATAAATTATATAAATACGGAGCGGTTAACCGGTCTTTTTTTAAAAGGTTAACCGGTCCTCAAAAACGAGCGGTCTTAACAACCTTAATTAATACCTTCATTCATTCACTTTCAGTACTTTCACATTAGCTTTACCTTACTTTAACTTGTTCCTTCAAAATTAACTGAAAGTTTAGTTAATTTTAAACATCCTACCAATTTTTATTTTTAATCCGTAAGACAAACTCCTGATAAGCAGCTAAAAATTCATTTCAATTGCCATATCAGATTATGATTAATTATGAATTTCTCAGACTTCATTTAGTAGTTGTCTCTCAGATACTACTTTTACAGGTCTGGCCACCCGTGGACTATTTTATTATACTATTACTATTACAATTAAACTATACTATACTCCCTATACTATACTTAACTTTAACACTTATTAAAATAAAGACAAATGTGGCACTTTTTAAATATCCTATAAACGAAGTTTTTTTGTTTTTTTTAATATATGAATTAGTGAATATGCCATATAAATCTAAGACGACTAAGAAACATCTTGAAATCTGCTACTATCACTTCACTATCAGATACCTCAAAAATTCCTTTTAAACCCTCTATTTATATTTTAATTGTTTATTAGTAA
This sequence comes from Ampullaceana balthica, assembly GCA_944989445.1. Classification (NCBI taxonomy): domain Eukaryota; kingdom Metazoa; phylum Mollusca; class Gastropoda; family Lymnaeidae; genus Ampullaceana; species Ampullaceana balthica. Next base: position 220,205 of record CALYLW010000525.1, on the reverse strand, counting down.
TATTAGCCTAATAAAACTATATAATCAATTGTCACGCAAGTCAGTAGTGTCTGTCAGTCAGTCCTACGCTATGCGAGGTATTCCCGATAAAAAAAAATTAAAAATTTGCTTTCGAGATTATACCAAAATGTGTTGCTAACCATAAAATATTGTGACGTGACGTCATTATTTGAGCTTTTATTAATGTGTGAAAGGAACGAAGTAAAAAGAGCAATGTTTTATTTGATGTGATTAATATTTTTTTATTTTTTTTTGTATTAAATGTCCGTTTTTGTGTATGTGTGCATGTCAATATTACGTACGTAAGTATAAATTTAATTTTCTTTATTAATATATAACATTCGTTTTTGAAATTTACAATTGGTTGTAGTTCGGTTGTCAAGTTTCGATGCGTTTTGAACTACAAAGCCATTATTTATTACTGAAAATGAAATTTGTCAACTTATGCTTCAGTTTAGCGTTTGTTTTTCTTTTATACACTTTGAGATTGCATATTTGTATGTTAAAAAAAAATCGGACTCCTCCCCACAATAGTTTTTTTTTATTGTTATTTACATGACATGTAATATTTCAATGTGTCTTAGACTAATTTTGAATAAAAAATCTTTGCTTTTAATATAGAACTGGAAGGGATGCTGACTTGACAATAATGAAAACGTTTATTAGAATTCCTAAAATGTGTATATTAAAGTTGATACCTTAGTATTTTCTTTTATCCAGTGCTTAACTTTACTTCAAAGGTTTCAAGCAAAATAAATAGTTCGTTGTTATTCATATTAGTAAATAGTTACAATTTTTTATTTACATGTTTTTGATAATGTAAAGGTAATAAACTGACAAGTCATAATAGATCTTGAAAAGGTGCTGACTTGACAACAATAAAAAACGTTTATGTGAATTACTAACACGTGGATATTAAATTGTAAATATGATTAACAGCTGATAAGTTAATCTTTTCTGTTATCCTGTGGCAAACTTTGCTTACTACGTTTCATGCAAAATAAATAGTTATTAACATGTGTAAAATTACAGTTTATTTTTTACATGTTTTGAAAATGTTGTGGTAATAATGTATGGACAAATGGGCAAATAAACTGACAAGTCATAATCATCGATGAAGCTTAAACGGCTTCAAATCACAGATATGCGTGATGTGGATCACATTACAGTCACATAATTTATTTTTAACGCACTGTGCTGTATTATTGGTGCACTCATAATTGGTGCGCACTATTCAATGCCGCAAGTTAATGTCCGGCTGACTCCTGAGCAATATTTATTAATACGTCGAACTTCAAACTTCTTTGCCGCAGTATCACTTTATGCTGTGTGTAATTCACTATGCATTTACTATTATCATGATTATATCATTATTATTCATGCAAACTTATATAACGCGAAGCCTAAGCTTGGAGGTTTTCTCATAACACATATATTCGTATATATAATCAAAATATATACTCTGCTATGTCCGTTCGTAACGCTAGATTTTAGAAAGCCCACCGCTAAAAAAAAATAACCCTGAAAAATATATTGCAAAACAAAAAAAACAAAACAAAAAAAAACACTATTTTCAAACGTCAGCATAAAATTGTTCAAAATGGAAAAGAGATTTAATTTTTCTCTCTTGGTCTCTACATTTTCTGATTATTTACTATGCGGCTTTCAGGCAGAAGGGACAATTACAAAAACTGAAATATATCCATTTATGACGGGTAATACAATAGTAATAAATATTTAACAGTAGACAGTAGTGAACATCACTAATTGACTTAACTACTAATAAAACAACTACGTAAAAACAAAGTTTTTGACTATAAATCCCTTATATGTCAGACAGAACTTAAAGTATTTATTATGTTCCAACGCGACAAATATTTACAACCTAAGACTGAGTGAAATCCTCCTCCACGAGATGTGGTCCCCGATGGCTGCGTGAAGTCAAGTGACCCGTAAAATGTAAACAATATCGACCGCTAAATATAGTTTATATAGATAAACTAAAAATGCATTAATTTAACGGAGTGGTTATCCCCAGAATTCTGCGAATAATTTTTAACGTTATCCCCAGAATTTCTGAGAATAACGTTGAACGTTATCCCCAGAATTCTGTTCTATTCGGACCCAGGGTCTCTGTACTTTAAAATGGTATTTATCCATCATGTCTTCGTGGCCGTGAGGTAGAGTCAAGGACAGTTGACGTTGTGGTACTGGGTTCGATTTTCGCATGTGGAATTTTTTTATTTTTTTTTAATTAATTTTTTTTTACAGGGTTTGATTTTTAGATGGGGAATCTAATTTTTCTTTTTAATTTAAAAAAAAATAAAAAATTATATATATAGGTGCCGTTAACTTGCACGGTATGATACCGTGTAAGTTAGTAAAAAAATAACTTGCACGGTATGATACCGTGTAAGTTAGTAAAAAAATAACTTGCACGGTACGGTAATGTTTTAATGTAAAAAATAGACAACTAAACCTAACCCTGACCCTAAAACTAATAATTACAATATAATTGTAATTATAAGAATGTTAAATTGATTTAATTAGTTTTAGTCCCTGTATTACTGTATTTGTTTTTCTATTTTAATGTAAAAAAATAGACAACTAACCCTAGCCTAACCTTGACCCTAAAACTAAAAGATCTAATTTAATAGTAATTATAATAAGAATTTTTAATTGATTTCCATATTTTTTTTTCTATTTTAGTGTAAAAAATAGACAACTAACCCTGACCCTAAAAGTAAAAGATCTAATTTAATCGTAATTATAAGAATTTAAGAATTGTAAAAAAAAGAAAAAATATTAGTCTCAACCGAAAATCGAACCCCATGCCTGTTCTTCTACATTACGTTCTCTAGTCCAACTCTCAATCATGAGACCACGGAAGTTCGTACTTTTTGTAAATTTTAAAAAGTTATAAATAAGTGACTACAAAACCGTCTCTGCGCATGCGCAAATACCGTGTAACTTAGGAAAAAAATAACTTACACGGTATGATACCGTGCAAGTTAGAAAAATAATAACTTACACGGTATGATACCGTGCAAGTTAACACTACGATATATATATTATATGATAGGCTATTAGTACTATTACTATTATACCCAAGGGCCTCCAATTCCTTTAGGCCGGTTTGGCAGTAATATAGGTTTACAGTTCATGACATATTATTTGAGGATATAGGACAATATATTTATTTATAAAAATAGGCAATATAGTATAGGATAGGGTATTAGCTATTAGTACTATTATTATTAGTAGTACTAGTAGTGTTAGTGTTAGTAATATCGGCAGTATATGTCAATTGCGCCGCTACCAAGGTAGTGTCGCAGTGGGATGAATGTGAGTCATTTAAATATTATGCGATAACAAAAGGTTTAAAATAGAATTATATTTTTTTGGCGAATATTGACTATTCCGACCGGGTCATATATATGACGTCATACATAATATATGTATGATAAATATATTGGCCTATACTTATACCAGTGAGCTAGATAAAAATAGCTCAGTGGACTGAAAAGATTCTAAAATATAAACTTTTAAATCAATATCAATATGAAAAACAATAAGGCTGGTACTGTTATCTTATTCAGGTCAGATATAATTATTATAATCAACGTGAATTTACTTGATATACATGATATAATGATAAATAATGCTCAAAATTAACTTTGAGAATAGTTCACTGAATTCTCCCATCAACGTCGAGAGTCATTTACAGAATTCTGGGGATAACGTTCAACGTTATTCGCAGAATTCTGGGGATAACGCTGAAAATTATCGCAGAATTCTGGGGATAACGCTTTCCTTAATTTAATAACTGTACATTCGATCCATCTGAAATTTTGATACGATGCATTGTTAGGTGACAAAAGTAAAAGCCTTTATGAATATGCCAAATTTCAGCTCGATGGCATCAAGAGAAGTGGGTCATTTTTTACTTTTGTTTTTCCGCCCTCCCGATCGACGACAGCGAGCCCAAGACAGAGGCGGCGGTGAAGTTAATATAAGGGATTTAATAAATTTATAATAAAATAAAATAACACATCATCACTGAACTGATCACTACATTGTCTACATTCGTCGGCCTTGGACTTTGTCAGTTTATAATAATAATAATCAGAATATGCTAATTAATAATATGAATGAACTGTGAGTTTAAAATATATGTAATTAATATTTCTACCATTAAAGAGTCTCTTGGGGGCTCGTGCAGCCCACTCAAGGGGGTTAAAACCCCCCTGAGGTGGCATCTCCTGCTTGTAGGTAACCATTTTAACCTTCACTGCAGTTCGGCACTTTGAGCTATTCGGCACACAATTACGTTTACAGGCGAAAATGAAAGTTAAATGTGTAAATTACGCCACATCAAACACCGGCGTTTAACACTAAAAATAATATTCATTTTATGAAGAAATGTTAAATGTAAACATGATTATAATTCTATATTTGAAATAGTTTTAATGCATCACAGATCAGTACATCAATTTTTTGTTATTATAACCATAATAAAATTTAAGTTTAAGAACATTTGCATTTTCCCATATTTAACATATATTGATGTGGTTGATCTACGGTCATCAACCCGGCTTACCCGGTTTTTACTTAAGTTTTTTTTTAAATATAGGCCTAGGGAACATGTTTGTCTGTTTGTATAAATAATATTTAAAATTAAAAAAGCTTTATATGACTTTTTGGAGAATACACTGGCTTCTTATTCCGTTTGCAAGAACAAACACATACAAATACAAATATATTTCATTTCCTCGTCTGGAAGTCCATAAATGACGTCACACACCTAGGGAGAGAGGGTGGGGGGTCCACACATTTGTGACGAGGGGGAGGGGGGTGTTTGAGAAAGTGACGTCACATCAAAACTCCCAACTTTAAATAAAAGTTCCACTTAAATATTTGATTTCTTACAATTTATTTTATGACGCTTTACATGGCTACACGCGTGTTATGATATTAGAGTGCAAACTTACACTAAATACAAACTTCAATGACAAAAAAGTGATTTGAAACATGCGCTATTTCAAATAGAAAATTCAGCATTTTAAAAAAGGGGGTGGGGGGTCTTTGTGACGTCATATTGTAGGGGGGGTCTAAGTTTTTGTGACGACGGGGAGGGGGGTGAAAAATCGGCCCTAATCGCGTGACGTCATTTATGGACAGCCCCGAATGGCTTACCTGATCAAACCAGGAAAACCAAGACTCTATGTTACCTGATCAAACCAGGAAAACAAAAAATCTATCAACATTTAAAACTCTAATAAAAATGCAAAATTATTTTTAAAGATAAAACAAACATGGAAGAGCGTAGGGGCAATAATCTTCTGTATAAACGAGCGTCTGTAACAAATAAGATAAGATATAAATAGAGATGGCACCCGGTTTGGGGGGGGGGTAAAGGCCAAACGGCAACGGAGTTTTGCAATACTTTGAAAAATGTTGTTTCCATTTGAACATCATTTTTTTAACATGAAGAAATAAATAAAAGATGCATAATCACAATGTAATAATTCACTATTTGAAAACAACAATTTTGAAAATTGTGCATAATTGTGCCAGCCCTAGGGGATGGCGAGTAGGGCACCGCCCCATGTCATGGTTACCGTGTCCTACTCGCCACCCCCTAGGGTGGCCACATTCCTGTCTGCATATGACACACGATAGATTATTACATCACCGCCAGTTCATAAAACAAATATGTGAGGCCTCTGTGAAACAGACATATATAAATATTACAGACGCTTCTTCTATATATAACAGTATTACTTCCTACGCTTTATCCATGATTTGTGCCTAGTCTTGAATTGCTAAGGGGCCGTCCATATATGACGTCACGCACCTAAAAAGGGGGAGGGGGTCACACATTTGTGACGATGTGTGACGGGGGATGGGGGATTCTAAGTATTGTGACGTCACGTCAAAATACGCAACTTTATATAAAAGTTCAACTTAATTATTTGATTGCTTAAAATGTATTTAATGACGTTTTACATGGCTTCGCGCGTGTTACGATATTAAAATGCAGACATACACTAAATAAATACTTAAACTTAAAGGGCAAAAAAGTGATTTGAAACATGCACATCCTCAAATAGAAAAAAAAAGGTTTTTATGGGTGGGGGCGCAAAGCTTTGTGACGTAATATTGGAGGGGGTCTAACTTTTTGTGACGAGAGGAGGTGGGGTGAAAAGTCGGTCAAAATCGCGTGAAATCATTATTGGACGGCTCCTAATTAAGTTTTGTATGTTGATAGTGTGGTGGCAGTGTTGATTTTCCTGGTTTTTTAATGCAACCCATTCCACGTTCAAATATACCATATTGTCCATATTTTAAAGTTTAATTTAGATTACAAGAATTTGACTCACATAGAAATCCATTATCCATTACAAACGATAAAAGTTATAGAATGGTATATAATAATATTATTCAGCCGTCTGGAATTCAAGCCTGATCAAACCAAAACGAACACACTAACAACATTCAAACTCTAATAAAAATACAGGACTATACAAAAACCGTGATAAGCAAAACACGGGATAAGAAGCATCTGCAATGTAAAAGATTTAAAATGCTTTGACTTTGACGCGGTGGTCGAGTGGCAGCGCACTGGACTGATGGTCACGGGTTCGAATCCGTGTGAAGGCAAGGGTTTGTTCCCGGGGCCTAGGGCGTCCCTGAGTCACCCCGCTCCGAATGGGTACCTAACACTACATGTAGTTAGGCGGCTGGGCAATGCGTGGAACCCACAAAGCCGTGGCCTGTGAACGCTGCATCACTTGCCAAACAGATCATCTGTCATGGTCTGTGGACGCAACTATCTTCTGCATAGAAGGAGCGTCTGTATAGATAAGACAAGACGTTGTCATATCACCGTTTAATTATTAACTATCATCACGGCTCATGGATCTCGACGTCGACGACGACGCCCCTGCATACGACATTCGCCTAAAACCCTACAATGAAGAAAGTTGATGTATTTTACTCCTGCAGACAAATTTATTAATGCGTTATCCAAAGACCAATAATATTATCGTATTTTTATATTTTATATTTTTAATCATATTTGTTTGTCTTGTGTATTCTTTCGTAATGAAGCACAAGCATTTTTTTTTACAGACCACGGGCCACAAACAAACGGAAAAAAAACGTTTTTTCAACTTTGACCTCTCAGGTTCACAGATTCACAACAAAAAACAATTAACATGGCTACAAGTCCCGAAGAATATGCAGATTTTCAAGCTCATATTCTTAATTCCGTTAAACACTACCGAGATATTCAAAAGAAAGAAGGTGACGTCTCTCCCATTGCTGAATGTCTTATAAGATTAGAAGGCCATGAAGTAATAGACTTTAGCTCCCAATATGGTAGCGAATCGAGTATTTCTTACGTCGCCTATAATTTGGCAGGAAAAGCCTGCGTGTTTCCATCTTACGGAGACTACACCCAAGCTTGTGTCTTTGTAAGTGAAAGTACATTATAGTATTATAGTTATGAAACTTTCATAAATTATACAATCAAATTAAATTTAAATTAAGAGTTCCTCAAAGAACTGTCTGAGGCCCCCTACTGATACTGATACTCTCCGTTTCCACTCTGACTCTTCCCTTCCTAATTGACTAATTGGTTCCAATTTATTTAGGGCTGTTAACGATTAATTTAAATTTAATTGTTAACTTTTGAAAAATTAACGATTAATTAATTTCGATTAAAGCCAACAATTAAAATTTATGATTTCATAAGTAACTCTTATTAAACGTTCTTGTTGAAAATCTAAATAACAACACTGGAATGTCTCCTTAATATGTCATCTTTTAACCAACTGCCCAAATAGGCAAGTGTGTTGACATTATTTGGTTCAAGTGATGAGGGGGTCTAATTGACAATATAACCAGCCGAGCTGAACAGTCGTTCACATGGAACTGAGGTAAATGATATGCACACAATAGTCTTGGCAAGGAATGACATTATCGGATATCGGTGTTCATTAAGTTTCCACCATTTTAGAGGGTTAATGGGTTCAGGAAATTTCATCTCCATTTTGTAACGCAGTAATTCATCAGAAGAGCTTTCGTTATTTTCTGTCTCTGAGTCAGACTCCATTACTGCCATTAGTTTAATACGCTTTTCATTTGGTTTGATAAGTAGGCAAAGTGTTAAAACCATGGTTGGCAAACTTTATCAACATTCTGAACATTCCAGTCAGTCAATAGTTTAAAACCAAAATGTTTGTGTAATTGTCAAGAAATTTATTATTTATCGGCCGCTATTTTTTATTATTATTTTTTTTACTTTTCGACTTCCAATAATTTGTAGGTGATGGGTCGATTAATCGTTATAAAATAATTTAATCGTTAAACAATTTTTAACAATTAATCGAGAAATTAATAGTTCATTTACGCAGCCCTAATAATGACATACATATAAGTATTAATGCATTCAATAAACATTCATATCTTAATAACCACACAAATGACAGTATGGTACATATAAGCTACATTTATCATTAGAAGAAATGTTGTTTAACTAATTTTGAAAGTAAAGTTTGAAGAGATGTGTCTTTAGTGCAGTCTTGAAGGTCTTAGTAGTTGGAATACTGCAGATGTGTAATGGTAGAGAATTCCATTTTTTGGCGACACAAAAAGAGAAAGACCTTTCACATAATGTTTTAGTGCGTATTTTAGGAGCAGAGAATACGTGTGTCTGCAGAAGAGCGTAGCTGATGAGTGAGTGGGTAGACAGAGAGATTCAGTAAGATAGGAAGGGCATAAGTCAGAAAAGAAGTTGTGACAGAACGGACAGTTTTTAATCAATAGAAATAGTATATGTCACTGATTTTTTAAAAATATTCATACTGGAAGATATGTTTTTTACAGTCATAGAGATCACTTTTGACACTGTCCTACCTGGTTCTTATCAATGTGGATGATACTATTAAATCCAAGGAGCACTGGATTGGATCTCAGAGCTTTTTCTCAAACTATATAATAGTTGTTTTTTTTTAGAAAATGTATATTCTAATGTCATGACCTTTGCATCATCGTCTCTTCAGGAACAAGGAGCTTGTATACTTTTAATCTGTGGTTATTATTGGAAGGGTGAACATTATATGTACATAACTATAATTTATGGATCGCGCCTAATTTAAATCATTGCTGATTTTGAAATGAAAGTTATATCTTCAATTGCAGAGGACATATGGGCCTTGGTGGAACATTGCTCCGTCTGGTAGGACTAAGTATCGGGGTACGCCCTCTGAATTTGCAAGTGAAGATTTTATCGGTATGTTTTTTTTCCACATATTTTTTCAGAAATGTCTTTATATATTAATATTCATAAACCAATTTTTGTCAATAAATTTAGATTCCTAATAAGTTTAAAAGTATTATATCTTGCCGAAAACATGCTTTTATTAATATTGGTGTTGCAAAATAAATGATTTCCCCTCCCCAACCCCAGAGATATCTTTTGCAGAATATCTGTACCCAGTAAGAATTGAAGTGTATGAGACATACAACCCAGGGGCAATAGTTCGAATCCTTGCATGTGATAGAGCAGGAGGCACTGATACTGACAAAGGACAAATAACGTAAACTCTTTGAAATGGTCATCTAGTTAAAACCAATATTTTTTACTGTATTTACTCATGGATGCTTATTAAGGGAAAAAATCTGAACTTAAAATGCCTACAAAGTCAGCACCAAAAAAAATCACTTTTTGCAAGGGTTTTCAGATTAGTAAAGAATCAAATACTAATTTTAAATTTGTAGCAGGGGTAAGGGGAAAATAATGAAGAAATTAAATTATTAAAATCTGACTAAATTCTTTAGTCAGATTTCAATATTAATCATCAAAATAAAAATATGTAAGTAAGTCTGTAGTTTCTATTAATTGTGATCCAGATGGTATTTGCTTTTTCTTTGTAAGTTTTTTGTGCTGCCTTCAAGACATCCTGTAAACTTTATTCTAGCTTTAACTTTTTTAAAATTTTCTAATCAATGTATTACAGGTGGGTGACCTTGTGGAGAGGTCAGCCTAAGCCTTGCAAGCAACGACCAAGGATTTTCGCACCTCATTTGAAAAAGATCAATTTTGCCACAAAGTAAGATTGAACTGCAGTGCCAAAGAGTTGGTTGCCTTCACTCATGACAAGCTCTCCTTGATTCTTTCCCTTGAGTCCATTATCAACCTTTGTTCATGTTTTTTAAACTGTATACCTTTAGAATTCTTTCATCATGTCAAAAAATAAAATTGGCCAACATTCAAATATTTAAAGATATCCTGTGTCAGGATAAACTCACTCTTTTACAAATTATTTCTAGAATTATACTTTCTTACAAAAATGTTACATCTCAGAAATGTTATGGTGCCACCACATTATACCATTGCTACCTGTTATTACATATAGACTTTCATATTTCTCACTCAGACCGTTTCAGTAGTGTGACTAAGTGTTGCATGAAATGTAGGGCTGCTACTGGTTAAAAAATATTTTGTTCGATTAATCAAGGACAATTTTAATCGATTAATTTCGATTAATTATATTTTTATAACGCATATATAGATCCTCTTCAGTTGCAATTCATTATTTCGCGAAATCATTTAAGTCGCGGTAATTCCATGGCTTCCCAAATTTTGTGACGTAACACAATTCGTTCTGCTACACAAGAAATAAGAAAGAAAACTTTTTTGTTTACGTATGATCGTCTAAATAAATCATAATAATACGAGGGAAAAGTATGTAAGTAATAAAAAATATAAATTATTATTAGAGCTGTTATCGATTAATTTCAATTTAATCGTTAACTTTTGAAAAATTAACGATTAATTAATCAATAATTTCGATTAAAGCCAAAAATAGAAATTTATGACGTCATTAAACTGAACATTTCAAGGGAAGTAACAAAAACAGGTAATTGACTTTTTACAAAAAATTTATTGAGTTATTTCCCCTGTCTCACGGACATTCAAAATTAAGAATATTTTGAAATAAATTTTATGACAATGTGTTGATACTTGATCGGATGTTTGTGCTGAAGGTGGTACGTCAGCGATGTATTTGATCCTTTAAAAGAGAATTGTTTATGGCAGTGAACACAGTAAACTTTTTCACCATCTTCGACTTTGCCATCACCAGTTAGCTTAAAAACAACATTTTTGCTTAACTTTCTGGTTTTATGTTTAAATTTTACTGCGCTGATGCTGTCAGCCATTTTTTAGTTGACCTCTGCCGGTCCAAATTAATTAATAAAATAAATTATAATATTACGCGGGAGAAGTTTGTACGTAAAAAAATATATAAATTATTATTAATAATTAATTATTTATTAATAAAAAATTTTTTAAATATTATAAATATTTTTTTAATTTTAATAGAATTTTTATCGATTAAATAAAATTTTAACGATTAATCGAGAAATTAATCGTTAATATCCGCAGCCCTAATTATTACTAAATATATAAATATTTTCTTAAATTTTAATCAAATTTGAATCGATCAAATTAATTTTAATTGATTAAAATTTTAAACGATCAATCGATTAATTAATTGTTAATTTCCGCAGCCCTAATAAAATTATAATATTTTCTCGAATTTTATATGATGCCTTAACAGTTATAAAAACTATGATATACATATAACATTACACATTAATTATTGATTTAACTTTTGAGCTTAGAAAAGTTAATACCACTTCACCCTTATGTAATGCCTTTTTGATGACATTGTAGTTATTCATCAAACTTAAATATTTCTCAGTTTGATACGGTTAGAGCTGAACCATCGTCATTTGGATTACTACACAGAGTTAGATGGTATTAAATTGATTGGAACCAAAACACCACCTGGCAGTGACTTCTACATTCACCAGCCAGTTTTATTTGTAGATGATGCAGATCCAGATATATCTTTAGAGTTTTGTGAAAGTGATGCAGGGTTTAGAAAAGGTATTAAATTTTGTAAAGTTATGTGTGAGTTTTGTATATGTTCCCAGCATTTAAATTTTTATAATTTGGCACATTGGCATTTAAAGTTATGGTAATTATTGCATACTGCTTGTCATAATTGGTTCATATTAATTAATTTTTGACTGTATAGTCTTTTTCAGTTTAAAGCATATCTGTTTAAAATACTTATTTTTGTTCCAAATGTTTTAGGTCAATTCAAATACGTTTAAAGCTAAATAATTTGTGAACATGTTTAAATTTGGAAGATAATGATTTGATATATTTATGACAGAATTTGTGTAATAAATTTATTATAAATTAGAATTTAAAAAAACCTCACAAAGGCTCAGTTTAAAATTAATTACTTTATTGATTTCAACCAGTGAACTGTCAACAAGATCCAAGTGAAGATAATCCAAGTGAAGATAATCAAAGTAAAGATGATCAAATTTTGATCACAAATAATGAAGACAATCTTAGTTCTGAAAAGCAGCTTAGCTACAGCATGGCTCAAGTCTCCATAGATGCAGAAGAAAGTTCTTTTTTCAATCTTTTGCCTGTATGTTGATGGCTTATATATATATTTAATTCTTGATTTTCACAGTCAATCACTTTTTGACTTTTGTAAAAGAAATATTTTAGAATATAATTGACCAAGAATTTTTTTTAAATTGTACTAAATGTTTTTTATAATGCTTCATTAATGTGAAAGTTAAAAACTCAATGTTTTCAAATAAATTTGTAAAATCTATTGTGACATAAAATTCCTTTTTTCCCCATGTTTGTTTTCAGAAAGAAATTATTCATCTTATCCTCTCATACTTGGATCTTCAAGACCTATGTCGGCTTGCTCAAACTTGCAGGTTCATTATCCCCAGATCTGGTTTTTTTTTAATGTTTAGACAAGTTTTGTTAAAGAGCCAAATGTTTGATTTACATACTGTTATGATTTATTTTTAAAAAATTTGTTTCATGAAAGTATTTCCATTTAATAAAAAAAGTCACTTTTGCAATTCAAATTCACTCTATCAGCTTTGTTTCAAAACAAGATACATGTATTTCCAGTTATTAAAAAATGTACTTGATAATAATAATATAATTGATGTTTTTATGTATTACAGCCATATGAAGGCCCACTGCCATGACCCTTATTTATACACTGATTTGAATCTTCAGCCTTTCTGGACTCAAGTATGTCTTTAAATTAACTTTTGATTTTGACATAAAATATCAATAGAGAGATTTTATTTATTATTTGGGCATTGTTAGCTGGGGTTATTGCTGCCAATAGGTCTTTTTAAAAAAAGTTAGAAAGTTTGCTAGAAATGATGCCCTCCTTATATTGGAGCAAATTGTGTCACCTGAGGGTTACTGCCAAGGGGATGAGAATCACTGTTGTCATGTCTGTATTGGTTAAGTTAAATTCATTTGAGGTGAATATTTAGTGAGTCAAAAGACGTAATAATTATTATTGATGGTTGGAGGGGGGGGGGCTACAAATAATGGTGGAGAGTGAGAGTTCAGTTGGAGAGATAACTGGATGTGTCAGAGAAAGTTCATCATCTTGGTGGATTAAGATTTAGTCAATTTCTAAAGTGTGAAGTGTGAGGCAGCCTGACAAACTTTTCAATAATTATTAAATCAGGCTTGCAGTATTCATTGCTATTCCATATGAAGAATATAGTGTATTTATTGTCTGGGACCAGTTCACATGGGAATAAAATGGATTTTTTTGTGATCTAGAGTTCACAATTGAATTAATGGTGTGAGTGTCAAGACTGTGGTGATGAACCTGCATAGTGTTCCTGAAACACAAAATAAACAAAAATGTAAAACTTAATGCTGACCCCTACCCACCTCATATTCTCGATGTTCCCATTTACAAGGTACAACACATTTAATAGGTTCAGCAAAAACAAAAAGTGAAATAGAGTCAAAATTACTTAATTTGATATTTTTACAGGTATCAAGTTCCAGTATTTTATTGATGATACCAAAATGTCAGCGTATTCAACGTCTTAATTTGTCATGGCTAGGAAAAGGTGGTCATATGTTCCTTGCTCATTTGACTACGTGAGTTGCCAACTCATTACCACTGTCATTTATATTTCAAAATCTGGGTTCATCGAACCTGTATGTTGATTTTCAAAGGTGTTCATTTACAAATAATTGAGCTATCTTTATAATTGTAAAATTAAATTGATCAAAACTTAATTTCTTCAATAGGGGTTTTCCAAACATCAAAGTAGAGAAATCTTTTCAGTTTTTTTTTAGATCTTGATTTATTTTCATAAGTACGTGGAGACCTGCCTTTGAATCGGGACCTGATGATTCTTTCACAACATTAAATTCCTTTCTGACCTCAATAGTCAATTAAATTAAAAATAGTTTGATACTTTATATAGCCCATTACCCCAGCAAGCAGCTTGGCTCACAGTATATAAATAGTAACACATATATTTATAAATGCATTCAATCTAAAGCATTCATATCCTAATTTAAAAAAAAATATTTTAAAAAAATTTAATTTAAAAAAAGAAGAAAAAAAAGTTAAAAAACCCCCTGTTCAACTTTGTCTAGTTCAGTTAAATAGAATTATTTCTTATTGTAAAGAATTCTGTCAAAGCTTGACACAATCTCAGCTCTTTCCTGCTCAGCCTCATTCTCAGCTCATTCCTGCTCAGCCTCATTCTCAGCTCTTTCCTGCTCAGCCTCATGCTCAGCTCTTTCCTGCTCAGCCTCATTCTCAGCTCTTTCCTGCTCAGCCTCATGCTCAGCTCTATTCCTGCTCAGCCTCATTCTCAGCTCATTCCTGCTCAGCCTCATCTCAGCTCTTTCCTGCTCAGCCTCATTCTCAGCTCTTTCCTGCTCAGCCTCATGCTCAGCTCTTTCCTGCTCAGCCTCATGCTCAGCTCTTTCCTGCTCAGCCTCATGCTCAGCTCTTTCCTGCTCAGCCTCATTCTCAGCTCTTTCCTGCTCAGCCTCATGCTCAGCTCTTTCCTGCTCAGCCTCATTCTCAGCTCTTTCCTGCTCAGCCTCATTCTCAGCTCTTTCCTGCTCAGCCTCATTCTCAGCTCTTTCCTGCTCAGCCTCATTCTCAGCTCTTTCCTGCTCAGCCTCATTCTCAGCTCTTTCCTGCTCAGCCTCATGCTCAGCTCTTTCCTGCTCAGCCTCATTCTCAGCTCATTCCTGCGCAGCCTCATTCTCAGCTCTTTCCTGCTCAGCCTCATGCTCAGCTCTTTCCTGCTCAGCCTCATGCTCAGCTCTTTCCTGCTCAGCCTCATGCTCAGCTCTTTCCTGCTCAGCCTCATGCTCAGCTCTTTCCTGCTCAGCCTCATGCTCACCTCTTTCCTGCTCAGCCTCATTCTCAGCTCTTTCCTGCTCAGCCTCATTCTCAGCTCTTTCCTGCTCAGCCTCATTCTCAGCTCTTTCCTTCTCAGCCTCATGCTCACCTCTTTCCTGCTCAGCCTTAATCTCAGCTCTTTCCTGCTCAGCCTCATTCTCAGCTCTTTCCTGCTCAGCCTCATTCTCAGCTCTTTCCTTCTCAGCCTCATTCTCAGCTCTTTCCTGCTCAGCCTCATGCAATACTGCCATCTCCATGTTCTCTGCTCTGATGCCTTGTCAGTGTCCACTCTTGAGAGGACAGATATAACACATGTACTCTGATGCCTTGTCAGTTCCACTCTTGAGAGGACAGATATAACACATGTACTCTGATGCCTTGTCAGTGCCACTCTTGAGAGGACAGATATAACACATGTACTCTGATGCCTTGTCAGTTCCACTCTTGAGAGGACAGATATAACACATGTACTCTGATGCCTTGTCAGTGCCACTCTTGAGAGGACAGATATAACACATGTATTCAAATCACATTGTTAAACATTTAGTACTTATAAAAAAATGACCTGAAAAAGAGCAACACTACAAGCAATCTCAGTGGACTGTGGCTGACCCTCTCTCTGGCATTCACTTTTGTTCTCATATAATCATGCAGGCCAACCTTTCCTGTCAGCTTTAACACCAATCAGTTGGTGATTTTATAGTATTGAAACTTGTCATTACTTTGATTGCATTTACATGAAGATGTACAAAATATTTTAAAATGTGTAAAACTTTGACATTATAATTATTCCAATGTCAATATAGTTTTATTGGAAGTTTCATTTTTCATATTACATTTTTCTCTCTCATAAACTTAAGATTTTCAAGTTGTGAGTAGACAGTGAGTCTTGATTTAGTAAGAAGCAGTGAGACACTCAGGGAATTAAATTAGAGCTTATGATTAAAAGACGAAAATGGGGGTGGGACTGCTATAAGGCCATGTAGAAAGGAAGTTATTGAACAAGGTATGGGTAAGCTATAGGGCCTGGTAGAAAGGAAGTTATTGAACAGGGAATGGGTAAGCTATAGGCCCAGGTAGAAAGGAAGTTATTGAACAGGGAATGGGTAAGCAGTAGGGCCAGGTAGAAAGGAAGTTATTGAACAGGGAATGGGTAAGCAGTAGGGCCAGGTAGAAAGGAAGTTATTGAACAGTGAATGGGTAAGCTATAGGGCCAGGTAGAAAGGAAGTTATTGAACAGTGAATGGGTAAGCTATAGGGCCAGGTAGAAAGGAAGTTATTGAACAGTGAATGGGTAAGCTATAGGGCCAGGTAGAAAGGAAATTATTGAAATTATTGAACAGGGAATGGGTAAGCTATAGGCCCAGGTAGAAAGGAAGTTATTGAACAGGGAATGGGTAAGCAGTAGGGCCAGGTAGAAAGGAAGTTATTGAACAGGGAATGGGTAAGCAGTAGGGCCAGGTAGAAAGGAAGTTATTGAACAGTGAATGGGTAAGCTATAGGGCCAGGTAGAAAGGAAGTTATTGAACAGTGAATGGGTAAGCTATAGGGCCAGGTAGAAAGGAAGTTATTGAACAGTGAATGGGTAATCTATAGGGCCAGGTAGAAAGGAAGTTATTTAACATGGCACGGGTGAGCTTAAAAAAGACGCAACAACTCAATGAAGAAAGTGGCAAGAAGCCCACTACAGCAAACAAACATAAACAACAAACAAGTTTATAAAATGACCAAAATTACTAGTATTAATGTTTTATTCAATTTTATTGTAAATTTATTTTTGTATTGCTTTGCTTGATGGTTTCTTGTTTTAAACTTATTCTAAGATGTCAGTTTTGTTTTCCCGTTTTCGAAATGTTTAGATCTCAAAACTCAGGATGCACCTAACAAATTGTTCATTTTTATCTCAGATTCTTTGAAAACTGTGGCCAAGAGCTGGCTACTCTGGAACTCTGCTGTTGTAATTTTGTGGATAGTACGGTCCTGAAAACTGTGGCCAGTATTTGTTGTAACTTGTTAGGTAGGTCAACCATTCTTATAGTTCTGTGCTGAAAACTGGGCCAGTATTTGTTGTAACTTGTTAGGTGGGTCAACAGTGGCGTAGCATGGCTTTGTGCCGCCCGGGGCAGAACCCAAATTTGCCGCCGTCCCCCGCCGTCCCAAAACCGGAAAAATTTGTTGATTCTAAGAAAAGTTTAGTTTAGAACTAAACAGAAGATATTTTCTTTCTTTGTGTAAATAGTCCTTGTTTGACAATATCATGTGAGATTCTTTCAAACTCTAATACTCAAATTTAAAGACACAATTTCAAATCCAGTAGATTACCTGGTG
This sequence comes from Ampullaceana balthica, assembly GCA_944989445.1. NCBI lineage: Eukaryota > Metazoa > Mollusca > Gastropoda > Lymnaeidae > Ampullaceana > Ampullaceana balthica. The sequence continues at coordinate 202,572 of CALYLW010000525.1, read as the reverse complement.
TACGAAAATAAAATCTGCTTTCCGAATTCTGTAACTGAAACTGCCAAAATACTTACACGAATTTCTACTGTAGCCTCATCTTATGAAGACTAAAATTTTTCCATCAACTTTTTAGTTTTATTTTTTAAAATAATATGACCACATATTGGCTTTGATTGTTAAAATATGCTCTCGTGTACTTTCACTGGACGATTAAATTAAAATGATAAAGTCTCCACATAAAATTTTTAATTTTAACAAAAGTCAAAGCATCCTTTAAGTATTCAATATTCTTCTTTGTGAGTGTGGCGAGAAAGATGTGAATTTATGTTTGGCAAGTTTGTCTAGGGCTATATTGTTTAAATAATCCTTCCCGCTCACAACGCATAAACTTTAGTGATCTCTCTCAATCGATATATCAACAGACCAAAGGGTGTAAAAATGTAACAATAAATTTATTTACATAATTTACACAATAGTGGAAACTGGTTCCAAATGATAACAGTAATACAACCAATTAACTATCCCTTCTTTGGCCAAGTTTTATCATCCTCAAGGCTAATCCTTGCAACCGAATGTTTATGGTGTTTGTACTTAAGTGCAATGGGGTCGTCGCGCCCCGCTCTGTGTAGCGGTTGGTTCTGCACGCTCCCCTGGTCAGTAGGTGTGATGAAGCGTTCAGCTGGGTAGTGCTGCCCCACACACGGTGTCAGGGTATGAGAATCACTGCGAATGATTGTTGTGAGATTGTTGTGAGTCATTGTTGTGATTCGGGGTGAGTTTACAAGAGTTCACTTGTCAATAATGGTGTTAATTGTATTCACTCGGTATGAAAGTTAGACAGCCGGGCTGTGTATATATAGTGTGTGTGATCACGGAGAGAGGAGAGACGTGTGAATACTGACCGAGTGCAGAGGTCCCTAGTCCTTGTTAGGGCTAGCCATTAGTATAGAGCGTTGGCTCTGATAGCTGGTGACACATAGAGGGCTCGAGTGTTCAGCGTATTAGGGACAGAGGGTCCATGTATGCACTTACAAGTGAGTCGACATTGTGAATGGATTACGTCGTGTACCTGTATCTGTTGCTGTAAATATATTGCTGAATAAATAAAGGCTTGAAGTATATCGTGAACAAGAGTCGAGACTTCGTCTTAATTATTCCAGAACCCAGAACGCAACACACGGCTCCTTCAATGCTGACGTGTGTGGTTGGTTCTGCAGGGTCCCTCTAGCTGAAACGTTCAATTCCTTGGGCTCGGTAGACTGCTTCACCTATGGTTCCAGGTGACTTCGGTGATCACGGAAGTGTGAATGACCGGCTTCTATACGTCTTAAATAAATTTATTTCTTATCTCTGTGGATCAGGAGGAAAGTTTTCAACATTTATTGAAACTATGGATCAGGATAAAAGTATTTATGTTTTAGACTTTTCTCTCTCAGTGCTGTTGGGATCTTCCAAACAATTGTTAATAGTAGTACCAAATAGTATTTTGTTCCTTGACATGAAAATATTGTTATCTCCAAAAGATTATTATTTTCTAAATCTGTTTTATTTTATAACTATTAAACTTTGTGATTTTTTTACAATTCAGTTCAGGTTTAATTTAATACACTGTATGTTATGTAATACACTGTATGTTATGTAATACACTGTATGTTATGTAATACACTGTATGTTATGTAATACACTATGTTATGTAATACACTATGTTATGTAATACACTATTTTATGTAATACACTGTATGTTATGTAATACACCGTATGTTATGTAATACACCGTATGTTATGTAATACACCAGTAACTAAAGACACAGTTTAAACAATTATTTAATAAATTATTTTCATTCTTCTAAAATGGTTGTGATGATATTTCTCCTCAGATTTAAATTTGCACGGCTGCACTAACATCGATGATTTCTCTTGTTTGAGAATGTTATCACTACCAAAGCTCAGAAAGTTGAACCTTTATAGGACAAAGGTAGACTACTCATCTCTTATGGCTGTGATACGGTGAGTAGAAGCATTATTACGTTTTTCTAATTTGTTAAGACTTTCCATTTGCCATGGTACTCAATAAATATTATTTACTAGATATGACCCGTGGCGTAGCATACGCCGCAGACTTGCTCATATATAGTGCAAAGAAAAGGGGGTGGGGGAAGAACGGACACAAACAGCAGCACAGAGAAATTGAGAACAATGGGGGCCCTCACCCGACGCATTGTTGGTCTCAAGACCACCCCCCCCTGCACCATCCCCGCTTGCCAACCATAAATTGTGATTTCTGACCCTAGCGAGGGTCATGCTTGCTTGCTCAAATTGTCTTGTGCTTTTCCTAATTTCTGGCGAATTATATATATATTTATATATATATATAGAGAGAGTTATACCATGACAGTCTCCTGTAAGACTTAGTTTTTTATTAACATAACTAGAGGTGAACTGTAAAGCAATGGCAGAAAGATATACACCCCATCTCCTCACAATGACAGAGAGAAATACACCCCATCTTCTCACAATGACAGAGAGAAATACACCCCATGTCCTCACAATGACAGAGAGAAATACACCCCATCTCCTCACAATTCATGAGCTTCTCCTTTTTGCTTTGGAAAAAAAATTCATTCAAGTAATTTATTTTCATAATAATACCAGTTGGTGCGAATCTTTTCTAAGCTCAGAAGCGTAACTGTGCTTTCCGCGTCCTCGGCTTATTTATACAGTGATACCTTGAGATAAGAGTTTAATTCGTTCGATAACCTTGCTCGTATGTCAAATTGCTCGTATCTCAAAGCAATTTTCCCCATTGAAATTAATTGGAATGCCATTATTCCATTCCAGCTGAAAAATTTGCCATCCCTAATTGTTTTTGTTACGTGTTTTTGAATAAGAAAAATGTATTTATAAATGACAAATATGGTATAAAAACTTAATAAAAGAGAATATAAGCAAAAACAAAAAAACCTGGTTTTATAAAGTGTACATACATATTTGTATTTTGGTCACTTAAATGTAACTTACACACAACTTAAATGCTACTGTATGCTTAATTTTAGTCCCTGCTTTTCTCTTTACTGGTCTTTGCTTTTTTCGCCAGATTAAAAAAATAATAATAAATAAATAAAAAACAAATTAAAAACTGTCCAAAAAGGTTCGTTTCTTCCTCCCTTTCAGAATGCTGCGGAAATGAGTTAGGCAAGTGTCATTAAATAGCTCCGATGCACGATCAATTTCAACTTTTTTGGGGTGTTTCTATTCCACAAACTGTGAAACTCTCTCCCTCATTACCCAAGATCTCTTTTATCTCACTTGATAAGGATAAAAACACCTTTCTTATTCCGTATGCAAGAACAAACACATACAAGTTTTTCTTCTTCCCGTCCGGAATTCGGGCGTGGAATGGGTTGCCTGAAGAATCCAGGAAAACCAACACTTTATCAACATTTAAATCTCTAATAAAAATGCAGGACTAAACACAAACCATAGATAAGCGTAGGACGCAATAATCTTCTGTATAGAAGGAGGGTCTGTAAACAGATAAGATAAGATAAGATAAGATAACCTTCTCCACCTCTGGCTCTTCCTCAAAACCAATTTCTTGCAGAACCCCCGAATGCTGCTGTGAATGTAACTCTTTGAATTCATCGGTCGTCAGTTCCTGAGAGTGCTCGTATCTCAAATTTTCGCTCGTATTTCAAAACAAAATTTTGCTTGCTCGACAGCTCGTATCTCAAATTACTCATGTCAGGGCACTCGTATCTCAAGGTACCTCTGTAATTTATTTTTGGCGCCCTTGACAAATTTCAGCTTTGCGGCTTTTTCAATACTAAATTTTAATAAATTGAAAGATTAGCCCTCGGCGCCCTTGGCAACTGCACCGATGCCAAGTCGTTATGCCTCTGGTCAAAGCTCCTTTAATATTTTTCTTTAATTTTAACATCAGCCATTTACACCACAGATTCATTTAATAAAATTTAATTTTTAGTATAGATCAAATAAGAAAATAGCATGCTACATAAGGAATGTGATATTTTAAAAAGATCTAATTTTGTGCTGATGCGTGGAGTTTCATTTGATTTATTTATTGTAATGTTAATCTTGCTAACAGAAATGTAACTTAAATCACTATGTATTTAATTACTACATATGTATTTAGTTACTACATAAGTATTTAATTACTACATAAGTATTTAATTGGCGCCTGGATAGCGAAGTCAATAGTGCGCACGCCTCACAAGCTGAGGGGCGTGGGATCGAGCCCACGTTAAAGCCACAATAAAAATGTTGATGAATGACTATCGCTAAAAAGTCCTCTGACCTGGAGAGGAGATGGGCGCCGCCAAGGTCTACAAGCCCCGAGAAAGTTCTAATGGAAACATTAGAACCCCCTACAACCATGAGGTTATGGGACACAAAAACAAAACAAAAAAATGTATTAAATTACTACAGATGTATTTAATTTAGGGCTGTTATCGATTAATTTAAAATTAATCGTTAACTTTTGAAAAATTAACGATTAATTAATCATTAATTTCGATTAAAGCCAAAAATAGAAACTTATGGCGTCATTAAACTGAACATTTCAAGGGAAGTAAAAAAAACAGGTAATTGACTTTTTTTATTTTATTGAGCTATTTCCCCTTGTCATAAAATTTAGTTCAAAATTTCTTAATTTCCCCTGTCTCAGCATTGAAAATTAAGAATATTTTGAACTAAATTTTATGACAATTTGATACTTGATCGGATGTTTGTGCTGAAGGTGGTACGTCAGCGATGTATTTGATCCTTTAAAAGATAATTTTTTATGGCAGTGAACACAGTAAATGTTTTCAGCATCTTCGACTTTGCCATCCGCAGTTAGCTTAGAAAACAAAATCTGACCTCGACTTTCCAGTTATATGTTTAAATTTAACTGCACTGATGCTGTCAGCCATTTTTTAGTTGACCTCTGCCGGTCCACATAAATTAATAACATAAATTATAATATTACGCGGGAGAAGTTTGAACGTAAAAAAATATATAAATTATTATTAATAATTAATTATTTATTAATAAAAAAAAATTTTAATATTATAAATATTTTCTTTAATTTTAATCGAATTTTTATCATTTAAAATAATTTTAATCGATAAAAAAATTTAACGATTAATCGAGAAATTAACCGTTATTTTCCGCAGCCCCTAATTTAATTACTACACATGTATTTAAATACTACATATGTATTTAAATACTAAATATGTATTTAAATACTACATATGTATTTAATTACTACATATGTATTTAATTACTACATAAATATTTAATTACTACATGATTAATTACTACATATGTATTTAATTACTACATAAGTACAATGTATTTAATTACTACATAAGTATTTAATTACTACATATGTATTTAATTAGTACATAAGTATTCATAGTCTAGTAAAGTTAAATGTCATTTTTTTGTAACATTGCATGAAAATACTTTCGCAGTCTCCCAGAATATATCTTTAGGTTTAGCTATTGTGTACTGAAATAAATGGAGATTTATTTTGTGTATCAACAGGAGTAGCACTGATCTGGAACATTTAAATATTGGATCTTGTCAACTCTTGAACTCTTACATCAATGCAATTTTAATGGAACTTGGAAGTTTTTGCAAGTACATAATTTCATTATTCCACATTATTTAAAATTAACACATGAGAAATGTAATACATTACTTGAAGTAGCTAGATTTTAAAAATAAATTTATATAAATGTTTCAAGTAGCTTAGATTTTATTTATTCAATACTGATTTCATAGTAATATTTTAAGTAGCCTATTTATATTCAGTTCTGAAAGTATTGTAATATTTCAAGCAGCTTATATAAATTCTGTAATAAAACACACTTTTGAATGTTAGAAAGCAAATAAATTGTGTGTTGTGGTTTATATTTACCAATTTGGCCATTACTCTATAAAAAGGGGGATCTGATAATAAAATGGAAACATTGCATCTTGAAAAAGTTTGGAAGTGACCAATCTAAATGGAAGAAAAATCTTCTGTATAGAAAATTAACTTAATAGAAAATTCTTTGCATACATTTTTTAAATTTATTTTAGTTTTAGGGGGTTGTCTGTTTTTGTATTATAACTCTTAGAAAGTAAATATCAAAGATAAAAGCTTCATTAAAGAGCTGTAAACAAAAGAATATGTCAATGTGCAGTTGAAATGAGTGGGCCTACATTTTTACATTTTAAAAAACATGCAGTTTTTTTAATTGTTTTGTGTTTAATATTAAATCATACATTAAACCATCAATAGCCAGCGCCATATAATCAGTAATAGTAATGATCAGAAATATTTGAATCTCAATGAAATGCTGTCACTATATTTTTTTTGTGGGAGCTATTTAAAAAAATAGATCAATTAAGCATCTCAAACTTAAATATATATAAACTTTTACCATGAACAATAAAGTATTGGAAATTTCTAATATTTGTCTTATTTGCAGGAAACTTAAGAGCTTAGACTTGTGGCGTATGAAAGCTTTAAGTGATGAAGGGCTTGATTACCTTTACAGCAACTGTCATCAACTACAGGAGTTGGACGTTGGCTGGTGGTCAGTAGATAAGAATGAATACTTTGATTTCTGGAGTAACAAGAAATGTTAATTGTAGTCAGGGCCGGATTTCCGCCTAGGCCTACAAGGCCCCGGCCTAGGGCCCAAGCCAGCCTAAGGGCCCCGGTGGTGGAATCTTTACATAAGCTCAAAAAGATTTACTTTAACCATGAGAAAAAATCTTGAATTTAGAACATTTGAGGAAAACCGAAATTGTCTTAAATAAATTAACAACTAAACACCAAATTGAAACATAAAAAATATATTATTCTAAATAATAAAACAAAGTTTTATTGTTTAATGACCCTCTCTTTTATATTCGTAATAGAAATATAGATATCACGATGTCTAACTTCAAAAATATCTAAGTGGGTTTCAGAAAAGAAATGAAATAAAGAAAACAAAATCGAAAAAAGAAAACGTGCTTCTTCGTAATGTATCTAAATTAAACACATTTTTCATCTAGACCTAGTTCTGGCTCTAGTCCTAGTACTTCATGTAGTAGTACTAGTGCATTAGCCAGTGGCAGTTGCAGCGATGCTGCGAATGACCGTCAACAGGCAACTCCAACAAACGTGTCTGTCTGCAACTAGCTACCTGAAAACATTATTTCTGAAAAGCCGTAACAGCCAGTGGTGTTGTGGAGGGTGGGCGCGGGAGGGCTTTACCCTCCGACCTTTTTTGACAGGGAGGGCGCGTCCACCCTGCATGGGGGGCATGCAATTTCAATTAACTTCACTTTGACTTTTGAGACTGTGTTAGTTGTAGAACTTGTACCTTTGAGAAAAATACGCCGCGTGAAAAATTTTAAAAAAGAGGGCCCTCTCACCTCTTTTTTTAGGACTACACCATGGGGGGCCAGGTGGGCCATGGCCCACCCAATTTTTAGAGCTAATGGGCCACAATGTATTTGGCCCACCCAAAAATCAACTGAAACCAACAATAGGGAAACTGTTTAATGTACAACTCTTCTTTTTTATAAGTTTGTTAATTTTTTTAGTAGTAAATAACATTACGATTTTGAAAAAAATCAGTTTTGCTTAAAATAATTTCGCTATGTGGCCGTGTCCACCACAGAAACCGGGCACTACCCCCGTCTCCCTGCCCATCCCCTCTCCACCCCCTCCATTCTCTTAGACCATATCGCATCAGTCCCTCACCCGGCCGAGTGAAGGGTTGACCATAGGAATGCGGCGATCGCTGGTCGCGTCAGTGCCGAACAAAAACTCAAGCTTAAGTACCAACAATTGGGGTCAGGTTCGGAGACGTCATGGGGCAGTGGTCAATGAGTGACATTTTAAGTGCGTCCAGACGGGACAAGGTAACAGGGGAATGCCAACAGTATTTTATAGTGGCCAGGGAAAAACATGAATGGAACGAGTTTTTACGACTTGAGCCATAGGATGATCTCCAATGTCACCCACATTCCTCTGATTACCAATATAAGGGGAGGTCTGTGGGAGACAAGGGAGAGAGAGTCACACAGCGCCTGGAGAGCGAGTGATCCAGTGCCTGATGAGGTGTACCGAACTTAGTGGTAGAGTAGAGCATAGCTTAGGGACTGTTATAAAATTGTATACTGTGCTTCCTGATTTAGTTATTTACTTTAGTGCTTTAACTGTGTCAGCCTTAGGATAGAAATTACTCTAATAAACACTATTCACAACTATAGTCCGCACTACCTGTGTGTTATCTACTTATTAAATAAAACTGTCAAGTTTTGTGCGTGTGCTGCAATATAGCAAGATATAATCAACCATAACATTCCAACTATAGCCACCACTCGGCTACAACTAAAAACTAATAAAAAGGAAACTGGGCATGATGTAATTATGGAAATAAAAACACATTTCTTGAAAAATTGCCCAAGAATCTTTTTTATAAAAATATGTACATCTGAAAAAAAAATAACTGAACTGTGAAGCGTTTCTTCACGCAATCCACTCAACCGGAAATATCGAGTAAAGTTGAAAACGTCGTCTCATCTGATATTATTATGGACGATGTTGATACCAAGGATCTAACTGATTGTCCAGATGATACGTTGTTAAGCGAGGCTGCTCGTGATTACAGTGGACGTCGTCGACAACCGCAGGCAAAATGGTTTAGCAGTCATCCATGGTTGCGCATATCACGTCAACGGAAAGTTCTGCTTTGCAGCTGGTGTCGTGAAATGGGCATCAAGCGTCTTGTTGGAGCATGTAAAGTCAAGCCCGCGTTGATTGACAAGGGATTCAACAACTGGAAAGATGGATCCCAGAAGCTGGGTGAATACGCAGCGTCTTCTTCTCACAGAGCAGCGGCCGAATACGTGAGTATTAGAAAAAAACCGTCTGTTGCCACGCAGCTAAGTTGTCAGCTGGCTAAAGAACAGCAAGTCAATCGGAATAGGTTGGTCATTCAGCTGAACAGTCTAATGTTTCTCATGCGACAAGGGCTGGCAATTCATCGTGGTAAAGATGAGAAAAACGACCATCTGCATCAATTAATTCAGATGATGACTAGCAGTATCAGTGGTGATACATGAACATCAATTGGCCTACAAACAGACATTCATTTAAGCCACGACATTGTCAACGAACAATGCAACATCATCGGGAAAACACTGTTACGGATGGTCATTGAGCGGTTTAATGCCAAGAAAGCCATCAACCAATTTGCCATATTGGCAGACGAGACAAGGGATGTTTCAGGGGCGGAGCAACTCTCAGTCTGTATTAGATAGACCAACAAGGGGTTAGCAGCCCAAGATTTTTTAGGACTGTACAGTCTAAAGGGTCTCGGCCAGAGAGCGGAAATACTGTCGTCATGCCTGACTGACGTATGGACACGATGCCAGCTGTCCTTTAGTGAACTTCACGGTCAAGGTTACGATGGAGCGAGTGCAATGTCCGGAGCGATTTCTGGAGTAGCTCAAAAGATGAAGGAGCGGTCACCAAATGCTCATAAATTTGTGTTACCAACTTGCCCCACCCAATATTTTGCTCATGGTGCCCCCCATGGACTACACCACTGGTAACAGGTACAAAAAAAAAGATTATTTAGAAAATCCTGAATATATTTCTTCTTTAAGTGACGATCCTGATGAGTGGATGCTAGACGAAGTTACATTGGAGTGCCTTGTTCAAAATGGCATGAAACAAAATATTGATGCCGACTTTTCTTTTTCTAGGTGTCAATACACAGATAAAACCAGGTATCTATTGCTGTCACTTTTTAGCCAAACATTAGGAAATGGTGAAAACGACCTCGACCTTGGCTCATATTTTCGAATATGTTAGGGAAATTGGGGTCACTAGCTAATGAAGTGTTCAACGACTGGAAAATCACAGTTCAAAGAATGAAGGAACATGAGAATTCGGAAGAACACAGGTCAGCATATGTGACACTATCTAGGAAGAATGATGGCGGTAGAGTTGACAAGAGTCTTGTTCTTCAAACAGAAGAAGGAATAAAATACTGGCATGAGGTTTCGAGGCGCATTGTGGCTGTTGTGAGGTCACTTTCTGCACGCGGATTACCGTTTAGGTTTCCATGATAGATTTGGATTTTTTTTAAAATAAAAAAAAACACTGGGAACTATGTTATGACTTATGACCCAGAACTTTTGGCGGAGTTCGATCCTTTTCTGGACGTACACATAAAACGCCATGGAAACAAAGGAAGTGGCACAACATCATATCTGTCGTCAAAAATATGCGATGAAATTATCATTATAATGGCAGTAAAGGTAATAAATACAATCATGACTGAGATCAAACTTGCTAAAAAATTCTCTATCGCTGTGGGCTCAACTCCGGACATTTCTCATGTAGATCAACTTTCTTTCATTGTGAGATATATTTCTGAAGACGGATGTACTGTCGATCGATTTTTGAGATTCATTCCAGTATTCATTCATATTAATATACATTGTATTATTCTGATGTTTATTAAAGTCAATTAAAGATTATATGTTCTGTACTGGTGCATTTAATTTGCTAAATTTCCAAAATAGCTTCGACATGGTTTCGGGGCCCAAAAGTGAAAAGTGCCTAGGGGACCCTGTGTCTCTTAAGTCCGGGCCTGATTGTAGTAATTGTAGCTAACAAATACTTTAATTTTTTTTGTAAAATATATTTATTTTTTATTGTATCATCTTCTATCTAGAATGTTGTTTGAATGACACATTACATGTATAGATAATTTACTAAGATCAGCTCGATTAGAGCAAAATGTTCCCTTTAAAAACTTAGAAAGATATCAATATTTTTTCCCCCAGTCTGTAAGAATTTATCACCTTGCTTGCCAAGCGTCTATCAAAAGCTATGTAATCACTATACAAGTCATTATTGTCACTAAGATAAAAACTTTACATGTTTTGAGTTTAAATTGTGTTGACAATTACATTTTTTCTTAGTTAAAATTACAGTATTTACTGTTGATAATGAATAATGTACAATGTATTTAAAATTAATTATTTTCTTTAATGCCAATAAATGATAGAATCTTATATCACAAAATACATCCTAATTTATATAAACTGGTTTTCATCACTCTCTTAGTTACATTTTTCAAATGTTTGAATGTAATGAATTTGACTCAGATGAATAATCTATTCATTACATTATTTCAGTGTTGAGCTGAAATCAGATAAGGATTGCTATGTAAAACTTGCCAAAAACTGTAAAAACTTGAGAAAACTTTTCCTTACTGCAAACAGGTACATTTAATTTAGTTATAGCTCTTACTATATAACACTAATGGACTTCTTTTATTTATAAATCTCCACAAATGCCACAAAAGACCATTTATTGGTTGTTGTTTTTTCATCTAAATTGCCAGTTTCTTTTCCATTTTTTGTTTTTTTTGCACTTTTTAAAGGTTTGTTCTTAAATTTACAATTAACCCATCACTTTATTATATATTTCTCAAAATTTATTCAGGACTGTCCGTGATGTTGACCTTAGGGCGATTGCATTAAATTGTCCTTTTATGGAGCAGCTTGATATCCTTGGTACCAGGGAGGTAACCAAAGATGCTATTGTTCAGTAAGTGGTTTAATGTCATTTTCATGTCCTTGATTAATTTGAATTATAACAATTATGAAAAGTAAGAATTTCAAACTTCGTGAAAAATATTAAAGAGCAATATTTTGTCACTTGAGTTACGGATAGTTTAGTATTTAGGGAGATGACAATTTAAATTATGTTTCAATTACAACTTTTGACGCTTTCTGTCATGTAGGTCTGAGAAAAAATATTGTTAATATAGAAATTCATTATAGATTTGACTTTTGACTTTTTAAAAATTCTTTTTTTGTTTTTAAATTACAACAGTGTGCTTGAAACTTGCAAGAATTTAATATTTCTTGATGTGTCCTTTTGCCTTGGCATCTCACCCTCGGATGTTTGCTCTTGGCGTGCATCATACCCTCATGTCTCCATCAAAAAAAGTTTTCAAAATATCTCAATTACTTAACATTAGTTCATTGTTAGATGAGTCAATTAACCTAGACATTTTTATTTATAGTTAAAGTAAAGTAACATTTGAACATTGATTAAAATATAAGATTCTGAATAGTGTGTCATGTCCAGTGTAATGTTTGTTAAAGGGGGGAAATCACATATGTCCATCATAACACAATGTGTCCATTTGGCAACTTATACTAAACATGTCCATAAGTGTTAGAAGTAAACACAAGGGACACATTTTTGTCAGTTTTCTGATGGTCAATTAAAAAAAATTAATTTAACTAGTCTGTTTCTTTTTCATAGTTTAGTTTAATTCATAAATTAACTTACAAGTATTTGTGCAAGAAAATGTATATTTATTTATTTTTAATTTATTTACATTTAATCTAATTGCTGCTGATTATTATTTTTTAATAACCTAAACCTGAAACCCATTAAAAAAATTTGAAACATCAGCTTGACAAAATTCATAAAAATTGAAATACATGTATCTATATGAGGGACATCAACGATTTACTCTAGATTTGTTGTTTTTTTTATCAATCAACAACCAGTATATCAAATAAATCATGAGCAATTATAAAAAATGGATAATTATTTTATGCTGGCCTAAGGGTACTTTGTTAACTCTTAATTTCCTATAAGGTTTTCTGTACACTTATGCCTATATCCTGTAAGGATTTCAAGTTTATTGCAATAAATTGGGTTATGAATTTAAAATTGCTGAAAATATATTTATCATCATACTGACTTCATCTTTTAGGATAAGCTTACAGAATGGTTATTTCACGTATCCATATCCATAAGACCATCTTGAGTTTCGTACTATCTTTACCTGTAGTTTAGTACTGTATTTCTGGCTGAAAAGTTTCGCAAAATCACATCTTCAAAAAAAATGTTAAAAACTACCACAAAACGAGCAAAAGCACTGGCAAAAAGCAAGCATCGACATTTCCAGAAGTCGACTACATCATCTCTCACACACTGAACAGTTTCTACTTTCTATGATTTCATTTCTTAAGAGAGCGCTATCGAGGCACGCTTTACCGCAATTACCGATGTACAGGATTAGAGGCAAGGCGCGCATTAGTGCGGTATAGGACATTAAGAGTTAATCAATATTCTATAAGTTGTCTTATTATTTGGTTAATAACAATTTTCATTCTTTCTATGTCTCATTGATTTTCTGAAATTATTCCACTAGTCTCTCCTGTAAATACACATGATCTTCTGTATAGAAGGAGCGTCTGTAAACAGATAAGATAAGATAACATGACTGCACTGAATTCAAGTGTTAAATGTGTATGCATATAATCATTTGAACACTAAGTTTTTATAATGATTTGAACACTAAGTTTGCACTAGATTTATAGCTAATGATTTATCTTTAAATTTTAATACTTTTAAGCCTATAGCAACACAATGTTTAACATTTCAACATATAAACAAACATAGGGCATAATTGACAAAGTAATATTTTATTTTAAGCATCTAGACACATGAATGAAATGAAAGAGATTTTTAAGATTTATATGGACTTGCAACTTTCTTCTCAAAATGATGCATGTCTTTTTTATGCAATCTTTTGATTGTTCTTTGAATATCCAGTGATAATCATTAAAAGAACTGCTTTTTCTATAATCTAGTAAAAATACATCTTACTAAAAGGCAGACTTAAACTGTGATATTGAAAATCGTCGCCTGGTAACCATGGGTGATTTCTGGCCATTTCAATAAATAGTCAAATAAAATAAAAAGTCTTTATCATGATTTACCATGATCTGGCTAAATTTTGAAAAAACCTCTATATATTATGTAATATGTAAAAATTCATGAATGTAATAAAAATCTATTTCCTTGTATATTTTTATCTTAAATCAACATTTGTGATAATGTATTGACATGAAGTTGTTTCAACTAAAAATGACTTCAAAATTTATTTTAAAATGTGCATTTAGCATATTTATAAAACATTTTTTTAATGAATGAACATTAAAATTATTGTGTATCTTGTTTTTATTAAAATTATGTAGTGTGCCTATGTAGATATGGTATATTAATCAAACATAATAAAAAAAATTATTTTGAGTGTAGCTGTTCTGAGTGATGCTTGTAAAGTTTATATTTTAAAGATTTATTTTAACTTTGAACTATGAATGATTCTAAATAATCAGCAGTCGACATTTATTCTTTTCATTGTAACACAAATAATAGTGCTGATTTGACTTTCAAAACAGAGCAGTTAAACAGTGTATAAATAAATATTTATTTTCCCTAAATGTTAAGCAATCATGCTTGAATCTGAAATGAGGTTTTATGGATTTTGTTTGAATATTTTGAAAAAAATACTGATTTTGGTCATGCTGAGTTAATATTACAAACTTCTTTTTCTACATATTCTTTTGGCCTGAGACTTAGTCTCTTAAGGCCTTGGCTAATACCAGGGCAACCTGCTTCATCTGCTGAGCAGTGCCATACAAACATTGTCTTCAAGTGGGACTCTTTTGCCTCCCAAACCTCCCCGGCTATGTCTAGCGTGGGACATGAAGTTAACAGGTGTATTACTGTTTCAGAGGCTAGTTTGCAATGACGGCAGTTCGAGTCCCTCTTATGGTCTAGCCTGTTGCAATATGAGTTATTTGGGCAGTGGTCTGATGGACTTGGCCTGGACATGTTAGCGAATACACCCCTGGCAGTCATAATGTCAGCCCACTCCTGGTATCACTTGTTCCTGAAGTGGTCCATTACAAGAAATATTATCCAAAGGTCAAATATTATTCAAGTGATTTGATGAATAGCCATAATATTAAATACCATATTGATGAAGTGCAATTTTAAATACAAACTCTGGCTTTGGAGTCAATGTAAATTATATTAAAGTATTTTAATTAATTTTAGTCTGATTTTAAAATTAAATAATTCTGGAAACCAAATAAATAAACATTTATGGTAAAGACAAAAAGGCCCCTGACTTTTAAAACCTTATTCTACCCACCTCTTAAAACAAAAAATGTAAAACATCATTATTCTATGGCCCAGAAATACAATATTTTTTCAGGGCTTCAAAAAGCTTTGATAACTTTCAGATAACTCCAGCCTAATCTATGATGACAACCATCTCTATATAATCTATATATTTATCTTTGAATTCCCAAGTTATCACAGGAAATCAAGTTTTATGTTCAGATATGACATGACTTAAATACAAAAATGTACCAAGTATACAAATGGTTGAGATGCATTTTAGTCACATTCATTCATGCCCTCAAGAGTAGCATTTGGTTTTACTTGCTGATATTTTGGACTTGTTGACTTTCAGAAATGTTTCTTGGTTTTATTCTATTGGGTATTGTATCAGTGACAGCTGTTGTTGAGGTTTCACCAAATGAAGATAACATTATTTTGTTTGACAATTCACAAGGTTTAGGGAGGCAGTTTGATGGCATTGGTGGACTGAGTGGTGGAGGTGTAAGAAGATATAATCATTAATGATTTATTTAGTGTTACTTTCACATTTTTATTAAAATACGACTCTTTATTTTCTTTTGATCTTTAAATATGTAAAATTTTAATTTAAAGGCTAAATAAAAAGAATAATTGGGTTTTTAAAACAACATTTTTATTACAATAGCTATTGTTTGTTTTTTTAATATAAACATTAGAATAAAATAAAATACTACTGATATTATTACATTTAATTTATTTTGAACCAGTTGTTTCTGAGGTGTCTTTTTTTTTACCTCATGATTGCAAACATACTTCAGAAAAACTGACAAACTTTAAGAAATTATTTTGGAATAGAATCCTCTTTTTAATTAAGAATAGCTGCACATTTTTTATTGTGTCTAAAATTCTTTGATTAATAGTAGCTCCACTATTTATCTTAGTTTAAATGAAAGGGACACATATAATAATAGCAAAAATATAATGATTGAAAAGCACTGCAGATTTATTAGTTTCACTTACCTCTTTAAACATATAGTGGAATACACAAGCTGTTTGATAATTGTCCAAAAAAGTTTTAAACAAAAAGATAGGCTTTGCCCTCATCGATGTCTAGGATGCAATGTTCCTTCAAATGGACTATTGATGTGTAAATATTTAATATGCCAATAAGATAATGTTGAGCAAAAGGATATCAATAATAGCACAATTTATTTGCAAATAAGAATATTTTTTTAAAAAAAAAGAATATTGCCACTCTCCAGTATCATAAAACTCTTTATAATTACATAGTATTTTGAAACATTGCAGTTAAACTCTTTGATATATTTACAGATTGTTAATATTTTAATTTTAAACATATCAATAAATTCCATTCGGTACTAAAGCACTGATTAATTGTTGCTTATATGAGCTATATAAATATAATTTGTAACTTATCCATTGTTGGGTAGATGTAGAAAAAAATTATTAAACATACACTTCACTATCTTTTTGCAAATACTGAAGGGACCAGAACTCAAAATTTAAACTTTTTGGAGGCTTGTTGCCCAATTGTCATTTTTCCATAAATAATCTATAACAATAACTGTTAGTTTGGACAATGAAATAAGGTTTTAAGTAAACAAAACGAATAGTTTTTAAGCTATAAATCACATGGATTTAAAAATAATACGACCAAATCTATTCTGAGTTGGGCTAGAAATTTCCAGAAAATTGAATTATTTAAAAGAATTCAAAAAACAAGATCTCTGCTGTTTTAAAACTATTTTCAACAGACATTTAAAAAATATTATATTGCTTATTTATCTGAATGATTTTTTTCCCTCTCTCACACACACACATTCCATACCACAACTTGAATTGTATAATTTTAAAATGAGACCCCCTCCTTTAATTTAAATAAAAACTTGTATGTTTATTGCATTTTGTTGTAGATTATTTTGTAATTAAAGAATGATTACAGAAAAGTCTCCCTTTTCATAAGTTTCTTGGAATTAAGAGATGATGGTTAAAAAAATTAAATCTATAAATTTCTTGGTTTGCTAGAAAGTTCTATATTAGTTTTACAAACGTTTATTTGCATAATTAAAGGGCGCTATTATTGTATTTCTATTTGGCCTAAGATGGCAAACAGACCCTTAATAATCTTGCTGAGCTATGGGATCCCAATGAGGAATGGGATCCCATAAAGAAACAGAATGTTTACAACAGTTATTTTTGGAGAAATTATACTTTAATTAAGGGTAAATTTATTTTTTTAAAAGGGTCCTAAATTTTTTAATTAACTTGCTTTAAAGTGCTTTTATTTATTTTTATTTTTTTTTGGGGGGGGGGTCTTTTTTTTGTTGTTTTTTTTCATAATTCAATCTGGTAAATTAGCTAGTATCAAATTAATATGTAGAATAGATATAATACAAAGAAATTGAAGATAGACCTATATATTTGAAAGAATTAAACATACAAAAATGGCTACAATTTAAAAAATCTTATGACAAGGCGCAATATTATGTCCTACAACAAACTGGTGACACACTGTCTAGAGGTTGCAGATTTAGCAAGGGGTCAATTTCACTTAAAATATGAAAAGGTATCTGGTCTTTATCTCAGTCAGGCACCTAATCATAAGGAGGACATTAACCCCAGGTAAAATAACTTAACAATCAAAATCAGCAGATATGATCTAAATGAAAAATTCAACTTTGAATACTTAGATAAAAATGCAGTATTTATGAACATTTATTCCAGTTGTCAGAATTTATCTGGAATAAGAGTAATAAGAGTAACAATTTTTAAAAGAAGATCCAACTAATGCTTACATTTTTGTATGTGCTTAAGGCCACATCAAAACTACTTGTGAATTATCCCGTGAAACAACTTGATGAAATTTTGGACTACTTATTCAAGGTAAGCCTATCACTAGGTTTTTTAAAAATAGATATTAAGTTTCAACTTAATTAAATAATGTGTTAACCTTAAAAGTACATGTACTATAACTTTTATAAAATACATAACTTTGTTCATATTTTCCTCTACCCAGTTTATATTTCTATTTGTAATTTTTGGATAATAATAATTTGCCTCCTATTTTTTAAATTTGTTTAAGATGTAATGTTGCATGAAACCTGATACAAACACTTTGTTGCCTTATCAATTGAAATTGTATCTTTCTTTAAATTAATACTGCTCTTGAATCTAGATATAAAAAGTAAATATAAAATGAAAAATGTATGTTAAAGCTTCAACAAAAACTTAAGTATTTAAAGGGACCCATTTATTTATTAAAGTAGCTTTATCCTATAGCCAAACTTTGGAGCTTCTCTTCAAATTCTCAAAGTTGAAATTGGTGGAGATATCCAAAG
This sequence comes from Ampullaceana balthica, assembly GCA_944989445.1. Classification (NCBI taxonomy): domain Eukaryota; kingdom Metazoa; phylum Mollusca; class Gastropoda; family Lymnaeidae; genus Ampullaceana; species Ampullaceana balthica. The sequence continues at coordinate 184,245 of CALYLW010000525.1, read as the reverse complement.
CACAGGTAAGTCTAGTTTGCTGCTTTCGCCTGTAAAATTTAAGTCGTCTGTATTTATATATTAGATAATTAAATGCATGAGTCATTTTCATATCAAATTAAAAGACAGTTACAAGTTTAATTGTTTTTTATATTTCACCTAATTTATTTATTATATAATATTTTGTAGTTACATGTATAAGTTATATATTTTAAGTTACTTCTTGTTAATAATAGAAAATAAACTTTTGAAATAAACGAATATATTCCAAAATAATTTAAATGTAACATATTTTGCATATTTCTCCCCAACATTAACATTGACAGATGGCACAGAGTCTTCACACATGCATTACAGCTGGGATGAAAACTATGAAAGGGGTTATGAGTGGTGGTTGATGTCAGAAGCCAAAAAGGTAAGTGCATAAAGACGTATCAATCACCAAGGTGTGAGAATGTGAAAATCTTTCATATTTAAACTCAAACAACTCTAGGACTAGCCAGTTAATAAACTTTTACTATTGTTTAAGAATTTATATAAAATATATATAACTAGCGTATCACCCGCCGTCAAAAATGGCGGAAGTTTTCAGCTGAATTCTATTTATTTTGAAAAAATGCACTTTTTTAGGGCGCCTACGGCGCCCACCTTTTTCAAAAGCCCAACTAACTTGTCCTTGTTTGATAAATACGAAATATTAAACTTTCTGAAATGCATACAAAGTATTTTATAATAGGAGTTGTAGGGTGCCTACCATCATCAAATTCTCTTTTTACATTGTTCCCTTTTCCAAAATTAAAATATGAGCTAAATCAATGACATATAATATTTTTTACAGATCTTAAATTTGCACACCTTTTGATGCATTGGTTCAGTAATTTGGTTTTCCCTGCTTTCTAAAATTAGTAGCGTCAGGACTGACAGACACTACTTGCGTGACAATTGCAAATTATATTGTTTAATTAGATACAGACATAAATTTTTGTTAAAGCTTTAAAGATAAAATACTGATTTCAGAGAAACCCAGATATTAAACTGTATGGTCTGCCATGGGGATTTCCTGGTTGGGTTGGAAAAGGAACACAAAACCCATACATTGATGCTAGACTGACGGCTGACTATATAGTCAGATGGATAGCTGCAGCAAAAACATTTTACAACCTAACAATTGATTACATTGGGGTAAGCAGTTATTGTTAATATTAACAATTTAAATATAAAATATTTTCACCATTAAGAATACTATAGAACTAAATAATAATTTACAAGGGAAGAAATTCATAGTTGCTCAGGGATATAAATTTCAGGAAATAAAGGCTATATTTTTTTAGTTATAAGCAAACTAGAAATGTCCAGTTAAATTATTACAATGATATTATTGTTAATCATACGAGTGTGATCATAAAAAAAATTTTATTGTCCAAAAGATATGGAATGAACGGAGTTACAGCATTGATTACATTAAGGTATGGTTTGATGAAAGTTTATTATAGTTTATAACTTATACCTTTTTTTTTCACTAGTGAAAACAAAATATATGTTTAAGAAGAGATAACAAAATATTTGTTTAAACAAAATATTTTTTTGAGTATTTTGACCCATTTATCATTATCATTCATTAGAAAATTACAAATGTTTTGATTATGTTTTTTTAAGAGAAATCAAAGTCTTTTAATTGGTCAGAAATAAACAATAAATCTTTTTAGACGAGGTTTGAAATAAGAAAAGAAAATTTTATTAACCATTATTTTTAATCTAAAAATTACATGATTTTAACAAGTAAAGTGTTTTCACTAGATCCTTAGAAAGACACTAGATGAACGAGGGTTCTTAAATGTCTTGATTGTAGCTTCTGACAACCACTGGGAGATTGTGAATGATCTTAAAAATGATGCAGAATTTGCTAGTGCTGTTGATATAATAGGGTAAGTTAATGTGAATTTATTGAGTAAAGCATTTTAAAAATCTCTAACAGCATAGCTTTGAGATAATCAAACAAAAAACGTTTTTAGTTATTCTTATTAAAAATAACTAAAAATTATTAAATAATTTACAATTTAAGTTACATTAACAGTAAAATAGGACTAGAGCATGATTCCTTCCCTCGTCATAATTAAAGCCTATATTATATAAATCAAAATAATTTAATTATAAACAATGTTGATCATAAGGGTTTTATTTATTTTTTTTCAATATTTTAAATCACATTCATTCTCATCTAGTGCTCATTACCCTGGAACAAATTCAACTCAAGATGCAGTTAATACTGGCAAACAGATTTGGTCTTCAGAGGATTTTAACACCTTCAATGATGAAATAGGGGGTGGATGTTGGGCCAGGGTGAGTTTGTTGGGCCAGAGTGGATGTTGGGCCAGGGTGAATGTTGGGCCAGGGTGGGTGTTGGGCCAGGGTGAGCTTGTACATGGAGGAAATAAACTAGTACATGTATAAAACATGTAAAGCATGAATATTGTATCATAAAAGCTATTTGGTTTTGCTAATTTTAAAGAAAATATTTAAAAATAAGTATGGTAATTCTGAACTAAAAATAAAGATGCTAAAAAATGGTTTTTTAAAGATCTGAAGTATACTGACTTACAAATGAAAAAATATATATAATTCATTTTTCTATTTTGTTTTACATAAATGACTACATAAAAGATGTTTATATTTTGACTTTCTTTAAAGTTTAAATTAAATAGTTATAGAAACATAAATATGTAAATGAAATTTTCTATTATTATTGACAGGTTCTAAACCAAAACTATGTCAATGGGTTAATGACTTCGTAAGTATGCCTCATTGGGAAGAGAGTACGGACCAACATGTTGTTTTAATGAAGCTGGTTTATGGAAAATAACTAATATATCATTTCCTCCAAATTAAATCTCACTTTAAATTTTTGTGTAAAATATGAAAGCCTATAAACTCAGGAAAAGCTAAGGATCAAGCTAAATTGATATTTGTAATTAATAATTTTCTAAGTAAATAGAAATAGAAAACAAAATATGTGTAACGATAAGTTACGAAATAGTAGCAAAACATGTTTTTAAATTAAATTTTGCAGCAATTAGGCTATGTAATAGTTTGATTTTTTTTTAATTCTTAAGGGTACTTATCTCAAGTAGCAGTCAAAGTAGTATTCATGTGACTTTTTTTTTAAGAACAATAGCCTGGAATCTGATTGCCAGTTATTATAGAGGTCTGGCTTATTATAAAACAGGTCTGATGACTGCCCTCCAGCCTTGGTCAGGCAACTACCTTGTACAGACTCCTATTTGGATATCTGGTTAGTTAAAGTTGAGAGACTGCTTTATGGAACAGGATAATAAAAATGGTCAATATGGATAAATAACAGTTAAAATATTGAGTAATGAGTGATTTATTTAAAGTGTTTTATATGAAAAAGTGTGGCCATAGATAAAAATATAAGATCTCAGTGTAAACTGGTATAGCAACTTATTTCTGAATAAAGTTATTAATTGTAGTTTTAAATAACCAATCAATTCACTTTCTTATTAAGAAAAAAGTAGATGGAAAGGAACATAACAGTTAGCTATAAAGCTGTATTTTTAAAACTGAATTCTTTGGAATATCTCTTCTGCTATCAAACGTGTTCTTCAAAAAAGCTATTTAGAGCTTCAACCACCGTGTGCTTGATATAAATGTATGATTTAAAAATGTGTTTAGTTATTTTATTTTTATTTTAGCTCATACAACACAGTTTACCTCCATTGGATGGAACTACTTGAAACATGGCCAAGGAGTTGGAAAACTCCCAAAGGGTGGATCTTATGTGGCACTGGTCAGTCCAGATGGTCAGCATTTGACAGTTGTTATCGAAACCATGGTAAGTCACATAATTTATAATAGTTTTACTTCATCTATTTTGATGAATGTTAATAAAGTTATGTTATTTAATTTACATAAGCATTGTTAATTGTTTGGAATCTAACATTTGTTCTGTGTATACACTTCATGAATTTCATGGTACGTATAGATAAGTTTTCACTCTATGTGTTTGTTTGTACTCCCAAATCTAAACTATCACTAATTGACTTATTGTCTTTAAGGCAGTTCAATTTATTTTCTTTTTGGCATGTGAGGGTTGATTTGTACTTTATAGAAATGCATTTACTTTAGATGTCTATATTTTGAATTTTTACACTTGCAAATGTTTGTTTGTTTTATTTTTTGTGGCAATATTTTTATTTATTATTTGTTGAAAATAAATATGCGCAATCAATTTTTTTTTAAAAAGATTATGATTTATCTGATTCATTTAAACAATGTTACCTTATTTTAGTTTTTTGGAATTAAAAAAAAATTAATTACAAACATATTTTTGTAATTTAACTAAATAACAAACAATCACTGAAATTAAAATTATACACAATATCTGATATTTTTATATACTGATAGTCACATAACCATTCAGTCTGCATACGACCAGAGTTGCCCAGCTATGAAGTGTATCCACAAACTGTCACCCTTTCTCTAAAAGGAAGCTTAGTGAGTGCAATATAAATATTGGAATTTATTTAATTGATTTTTTTTCATAATAAAACCAACAAAAATTAATAAAAAGTTCTTTACACAGTCCGGGTTTTTTAGACAACTTATCTGTCTCCATCTTCCCCCCATCCCCTCGCCCTCACAGTATAGTGATAGTTCTTTGAAAATTTCCTGACTATGCTGAATTTTAAAATATATGCTTACACTTACATATAAATTCTTATTTTAATTCTTTATTTTATTACGCTGAAGATCATGTTAAGTAATTAAATTGAAATTTATATAGTCGAAGTCAAAGGAATAAAAATTTCAGTTAAAACAACTTTTCAAAATATGTTTAGCTACAGCAGCTTTTAAAAAAAAAGTTTTTCTGACATAAAATATTTCTGTATTGATTAGGGATGGGGAAATTAACGATTAATTTCTCGATTGATCGTTTAAAAAATTTATCGATTAAAATTATTATAAGCAATAAAAATTTGATTAAAATTAAAGAAAGTTTTTATAACATTCGATCAAGTATAAACACATTTTCATAAAATTTAGTTCAAAATATTCTTAATTTTCAATGTCTGTGAGACAGGAAAAATAACTCAATGAAAACAAAAATTCAATTACCTGTTTTTGTTACTTCCCTTGAAATATTCAGTTTAATGACGTAATAATTTTCTATTTTTGACTTGAATCGAAATTAACGATTAATTAATTTTCTTTTTTTTCAAAAGTTAACGATTAAATTTAAATTAATCGATAACAGCCCTAGTATTGAACTGTTGTTCTCGAACTAAATCTATTATATTATATTTTTATATTTAAGTCATCAATACAAGAGCTGAATGTTTGGTACACAAAGTTGTATTATGATGGATCTTCAGACATTACATTTCAAAAACAAAATCCTATCAAGGTTGGTTAGTTCACCCTTTAAGACAGTAAATGCATTGTTTTGGAATTATTTTTTTTAAAAAGAGAGCTTTGAGCTTTAAAACAATGGTACTATTTGGTTTACACTGTTATTAAATAGGACACAAAATGAATTTTAGTTTTTAAAAATTTCATTTTAATTTTATAATTCTTTTCTAAACGTTTCATTCACAGTTCACCAATGGCCAGGCTATTCTAAATCTAGGACTAGATGAAGTTTTGACATTGACAACCATAACTACAGGATTTAAAGGATCTTACCCTGACCCACCTTCGCCCCAACCGTTCCCACTTCCTTACACAGATAACTTTGAAAGTAAAACTGAGCATTTCATTTGATAGTAATAACAAAATTACAAGTTATTTAACCCATAAGTAACCATTGACATATTTGATATATTATGCATCAGTGTAAGCTTAAATTAATTAAATTATTTTTTTTTAAATCATGTTTTAACTTCTTAGAATAATTGAACATTTATCATCTACGAAGTAACCTCATGTAATCTATGATAATTTTGATGAATTTATCAAAATCTGACAAATTTACCATTTTAAAATTTTTCATTAGCCTACAAACTGCATCAAGAGCCAAATAATCTTGCCCAGCAAACTGGTGCTTATGAAGTTCTTAGTGATGGTCAGAACAAGTTTATCAGGCAAATGGTATTGGACACCCCTGTGGCCTGGTGTGTTTCTGATCTTGTCAACAAATCTCTCAGTGTTATAGGAGACTATGATCAATGGTGAGATTATTCAATCTTTAAAAGATCAAGACACTTAATCATAAGACATTAATTTTATTTTAAAATACTATCTCTCTGAAAAGCATCTACTGTTTACTTGCCAAACAATAAATAAATGTAGACTTTATATAATGTTGTGACAACACATTGTAAGCATGTCATAGTGAAACCTCACTGTATGCATGACATAGTGAGGAGACTAACACTTTTTCAAAATAATTAATTATAAATCTTATTTAGGGCTGGAAATAATGTCAATAATTTTTGTATGGACATGGCACAAATTTATTTGTGTGAAATTATTTGAATTGAAAAAAGAATTTCTTACATCTCAAACAGGACTAATGTGTTTGTAGAAATTGACTTCAACATCCCTGCAGTGAATGGTACTAGCGGAGTGTGTGTTGGTGCCAGACTGGATCGAGGTGGTTGTGAAACACATATCATTCAAGGCATATTTTTCTTTGTGCTCTTTGATGGCACATTCCAGTTAACTAATGACTTTGGTAAGTCTCTAGTTAATCATTTTTGGCTCACAATACAAATTCTTTATAATTTCAATATTCTCTGTAACAAAAAACACAATTGTGAAATATTTTGCGAGCGTCCCAGCAAAGCTAATTCAATAATGAACTACCAAAGCTGATAGTTTATTTCTATTTACCAACTTTCTGTTAACTTCATATGAATGATACACACTTTATTTGGTGTTAAAAGCTCAAACTTAATTATAACTTTAATTTCAGTTATTAAAATTAAATGTATACAGAAAGAAAATACATCCGATAATGTTTTAATTGGCTAAATAAAATATCACCTATCTTAAGATAAAAATTACTTTAACTAATTTTGGTTCATGATGATATTTTCTTGCTAATTCAGATGAAATAAATATTTTCTTAGAGGTTATTTACTCTTGCATGTGTAGATAGAAGCAAAATTGTGACTCTTAGTCAATGAACTTGGGTGCAAATTTCCATCCAACAGAAATGTAAACTTTTAACCTGACTGCCTGACATTTTTGACATCATGACTTTGCTCCTCAGTGGCCGTTAGAAATACTTGCACCCACTCCTACTAATTTCTTTTTAAAAAGTTTTCTTTTAAATTCGAATAAAGTTCATCATAGTAATTGTAATAGCTTATTGTTGCTGGTCAAGTGACACGACTTTAACAAACTGTGGTCTGGTAACAACTGTGTTTATTCACTATATACAATTCACTGTGTTCTACTGTACAATCAACTGCCTAAGCAGCTCGTATGCAATCAACTACCATTCACCTCGGTTGCCTCTCGAACCGTACATTTATAGCCCGCTATTCTCTCAGTCCTTTACCAGGCACGCTTACAGTTCACCTCTTAACCCACGTGTTTCATACCAGGTCAAGTCATTGCATTCTCATACAATGTCAACACAACAACACGTCTCTCACAGTAATTTATAATAGCCTTGTACTTGGCTCACCACGCTTTACATAAAAATTTAATGAAAAATGTACATTCTATAAATAACATTCATATCATAAGTAAACAAAACATTTGTATTGACATGGATAGCATCATCAGTAAAAATATGTCTGCTTTTCAGTTTGGAAAGTTTAGTTTGAAAAGATGGGTTTTGAGTGCAATTTTTAAATGTCATTATCATCAGCTTTGTAATAGTTGTATGCCATGATATTGACAAATAACATGCAACACAAGTAAGGAACCTAATTTGTTGTAATTTGTACATTATATATTTAATTTGTATTCTATGATTTTTTTGAAAAAGTATCTTATCTGCTCCACAGCTAGAACAAAGGTAATAAAGGAAGGAACATTATTACAACAGCCTGGATGGCACACATTTTCTCTTCTAGTTCAGGTAAATGTCTGAAATAGTTCTACAAATAAATAGCTTGAAAGATGCATAATAAAATTTGCTTTCAGGCTTTGAATTGTAACTTCAGTAATTAAAATCAACATGTAACATTATAAAAAAAATTGAAATGAGCTTACAAGTAAAGTTATTATTTATAAACTCAAATATATTTCTTTCACAATAGGGAAACAGAGCTATTGGAGTCTTTGATAGAAATGTTGTGTTCAACTCAACCATTCCTAACCTACCAACCAATGGCTTTGCAGGCATAGGAACTGACAGTTATGGCTTGGCAGATTTTGATAATCTTTATTTGGCCATTCCAGCTTAAGATTTGGCTGCTTGATGGCAAAACTTCAGTTATAAAAAAATGATAGGTGTTTTCAATTTTGAAAAGGCGATGCTGATGAAATATAAAGTTACTAGTTTTATCTCCTGTCAAAGCAAAACACAAAAAATACTGGAAATAATTATGTTCAAGTTCGGTTTTTTTTAATCAGCTACAAATGAAGACTAATTTTGATGTGTTGACATTTGTTTAACCGATTGTATTCAATAAAAGAGTAACCCAAATATTTGCATGCTTCTGCATTCTGTAATAGCTGTTTAAATTGAAATCACCATAATCATCTTAACTGGCACAATGTCCCATATAGGGCTCTGACCTGGTCAGCGACATTCTCCCATTCAAACAGATCCATGGCCTTCTGCCTAGGGCTGTCAATATTGTTGAAAAATGCTGCCCGGGTAGCCGTCAAAATTTCAAACGGGTACCCGGGTTACCCGATCGAAACATCGCATAATTTTCCCCGTCGTGTCCGCTATTCAATGCTACCTAGCCACCTTCCATGACCTCATTTCACACAGTAGCTACATGGCCGACGTCCTAGGGGCCGTACATAAATGACGTCAAACGATTTTGGCCGATTTTTTTACCCCCCCCCGTCACAGGTTGTCACAAAAACTTGGAGCCCCCTCCAATATGATGTCACAAAGCTTTGCGAACCCCCTCCCCCATAAAAGCCGTACTTCCTTTTTGGAAATGAGCCTGTGTCAAATAACTGTCATTTAAGTTTGTATTTAATGTGAAGTTGAACTCTACAAATCGCTACACGCTTAAATCCATGTAAAACGTCATTAAATAAATTGTAAGCAATCAAATATTTCAGTGGAACTTTTATTTAAAGTTGCGCGTTTTGGTGTGACGTCACATTTATTCTTAAACACACCCCCTCGTCACAAATGTGTGACCTCCTCCTCCCCTAGGTGTGTAACGTCATTTATGGACCGGCCATTATCCATCTTTCACTGTTAGTAACTAATTTATTGACTTTAAAAAACGGACAAATTTTGGTGTATTATTAACATCAGTTTTTGGGCAAGGCACACGCTGTAATTAACACACGAAACACAATCGAATGGAGGGAGGAGGAGGGGGTAGATAAACAACATCGACAATCTTAAACCCAATGTCGGCGTATTTCAAAGATCAAAGTCAGTATCAAAGCAGGGGTCTTTTTATTAACAAAATCAAACACGGCCTCTTTCATCTCTATGCCGACGTCTTACCCATCTGACACTGTTAGTAGCAACCTTGTACGCATTATTAACATCAGTTTTTCTAGGTCAACACGTGTTAACGAACACAAGAAACACAAGGAAATGGAAAGGGTGCGGTTAGAGTATAGGAGTGGATGGGGGAGAAGTGGTAGATAATTGGTATCAATCGGTAGCCCAATGTCGGCATATTTCAAAGCAATGTTAGTGTTAAAGCAGGAGTGTTTTTATTAACAACACGGCCTCTTTCATCTCTATACAGTCCATCCTTATTTTCGGCAGAGGAGTTTTGTTTTCTTTAAATGATTCATTCAAATAACCAAAATCTTCTTGTGTTTGCGATTTCTGTTTCATTTTCAGAGAAAAAAGATGTATCAAAATACATAGTGGTTTGTCGAGACCGTATTGTATTTCCCGTTGACAGATAGTTCTCCTTAGATGTATTTCACAGCATATATTTGAAACAAAAATTTTCATTTGATAAATTGTTTCGCCAGCTGTAAATTAAACACAAAAAAGCCGCATGCGAGCCGAAGTTTGGTTAATATAGACATTAAAGCCACATTTTCACGGGTACCCGTGCGGAATTTTACTACCCGGGTAATCTCAAAGCAACGGGTACCCGGGTACCCGTTGACAGCCCTACTTCTGCCTCAAAGTTTGGACTACCAGCTGCTGTAATTTCTTTTCTATTTTAGTCTTAGCCTGTGAGCCGTTTGCCTCAAGGTTTCACCTCTACAGACAGATATACTATATGAAGGTGACTTTATTGGGATAACTCCTGTTTTGTGGGCAGTTTAAACTTCTATACATTTTCAAGTACATAATGTAAATACCAAAATAAGATAGTAGTGGCGTGCATTGCAGAATTTCAAATACATTGACACATATTTCCTGGTACATGACAATGACAAGTTACTTAAACTCAACATCACAGTCTACTAAACAAAGAAAGATAAAATAATCACCACTTTTCCCAATTTTCTTTAAAGGCTTTTTAAAAAAGAAGATGTATATGCTTCCAGCAGCGTTGTTGTTTAGATTGGTGTCACCCAGATAAACTCATGATGTCAATACAAATTTCCACAATGGATTTCTTCTTGTTAAAATAATTGCACATAAAAACAATGGCAAGAATTAACACAAATGTATTATTACTGATATCATGGTTGGTTACTGAGTTGGAAAATGTAAGTGTGATTTGTTGTTTGATGATAGAAACTCTGCTAAAATGAGCAGTGCATTATGTGCAATTGTGCAATTTATACAACTTGGTGCCATCCCCTGCAAAGAAGTTAACACGAAAAGATGGACTAAAAAAACATTAATTTTAATCAAAGTCAAGTCAAGACTAGGTTTAAAATATAATGGAAAAAAAAACAAATAAAGAATAAAGACTTTCAATAATTTGGACGATTGGAATTTCATATTTTAAGCTCCTTATAACAGATAGAAGAGAGAAACACATGCAAGAAAACAAGGCAAGATCAAAATCTATATACTTTATTCAAACAAAATTGATTCATTTTTTATATCTACATGCAACATTATTCAGGAGGATTGAGCAAAATAACTCACAAAGTTAGGAGGGCTGAGTATGTCTATAAGTCAAATAGAAAAATGAACTTCAAACCAAACGTCAAAGAAACTGTTTAATTTGTAATTTTAAGAAAATATTCAAGAAATACTTAGAAAATTATAATCTTATATTAAAAGAAAAAGTACAGCTAAAAGACATATTTATATGTGGATGAAAGTATAAATGTATGTACAAGTTAGATGATGTATTAAATATAAGAAATTAAAACAAGAATAATTTTCTTTTTTAAAAAATAACTTTACAGTCTCAATTTAATTGAGGAACAGTAAGTACAATTTATAAAATAATTAAAGTTCTTAACCACATAAAAATAAGCGGTGCTAGTCAACCCTTCACAAAAGATTTACTACTTGATAAAATTAAAATCTCAATGTTTGAATTCATTGTTTGTTAATTATTGTTAAAGAAAAGAGGCTTTGATTCGGTGCCATCTTAAGGTAATGGTGGGACCTTTCAAGGAGCCAGAAAATTATGTTTACAAACAGATAACTTTTTAAAAAAAGCTTTTCCCCCAAGATTTAAAACCAATATTTTTTAGCATGCGACCGTAGTCACTTTGACTCATTTTACATTCAAAGTTTTTACCCTAGAAAGGATACCAAACATCTAGACCCACCCCCTAATTTTAAATGAAAAAAAAATTATCTTAAACTAAATTCAAAATAGTTTATTAAATCCTTTTATAGAGGTATTACTATTGTAAAAATTAAAAATATGTTAATCATTTTCAAAACTAATCAGATTTATAAGTAAGTACTTTTAAAAAAATGTAAATGTCTAAAACAATGAACATTTAATCAAATTATTCATGAACATAACCAAATGAAATATTTATAAATTATTCTAACAATCCTAACCTAATTCAAAAGACATACATACAAACAAATTTAATGACAGCCAAATCCAATGCAAAAGGATTAATATTTTGGCCTTAAAATGGCGGAATGTAGTCAGCATGTTAACAAATCATGCTACCAAAATCATTTAGTGAGCTTCAGATAGAAAAATTAAAGGATCTGCATGAGAATGTTTTAAATACGTGTTCATGATTGCAACCCCATCTGCCTTGGACGCCAGATACAGATTATCAAAGTCAGCCAGCCCAAAGCTATCAGTTCCTATTGCAGCGAAACCATTGGTCGGCCTGTCAGGAATTGTCACATTAAATAAGACTTTCTCGTCAAAAGCTCCAATGGCAGTTGTACCCTGTTTCAACACCAAAAAAAAAGAAGTAATAAAGTAAGTCATTTGGAACATAAGCAACTAACTTTTATTGTTTCCTTATATTTTTTAAGATTGTTGAGACCGTTGGTTTTTGAGGACTGGTTTACTGTTTAAAACAGACCAATTAACCACCCATTAGATTATTGATGTATTTTTCCTAGTTTTTGTTTAAAACCCACACAAGAAAGTAAAACAAAGTTTGCAATTCCAACCCTGCCATGCCTTGTCCGTTGGTGACATATATTTACCTCTATTTAGGGATGCCTTTCAACTTAACAAATTTTTTTTAAATTTATAAAAATTGTGAGCCTTAGAAGTGATGATAGCAACAGATTTTTTTCTAAAATGCCATCTTACTTTTTAATCATCAAATTGCCTGAATTACCTTATTTTCCAGCATATAAGATGACTGGGCATTTTTAAGACTACCCCTACTTTTCCTGCTAAAATATAGGGTTTGGGTTATACTTGCCCTATAATCGCACACCAAATAAACATTTTTAAAAATCATTAGATTTTATTTAAATTTTGTAATTTTAATTCAAATGCTTTTGACATACTGGTACATGGCAGGAAAACTGTTAATTATAATAAGCCCACTCAAGTCTGAGGAGTGCTTAAAACCATTGACGAAAAGACCAGTGAATAGTCAGTTGGTGGTAGCTAAGTATCTTTCCTGCGTCTAGCATCTAGCAAACGACTCTTGTAAAAGTAATAGTAACACTCGTACGATTGTGGTGTCTGTTGTTTACATCAAAGGTGTTTCAATGTCATCACATCTCATGTTATGTTTCTATGCCTTGGCAACACAGGGGTTTGGGGTGGGGGTTTGGGGGGAATCATTCATAAGCCAAAGTAACAGCAATTATGCTTGATTTTTTTTTATACCGCAATATTAAGAAGGCACTTTGATGTCACCATCGGTCATGCGTTAGCTCTCGTACACTGCTCTGCATCAGTACTATTGCTCATACACTGCTCTGCATCATTACTGTTAACAACCTTATCCTATATCAGCTTGTAAGGCAAACCTGACTTATGAGATTTTCATGGGTTAAAAAGTCGTCTCATGCACCAGAAAATATGGTATGTTTAATAGTGGTTTTAAGATTTGATATACCAAATAATGAACTCTGGGTAATACGCTAGTACGTACAAATCAAAGTTACAGTTAACCAGTCCTGATTTTAGGACCAGTTAAATTGTCAACCATTAACAACCTTGCCATTGGTTATAATCAATATATATATCATATTCCTTAAATTCAATTATTTATAAGGATTTTACAATGTGGAAAAAAAAAGTTGAAATACCTGAATAAGAAGAGACAATTTGTGAAACCCTGACTGGTATGGAAGGGAGCCAACTTTCAGGACTTTTGTTCTTGCTGTTAAAAATGATTGAATTATTAGGTTATCATTGTTCAAGTTTTTTAAGAAATGCCTATTTTTAATTTTTTTTAAACTTGATAATCTGATCTATTGAAATGGTTAATATCTATCTTTTGGGATAGAGACCAAAATAAGGAGAGTTAAAACTTTCACAAAACACAACATTGAATGAGAATATATCATGTCTCCACACACACAAATTATTATCCAAGTGACCCCTAATTATCCTGACTTATTAATTTATACCAAGTTATTTTCTTTTAAAATTAAAAGTGAAATTTATTTATTCCTAAATAATAACTGTCAAAAAGAATATAAACAATTAAAAATATCAAGTCTTAATATGTTGTATTGCCATTATGTTACACTCTTGACAGTGTTTCCTGACTGACGTACTGAGATCAACTTTTCCACTTTCAGAATTTCATAACGGCAGCCATTTCGTTCTTCTATTATTTTCATTAAAACAATAAAATTGCTCTTTTGCTTTACTTTTTAACAATGTTGTTTTAAAGATTTGCAATTATTTAAATTTTAAAAATCCTTTATAATAACTCGTGGCGTCTGTTTCATTGCTTGTCGCAAAAACTTTGGATCGATTTTTAATCCAATTCTCCATGTGCTATCAAGCTGAAATTTTGCAGGCAGACTCGTAGCGACGATAAAAATGATGTATCAAAATTTCACATCAATCGAATGTACTGTAATTAAATTAATGAATCTTTTAGATTATGTCTATGTAGCATGTAAATGTTTATTAGTATGTCGCGCGGTGTGTCTTATATTGAACGCGCTGTGCCTATTATATTGAAAATACTTTTATAATATTTTCCCGATATGTAAATGTTTATGCTAGTCTGTCACGCAGTGCGTGTTATATTGAACATAATCAATACTTTTAGGTATGTCTCAAATATAAAGGATTTATAGCAAAAAACTTTGGTTTTTACTCTTTTTTTTTAAAATTAGGAAGTGTTACTAACATGCTTATCTAGCACATAACTTATTACCTAAATCATTAGCAAGTATGTAGGTGCCGTCAGTCAAAACAAAGAAAAAAGCTCCATGAGCCACAAAGGCATCACATCCTCCTTCAGAGACCCTCCCTGCCACAAACACTCCGCTAGTGGCATTGACTGCTGGGATTTCATAATCCACCTCAATAAAGATATCAGTCCTGTAAATAAAAAAAATTACAGGCAGTTCATTGAGATAATCGTATTACAGGTAGTTCATTGAGATAATCCAATCAGAAATTTAAGCTTCCATCAATAAATATTCAAATTTGTTTTCTTATGCTTATGTTATGAATTAATAATTAAAATAGTGGATGGAAAGGAGTTAATGTTTGAAAAGATTATGTGTTTTATGGTATACAAAATAAGGTTAGATGCAAAGCTGTGTTCAGAAATAATAGGATAATAACATAAACATAAGAAATTGTGTTTAACTAATAATATAATTGATATATTTATTTATTTGCATTAAATTTCTAGTGATGTTGAAAAATATGAAACAATTACAATGACTGAAGATGTTTACTTTAAAATAATTTTGCAGTTAATATAATAATAATAATAATAATCAATATAGTGGGAACACAAAAATATTAAAAGTTAGTTTGAATACTTATAAATTGCTCACAACTTGTAGAAAGCTGTGATTATTTGTTAAATATAAAAAGCCTGTAAATAAATAGATAGATTTTGATGCAATCTAGGTTAAGCTAAAGCAAGTATCAATCTAGGTTAAGCTAAAGAAAGTATCAAATTTCCATTTGTAGCCACACAAAAGAAAAAATTACTAAGCAGAAATATCAAAACTTTAATCATTCTTAAATTGTAGGTTCATCTATTTTTATTGGATGCAACTTTTCATTTCTAAGATCGAGTGTTTTTTTTAAAAATAAGGTAAGGCAGTCTGGAAAACAGTTCAGTTTGCTCCAATCAATTGCATGCATGAATATTTGTGAAGTTTTCCTATCACATTTTTACTATAATTTAGTAAACTAGCAAACATGGTTAAACAAAATATTCAAAAGATGCAGATTGTTCAAAGCAACCAAATTACTCTAGCAAATCTCTCTTACCAATTATTATCCCCTATAATTGCTATAGGAAAGCTCAAAGTAATAGGGCACCATTTGATTGGAGGATCCTGAACTGTTTGCCTAGACACCTGACTGTGAGATGCATTCTGGGATTTGACAACTTCTAAAGAACCAATTTGAGGGGCAAGGAGATAAGGCTCTTGAAACAATGAGTAGGCTGGAAATTTGAAAGAAAGAAAAAAATCTCTTTTATTTTATAAAGCTCTAATCTATTGATCTGACGACTCTGAATCAGGAAATCATTTAAACCAATGACAGCTCGCTTTAGAGATTTACAATGCTTTCTATTTTCCCGCATATTTTTGTGTTGCCCTTTTAAGCTTGTATCTGTTAATAGGGATGTCAGCACAATTTTTGAGAATGCATAGTTATCTAGTCATATAGAAAATACTTTTGATTAGATCACACCACTTCCTAAGTGATGAAATCTTACTTATCTGATACAAGTTTTATCTAGCACAGCACCATTGAAACTTTCACTTTAAAAAGATTTATTTTTAATCTATAAAAAATAAGTTAATTTAATGTTATATCTTTTAATAACTAGCCATTTATAGATGAAAGCGAGGAGTTATTTCAATAAAAATTTAGTGAATTTTCAGAAGTATAAGGAGAGGATACAGGTTAAAAAAGTAATTTTATAAATGTTTGAAGGATTACAAGATAGATGTAATTAAACAAAATTGTTACACGTTCGAAAGGGTGTTGAAAAAATAAAAGTAACAAAAAATTGAAGTTTAGAAGAATCATGAGATCAATGCTTGATCAATTTGTATCTTATCAATATATTTTGTATACTTATGCTTTTGATAAAGAGAAATTAGGACAATTATAATGCTTGAAAGATGAATATTTCAATAATATTAAGCGAAAAATATGTTTACATTACATGAATTCAGAATAAAAACTTTGACACAAAACCTTGAAAAACATTTCAATCGATCAAAATTTCACATTCATGTGCTGAAATATTCCTAAATTTATTAACTGTTAATACTTCTGATAAAAGGTGATTAAAAAATCTTATCGTCTTCTTATTTATACAGACGCTCCTTCTATGCAGAAGATAATTGCGTCCACAGACCATGACAGATGATCTGTTGGCAAGTGATGCAGCGCTCACAGGCCTTGGCTTTGTGGGTTCCACGCATTACCCAGCCGCCTAACTAGCGTTAGGTACCCATTTGGAGCTGGGTGGACTCAGGGACGCCCTAGGCCCCGGGAACAAATCCTTGCCTTCACATGGATTCGAACCCGTGACCATCGGTACGCCAGTCGAGCGTGCTGCCATTATAATAGCAAATATTTCATTAAAGAATGTCTTTTATGAAAAAGTTTAGGTTTGGCTATATAACTCACTAGTAGCCTACAAAATGAAAGCTTAAAATATTTGAATAGTATTTTTGTTGCCATCCTTTATTTTTTTTTAAGTAAAGGGAGGTAATAGACAAGTTTGATCCAGATAATTGTAGCTCCTGTAAAAAAACTAAAAGCTTGTTAGCATGTTTATTCTAGTCATCTTTAACCCTATCGCCACGAGTTACCAAACATTAGGTAATTAATTTAATTCCTATATAACAAGTTACCGAATTCTAGGTATTTGGGTCAGCATGTGAAAAATTTTGGGGAAGTCCTAAACCTAAATAAAAGTCATTGCAAATGGCTGTCCCCATGTCTTGAACTTTATTTGTGTGTTTCTGTGAAATGTTTGTGAAAATTCAATGTAAGACGAGTGTCTGATGAACCAAGCACTTGACAGGAAAGTGGAACTTTGTTTGTGTTTTATTCTTTTGATTTTTTCAGTATCTAAGTCATAATTTTATAAAAAATACGTTTCTAGGTCAAGTAACACGCTGTGTTAGAGCTAATCAGAGTCGTGTTGTGTGTAGGACATGTGTAGTGTGTATAGAAAAACATTCAAGATAGAACAAGCAAAATCCTAGAATGTCTTATATAGACAATCTAGACAAAGAAGTTTTAATAAATTTAAATAAAATGGAAGAAATAGGTAACATAACTGTAGATGAGATAGGTATACATTCACTCCTAAAAAAATTAAAAATAAACAAAGCTACTGGCCCAGATGATTTGCCTGCAAGGTTATTAAAAGAACTAAGCAATGAACTGTCCCCAATCCTTGTAGTTCTCTTTCAAGCCTCTCTAAACCAGGGTAAAGTGCCCCAGGATTGGAAATTAGCTAACGTAACTCCACTCTTTAAGAAAGGGGATAAATCAGACCCTGGTAATTACAGGCCTGTATCACTTACTAGTATCACCTGTAAATTACTAGAACACATAATATATAGTAGAATAGTTAACCACCTTGACAAATATAATGCCCTATGCCCACATCAACACGGCTTTAGAAAAAACAGATCATGTGAAACACAATTAATAGGTTTAATAGATGAACTATCAAAAGGCTTAGACAAAAATGATCAAATAGATACAATATTACTAGACTTCTCAAAAGCATTTGACAAAGTTTACCACCTTAGTTTACTCAAAAAACTTAACTACTTTGGAATCTCAGGTTCCTTACATCACTGGATCCAAGACTTCCTTTTGGGCAGGGAGCAAACTGTAATAATTAATGGATCTAAATCTGCACCAATAAAGGTTAAATCAGGAGTTCCACAAGGAACTGTGCTAGGTCCCTTACTCTTTTTAATTTATATAAATGATTTACCCAACAACATCTCAACAGGTACAAAAGTTAGGTTATTTGCTGATGATTGTATAATCTATAGAACAATTAAATCAGAACAAGATAGCAAAATTTTACAAAAAGACTTGGATGAATTGATAAAATGGGAAACTAACTGGAGTATGTCTTTCCACCCAGAAAAGTGTCAACTGTTAAGAGTAACAAAGAAAAAGAAACAAATAAATTCAAAATATTACATTCATGGAAAAGAACTGACCCAAACTAAAGATGCAAAATACTTAGGAGTCTTAATAAATGAGAAACTATCATGGAATCCCCATGTCAATGAAGTTATTAAAAAATCAAACAAAACCTTAGGCTTTATAAAAAGAAACTTTAACAAATGTAATAGAGATATAAAACTAAAATGCTACCTCACTTTGGTGAGACCTGTATTAGAATATGCATCTTCTGTATGGGACCCATCCACCAAAGAAAACATTGATAAACTAGAACAAATTCAAAAAAGAGCTGCCAGATTCATTACTGGAGAATATTCAAAACTGACAAGAATAACACCATTAGTTAAATCATTAAACCTTGAAACACTAGAGGATAGAAGAACCAAGAGCAAAGTAGTAATCATACATAAAGCAATTAATTCTAATTTAGAAATACAACACAAAGATAACTTAATACAACCCTCAGATAGACATAAGGACAAAAACACCTTTCTTATTCCGTATGCAAGAACAAACACATACAAGTTTTCCTTCTTCCCGTCCGGAATTCGGGCATGGAATGGGTTGCCTGAAGAATCCAGGAAAACCAACACTTTATCAACATTTAAATCTCTAATAAAAATGCAGGACTAAACACAAACCATAGATAAGCGTAGGATGCAATAATCTTCTGTATAGAAGGAGCGTCTGTAAACAGATAAGATAAGATATGTGTTGTGAAAAAAAAATTTTTTTGCTAAGTGGATCAGCGCACAAAGGTACAAATTTGGCATTAAATAAAAGACAAACCTACTTTCTACAATTTCTCAAAGTTTTATTCCATTCCAAGCACTACTTTGCATGTAAGTAAAAAAATTTTTACAGTATGTTCATTTTTTCTCTTTAATGCCAGGTAACCCAGGTATAGAGGAGAGTTAGGCTGGGGGCTTCAGGGCCGGTAGGGTTAAGAGCTTTAAATGAGGTGGCCCTCTTACCAATTAATTTCACCAATGATATTAATAGATTTATTCAGTCTGTCTGCATTACACCAAGCAACTGGCGTGTTCAAAACCATCTGCCTAATAAATTTGTTCTGACCATCACTCAGAACCTCATAAGACCCAGTTTGCTGGGCTAAGTTAAAGGGCTCCTGATACAAGGAATTACCTAGAGCAAAAGCAAAGTAGATAAAAATTACCACAAATATTTTATTTTGGTAAAACCTCCTTGCGGTTTTTGTGAAATATTTTAATTAAAAGAGCCAAGAATTATCTAACAAAGTTTTGTTGTTTTTTCTGATATGAATAATAGTAAAATAATTCTTAAATATAATATACATCAGAAGCATTTATAAAAGTTATCTACAAATTTTGAAATAAGTAGACCTAATGCGTTTGTATTAGTTACAATTTTACTTTTAAAAATAATCTAGGATGCTTGTAGAGTAGTAAAAAATAATTAAGATGATGCCATTGAAATTAAGTATTAGCTAAGTTTTAAATACCTTCAAAATCATCTTTGTAAGGGAGTGGAAATGGTTTGGGTGCAGGAGGGTCTGGATAAGCTCCCTTTTGACCAAGTGCTGCTGTTGTCAGTGTAAACACTTCATCCAGTCCCAGCTGAAGTTCAGC
Organism: Ampullaceana balthica; assembly: GCA_944989445.1. Classification (NCBI taxonomy): domain Eukaryota; kingdom Metazoa; phylum Mollusca; class Gastropoda; family Lymnaeidae; genus Ampullaceana; species Ampullaceana balthica. The sequence goes on along the minus strand of CALYLW010000525.1, from coordinate 163,838 downwards.
TTGACCATTTTTAAACTGTTGAGAAACAATATCTTACATGTGAGCAGACTTGTCAAGCACATATATGGTGAATGATCAGCTATTCAGCTAATATTTCATTTTATCATCTCAACCAACCTTATGAACTTAACAATCAACCAAATAATAAGGAATTAAATTTATTTACGCCCTTAAGGTCCTTTCCTAATTTTTTTAGACAGCCTACTCAATTAAGGAGGTAAGACCTGATATAATGATTTTTAAAAAACAAAAGTGGTTCTTAACATGGACAAAAAAACATATTTGGAAAAGATTGTAAAAGAGATTGGTTTTATTTTTCCTTGTACTGTAATTATAAGCTTGTGAGGATACATAGGATAAATAAAAATATATAATAATAAACAGTATGATATATTCAAGTATAATGATAATTTTAACAGACCTTGATTGAACTTTGCTTCTGAAACATTATATTAGGGGCTCCATTAAATCCCAGCTTGCTGTACCATACATTCATCTCTTTGATTTGGGCCTATTGAAAGAGATATTTTACTTCTTTCAAAATAATAATGTGCTATAAATATATGTTATAATGTCAATGGAAAATAATAATTATTTTAAAATATGTGACAATAGTAATAAGTCTATAATTCAAGAACCCCGAATCATCCACAATAATTTTTTTAAGTACAGTGGGGCCCACTTAACTCGAGCCCGATTAACTCGCCAGCTCTATTAAGTCGACGTTTTTTTTTGGAACCGCCAAATTCTCTTTGTATTTGCATTTTTTCAGCGGTTAATTTGATTTTTTAAAGTCGCCGAGCCCTAATATTTCGAGCACAAAAGAGTGCCGAATTTGCAACTTAGTGTTGGTTATCTCGATCCCCATGACCAATCGTCAGCTTTTGAAAATGTTAGATGTGATTTTTTATAACCAAGAATTGAAGGCATAAACTTTCTGCCTCGCTGGTGACATCACAGCCCGCTTGCTCACAGCGCTGTGTTACTAACTTGAATTGAAAAATGTTCTTATCAATAGGGCTGAACCGATCAGTTCGGCTACTCGGCATCGGCCGATTTTTGTATACTCGGAGATTCTCGGCAATCGGCCGCGTAAGTGATGCCGAGTATTACGTAATTGCTCCAATAGCAAAGATGCACGCAGAATCGCATGTCTAAAACATTTAGTTTTGTATGGATTAACAAAATGTACCGTGTACAGAGTTGTTGTCATTGGCAACCATTCATCCTTCAACCTCATTTTTACTCTATTACTACTGCTTTGTTCTCATTGTTTCATTCATAAGAAGTGACCATGTGCAAAAGCCATGTAACTATTGGTTAGAATTAATTAAAATGTATCAAAGTTGAAGGTTCAAAAGTTCAAAAGGAGTTCCTAATTTATTTTTGTACACTTTTATAGAGAAGAGTTCGCTTTGTTATGAGTCATATATAGGTCATGATAAACAAATAACGGCAACGCCTTTGTGTAAAAAAAAATTTCCAAAATCATGTGCATGTAAATGTACATTCTCATTTATTAACGCTAGTGATGGGACGAAAAATCATAGGGTGCTTATTGTAAACAAGGCTCCCCAGATTTTAAAATATATAATATAACAGACTAAAGACAGTTTACCCACCCCCACTCTCAATCTCCCACACCATTGTTGTTGGTTAGTCCAATTAGCACTCAAGTTACCGAAGGAATTCTGAGTCCATTGTAAGCTGAGTAGACGGGGTGGGTTATGTATTTGTGTAGCTTGAAAGGAAAGTCACCAATCACCAGCGGACCCTGCGCGCGCACGCAGGCATGCACGAGGTGTGTCGGGCAGGACTAGATGAATTCCTTATACATGTAGTTATGTACTAGGGAAAAAAAACTGCACTAACGCAATAAAGGGTTATATTTAAACTTAAACGGTCCTTAAAAACGAACAGTCTTAACAAGAGTGAAGAAATAGGGTCCCGATATTCCGATACGATTCCGATTAATCGTCCCATCACTAATTAACGCACATCATGTATATAATTATAAAGAAATTTCAAGCGCATGTTAATATTTTGCCGCCATATTGGTTTTCGTTTAACTTGGTGATCGGTTATCTCGGCACCATTTTTCATACCCCGAGGCCGTCGACTTAAGCGGGCCCCACTGTATAAGCCTACACTTTAATTGTTTACAACACAATTATTTTTTATAAAAAACATTATGACGGTAACATTTTAAATAAAGAAAAAACTACAATAAAATACAAAAATATATGAGAATATTTCAAAATAAATAAAACTGACAGTACAATAAAATGCAAAAATATATGTAAATATGCAAACAAAGTGATATTCAGTGTATAATTTTAAATGAATAATTTTAAAAATTGTTAAAATAAAGAGCACTCACAAAAGATCCTTTAATTGTAATGATAACATTCTGTGGCTGGACATCATATTTTGGCAGGGGTGGTCTTATACAAATTGAATGGTTGTGTGTCTGGTGGGTATAAATAATAAAACAATGTTAAATATTTTAACATGCATCTGACATGTATGATCATATGTTCAGATTATTGATATACATGTATTTAAAATATCTTAAATGCATTATGTTCAACTAATTATATTTATATTTTTGAAGACATATTTGTTTCCGTAGTAATAATGATTATTTTATAACACAACCATAAGTGCACAAGATTGGAAAAACAGATTAAAGTAACAAATAAAAATAATAATATTTACAATAAACAAACAGGATTAAATAGCAAGAATGAGGTTTAATTAATGCACATACCATAGTTTCAATAACAATAGTCATCTGACCATTATCTGGACTGACCAGAGCTACATATGACCCTCCCTTTGGTAACTTCCCAACACCACTGCCATGTTTCAGGTAGCTCCACCCAATGTCAGTGAACTGTGTTGTATGAGCTGAAAAATACAAAAGGGACATGCAAAAAACAAAACTGGGTGCATGAGATTTAACTACCTATTTATAAAATTAATTCTTATAATTTTGCATCTCACAACATATTTTTAAATGAAGATTATTCCCTAAATGAAACCACATTCTACTATTCCATTTAAAAATAAACTTGATTCAGTTAATTAACAAAAAAAATTATACTCTGCCAACCAGCATTTTAATATTTTATTTTTTTTCTAATGCAGCAGTGCTTTACAAACTTTTTGTTTTGCTGACACACTTTCAGACATACATCTCTCTGCATAAAGTAACTCAATTTTGCGTGCAAAGCTGAGGTTAAACTATTCCGTTTAAGTTATATGGGCACACAAAGAAATTTCATTAACTCAGAGGTGAAGCTAGCACATTAAGTGCCATGGGACAGCATCTTACTTTAAACACCCTTCAACTCCTGATCATTAATTTTCTCCACAGAATAACATTGAGGCCTATTTCAGCACCACAGACAACTGCCTCCTCTACCCTCCCTCAAGCTATTTTCAATTTCCTAAAAGTTTTGTGTCTTCAAAATGTTGGTGTGGGTACTTTAATGAGCCAGACCCCCATCCAGCAGACAACACACTATTGTATCACAACATACAGTTTGGAAAATATTGAAATATAGATTAAATTATGATTAATCTTTCATATTACAAAAATATCATTCATGCGCCCTTATGGTCAGAAGAATTTACAATAAATTCAGACACCAAAGTTTCAATTAGCTAAGAAGTCCTACCTGTAAGCCAGATTGGAGTCTCCACAATATAGTTACCAGACCATGGCTGTACAGCAGTCATAAGACCATCTCTAAAGTAAGGAAGTCCTTCATAATAACTTGCAATGAGATTCCATGAATATGTCCTATATTTTTTTTAAAAAATCATGCTTAAAATATAATTATGAAAAAAAGTAGCTGTCTTAAAAAAAATTCACAATAAATTTAATAAATTTATTAACTAAATAACCAAAATCATTTTAACGTTTAAAAAGCAATCAATTGTGATTATTTAAATCAGATTTACGATTTTACAGTTTTCTTAAAAATAAGTTTTCTATTTGATTACAATTCTTTCAGAAAAGAATGTAAATTTTACAATAAAATAATTACAAGACATTAATTTATCATTCACTTACGATGTCATTAGTCCATTGACATAGTTTTGGTTCAATATCTGTGAAATAATTTATTTATAACTAAAAAATCAATTTAATTGTCCAGGATGTTGAGAATTGAAATAAGCAGCTTCTCTGATTAATAAGCCTAAATATAGATTATCTTTTAAAAAGTTATCTTACCGATATTTACCAACATTTAATTTAAATTTTTACAAGCAACTAGAAAAGTTATAAATCTGAATGCTTTTGTATTTTACAAAAGTAATAGAAACATGTATGTATTGCAACATTATAAAGTTGTTGTTTTTTAGAAGACTCTTACCCTGGCCCAACATCCTCCACCAACTTCATCATTAAATGTGCTGTAATCTTCTGATGCCCACAATTGTTTCCCAGTATTTACAGCATCTTGATTTGAGTAGGTACCAGGATAATGACAGCTGTATTGAAAATTAAATTGGATTTTTTTTTGGTTACCATAAAAATATTTATATTTTAGCTAATTGACATGAAATATCTGCTCTTAAATCACATACTCTTGTGCTCCCCCATATAGTTTTTCTTCCAGGGAGAGTTAATTCATATGTTTAGTAGGTTGACTATGTGGATTTGGAAAATAAACTAACATTTTATGTTCAAAATATTTTTTTTGTAAATTATACTTGGAAGCAGGTCTAAAGAATTTAAATAAGCATAACTTCTGGATTGCATCTGAATAAAATTTGTTTTTCTTATATATTTGAAAACAATACAGTTAACGATTTATTTCTGTTTAAAAATAACTCACCCTATTGCATGCACAGCACTAGCCAGAGCTGCATCTTTTTCTAGGTCTTTAGCTATTTCCCATTTTTCATCTGCAGCTATGATAAGGGTGTTTTGAAAGCCACGTTGATCCAGTAAGGCTCTGAGAGTCTAAATTACATCAGAAAACAATATCTAAATATGTTAGAAAAGAAATTAGAATGACCCAAAAAAAATGTACAGAATTAATTAAAATGTATGTTTGAAGAAGATTTGGGATTTTTATATTTAATAAAATACATGTATATATAAATGGTAAAAATTAAAAGTGGAAACTCCATAAGGCAGTAATACTGAACATTATTAATTAACTCACTTTGATGTAAGAAATGTCATATCTTTTCTCATTCCATATCTGAAATATTATAAAATATTAAATAATAACTTTTTCCACTGTTGATTGAAAAAAATTATAGATAATATAACAGCTAAAAAGTTTGCCTCTAAAACTAAACAAAATTCTGTATTCTAAAAGTTACCAATAATCAAGACACACCACAGATCTTTTATAACATTACAAAATGGGCCTAAAATTCATAATCTTTTTAGTATACACATCATACAAATACCTACATATACAGACACATATTTATTTATAATTGTCAAGAAGAAAAATAATAGAATGTATAACAAAAGCTGTACAATATGACTAATTTATTTTAACATTAAATGATTGAATATTAAATCAAAGAGGTAGAAAATTGTAAGCATACTCCAATGTAATCAATGGTTAAGTTGTACTGCTTCTTAGCACCATTAATCCATCGAACAATGTAATCTGCAGTGACACTGACATTGGCATAAGGGGACTGAGTACCTTGTCCTAACCAGCCTGGAAACCCCCATGGTAAACCATAAAGCTTTATGGCTGGATTTCTCTGGAAAAATAAATAATTAAATAAGAAAATAACAAAAGTATTTTTAAAATTTCATTTAATTTTTCATGTTAAATATAGATTAAGAAATAAAACCATTATAAAATGTTGTCAGTCCCTGCAAAGTTTTTTTTTAATGGTTTATAATTATTAATATTCATAGAAGAATAAAAATTAGGGCTGCGGAAATTAACGATTAATTTCTGGATTAATCGTTAAAATTTTTATCGATTAAAATTATTTTAATCTATAAAAATTCGATTAAAATTAATGAAAATATTTATAATATTTTTAAAAAGTTTTATTAATAAATAATTAATTATTAATAACGAGCAACCAAGCCCGTCCAAGGACGTTCCGCCACCGTTCGGTGGCATGTTGTAACTCCCCTTCAACAGCCGTCTCGACCGGCATACATGTGCATCACGTCAAAAATACTATTCATTATAGTTAAAATAAATAACTCATAAAAACAGAGCTTTTGACTATAAATCCCAACGCGCATAACTCAAAATAAAGTCTTGGAAGAAATACTGCACCAAAAATAACTCGTTTTGAACGTCCGCGTAAACTTGATATGATTGGCTGTAGGAGTCATGTGTGTTTGAGAGACCAATCGCTATAGATGACGGGACAGAACTTAGCCTTTTATTATATAGGATTAATAATAATTTATATACTTTTTTAGGTACAAACTTCTCCTCACTAATATTATAATTTATTTTATTACTTTATGTGGACCGGCAGACGTCAACTAAAAAATGGCTGACAGCATCAGCGCAGTTAAATTTAAACATGTAACTAGAAAGTTGAGCAAAAATTTTGTTTTTAAGCTAACTGCGGATGGCAAAGTCAAAGATGGTGAAAAAGTTTACTGTGTTCCCTGCCATAAACAATTCTCTTTTAAAGGATCAAATACATCGCTGACGTACCACCTTCAGCACAAAGATCCGATCAAGTATCAACACATTGTCATAAAATTTAGTTCAAAATATTCTTAATTTTCAATGTCCGTGAGAAATTTTCAGTTTAATGATGTCATAAATTTCTATTTTTGGCTTTAATCGAAATTATCTATTAATTAATCGATAATTTTTCAAAAGTTAACGATTAAATTTAAATTAATCGATAACAGCCCTAATAAAAATATATACTGATAAAATTTACCAATAAAACAATGAAGAAAGGAAAGCCATTATTTTCTATGAAACTTTAAGCATTAATATGCCCATGAATGGACTTGTTTGGACAGACCTTTTTGGCTTCCAGCATCAACCACCATTCATAACCTCTTTCATAGTTTTCATCCCAACTATTATGCATGTGTGATGCTTCTGTGCCATCTAAAATAAAATAATAATTTTAGTAATAAATGTTAATTTTAAAGAAAAATGTGTGTAATTTGATTTTCCATTTTTACTACTCTAATATTATTTCTAAATTATAGAAGAGAATTTTAGCCCCAAGTGGAAAACCTCAAACACTGAAGATAGAAATACTTTGCAGTGATAGCATATTTAAAAGTAAAGATAGAAAGATATCCATCAAATAACTTGCAGAATTAAGATTAGAGTAGCCATGAATATATAATATTTAAAATCATAAAAAATACAACATCAGACAGGATGGTGTAAGAAAAGTAAGCAATCTTGAGAAAGATGGAATATGCAGTTTTCAAAATCTTGCCTGTACTTTCCACATCCCCTCCTATTTCTACTTTCAAAATCTGTAGAGAAGCTCCAAAATTAGGCTGTGAAATGAGCAAACAAATAAAGAATTTGACATTTTTAAAATTATTCTTGAAAAGAAATTCTAGTATAGGCCATATGCTACTTTACCAATCTACTTAAATGTTTCCTCTATTTTGACTATTGTAATAGTGAGCAATACATAAATTTAACTATAGCCCGTACAACTTTTTTTAAAAATTTAATGAACTAGTTTTTGCAGACAATGATTTATAGAAAATAAATGAAATAATTAAAAACATAACATATGAAAAATAACATGTTTTCAAAATTTATTTTATTTGGCTCACCTTGAACAAGTAATCCAGTATTTCATTTCGTTGTTGTAATGGGTAGTTAACCAAAAGTTTTGAGGTAGCCTTTCAAATATGTAATAAAATTTATTTTTAAAGCCTGATTGATTAAGAAAATTCATGACCATAAAACAATATCCTCTAATTAATGCAGAGAAAAATAAAATTTGAAAAATGGGGCCTAGAATTTACTAAATATGCCGCAATACACAGATTACCCATACTTTGGTGGGTATTGAGCATTTTTACGAGAGTATGGAATACAAGATTCTGTACCATTTTTTTATTACTAAGAAAACAATTAACTGATAATTAACTGAACACTGATAAAACTAATACAAATCTAACAGTCCGAAAATTGGTCAATAAAGAGCTAAACTTCTATTTGTCTGTTCAAGACACCATATGGTTAATGGTGTGAGCTTTGAATTATTTTGTTCACTCAGATGACTTTACTTACAACTTTTGTTATATTACTATAGTATTTTTTTTACTAACAATAACAAACCATGATAAATAAATCCCTCAGCCTAAATCTTATGACTTGTAATTAAGTAACACTGTTAACAACAGACTGCATATTATTTTTCAAATTCATTAATTTTCTTTTAATTAGTGCACCACCACATATTTCACATAGCATGAATGTAGGTCCCCAGGACAAAAAAACAATAGATTCATTCAAGACTAAGGTATAGAGTTAATAAATAAGTAAATTTAATAAAGCAAAATATACAAGTTTAAACATCTTCACCTGAAATGCTATAAATAAAGTTAAAGTAAGTAAGTAAAATATTGTAATGTAATATTACAATAGTAATAATCAATATAATATAAATAAGTGGTGAGGTCGGTAAAATAACATAACATTGTTATTAAAATTGACAGTGAATGTGAACAGTCAATAAAACATCATAGACCTAGATTCTACATTATAGTAATTATAAGCCTATATAAATTATCTAGGCTACCTATTAATTATAATTAATGTAAGTCATGACTAGACAGTAGTTATTAAGTTACTATACTATAGGGTAAAGAGGGGTAATAGACCCTAGGGTTTTAACATGCTTTCTTTTTTTCCTTTGAAATTTGAAATCAATAAATATTATTACATTCAAACAACTAATGCTTTTAAGTCATAGGCAATCCATATTTCTATGAGCGAAAAATTTTATTCAACATAATTATGAAGCAATATAGCAAAAATAGATAAAAAAGTTAGACATATCCATCTATCAAACTTAACCAAATTGGGGGCAATAAGCCCCATTATGTAGAAGGTATATATTTTCACAGTCGCTGTTGACAACTCTCGTTGGTCAACTCCATGTTTTAAATATAAGCCTCTTCTTGGATTTCTATGCATTCGACATGGTACCAAATGCTTTTTTTCACCATCTTTTATGTCTTGTTGTCAGTGACAAAGTCTGTTTCATCACAGATAAATTTTTGACTAGGGTGACCACATAATTTACGCATCCTGTTAAGTATTCTAGTGTAGTTCAAAATACTTTAGCCCTTGCATAGTGCTCTGTTTTTCTTGGGACCACTGTTGAATGGTGTCTTGGAAAGCCTCACCAGTCAAGAGTCAAGACTAAGTTGACGATCCACAAATCGGGACTAATGGATCTACAATTATCAAAAATGCAAAAACACATTTTTTAAAAATTATTTACACAAATCATTAAATTTTGTTTTCATTTTAAAGCATATCTTAATATTGTTAATTAGATAAAAACATGAAATTTCATTATTTTATCAATATTTTTTTGTGGTTTTCACACTTTTTAATGTTGGGGGCATTAAGCCCCAGGATTTTTCTAAATTAATTTAAACAAGCTAATTAATGAGCAACTGGGCCAAAGGGTTCTCACAAATGCTCTCCATTCAAAATAATACAGGAAAGTTTTACATTTATGTTAATATTAGAGCTCTTTATAAACAATTTCAACTCCTTCATCCAAGACCCACTTTATTTTTCAAATAAAAATGGCTTCCTCACTAGCATAACATGGCCGACAAATTTCAGTTTTTAACTCAAAATTGTTTAAACTGAAAAAAGGAACTTACTTAGTATGGATGTATTTGTAGCTCAAGGGAAATTTGAAAATCTCAACTTAAAAATATGCTTTCATCATCAAAACAAAGATGAACCGGCTGAGCAAAAGTTTTAAGACATGTTTGAATGAAACAAGAAACTGCAGAAAAAAATCACTCATATAGAGATGCAAAGTTATAATCAATCCCATAGGTTAGATACCCAAACATGATTGTAAATTATTCCCTGATTATTTAGATTCTTTCCATCATGTAGAGCTCAATCCCTCTCTTTCTTTAAAATATAGCATCAAGCATTTTATTTAACGACCCCAGTAAGTGGGGCTTATTGCTAGACCCCTCAGCCAACGCTGCGCGCCGAATACGCCGCAGAATTTTCGTCCGCCAAAACTACGCCGGAAAATATGTAGCATGCCGCATTAGCCAAACAGCTGATGAACTACATCGAGTTTGTTTTATTCATGACAATTATAAACTGATATTCTAAGTGCCTATCAGGTATTGAGCGACAGAAACTGAATGAGTGGAACGCATTCATGCACTGTATTAGTAAGACAGCATAGGGCCTTGCATAAAGTATGTCACGCTATTTTATTTTTGACCATTTCTAACTCCCCCCTGTCACAAGTCTTGGACCCCCCCCCCTCCACCTAAAGTACATCACACTTTTGAACAAAAAAATTTTTATGAACAAAATGATTACATTTAATATAAAACACCATGACATCACACATGGCCCGACCCGTCCTCCCCCCTGTCACACTTTCTTACACCCCCTCGCCCTCCTCTGGAGCCTGACGTACTTTATGGACGGCCACATATTAAAAAAAAATTTCTATTGTTTAAAATAATAAAACTTTTTCTGAAGTATTGTAAAAGTGTTTTATTGCTGAAGTTTTATTACTTCATTATTGGCCAGGCTTCAGCCGAATATTTCGTAATCAGCTGAAAATCAGCCACAAATGTCAATTTACGGAAAAATCTGACTAATGCAGATATCCGCCACAAAATTATGTCAGCCAGCCGAAATTATTTAAAAAATTCGGGCTGGCAGGTCTACTTATTGCCCCATGCAGCCTATTACCCTGCTTTACCCTACTACAGTACAGTCTATACTATATTATATACTAAATACTAATTATACTTGATAGAAAGTGATGCCTTGGTAACTTGGTAGGTATAAAGTATAATTATTGTAAAATTTTAATATTTACTCAAATAATTACTACATTTATTACTTAAAAATAAATAGTTCCAAGTTTCAAATATAAATATAAATAATTATAAATTCAGTGAAAAGTGAAAAGGATTTAACAGACAAATTATAATAAATACATAAATAATTTTTAATTGAGTATCTTCTGATGCCAATGTCAATGATACTGATAGTACTATAGTACGGTGATAGTGGGTGATTCAGTGATAGTGATCAATAATGGATGGCGACGGGCGATGGTGATCTGACTGATGACATCAAATTTAATCAAATATCAAAATTGAATTTGAACTCACTCCCCCTCCGCTAAGACCGCCAATGCCATCAAACAAACGCCCTAGGCCCTGCGAATTGTCAAAAACAATAGTATCAGCTGATAAAACTACATTTGTATTTCCTAATAAAACTACACAAATTGTCAATAAGTTCAATAAGAACGTATTCATTTTGTAACTTGTAGAATAACCAAAATCTATCGCAAACAATTTTGCAAGATCATGTGATTTCGTCTATTTATAGATGTTTTCCCAGTTGAAGCTTTTGGCTTTATTATTTATTCGGAAGTTTATTTACAATATTAAAATAAAGGCTATAATTCTATAATGAAATGGTCCTGGGTCCTGATTGTAGAAGATTAGCCTTTTATAATTTATATCTTTTTTTGTTAAAATCAAAATTTTGAGCCTTTTAAATATCGAAAGTCTAAAGCTTGATGTAGCCGAAGTAAATCCCTCTGTATCATACTGTAACTCAAGTAACTGTATGGAGACTAGGGAGCGAGGAAAAAATAACACTGACAAATTGCGCCGTCATAATATAATTTTAAATATTATAAATTATACATAAAATCTAATCAGTGATTGAGATCAATCGATTAGGCAATAATTATCAATTCTCGATTAAAATTATAATACTCGTCTTTGAATTTAATGGATGTTACCAGTGGCGTAACAACGGGTTGGCATCGGGGCAGTTGCCAAGGGCGCCAGCTCAAAAGGGCGCCACTAAATCTCTAATTTTTAAATTTTTATTTAAATTAATACAGTCGGACCTCTCTAAGTGGAACTCAAAAGAACCCGGAAAAAAATTCGACTTACAGAGTTTTTGAGTTAGGGAAAATGGTGTAAATAGCGCCGATTAATCAAGGACAGTGTGATATTGAGAGGTGGGGGGAACAGCCATACCGGCTAGTAGGCTTGACGAGAAAGAAAGGCGGTGTCTGAAGTTTCATATGAAAGGAAGCTAACTTGCTTTGACATACCGACACAAGCCCGTGAGAGGAGACACCTTCACTCCCCTCCCCCACTTTACTCCCTCCACAGTGGGATGGGGGGAGTAAGATTTTTCTTTTTGAAAAGAAAAGAGTCACAGCATGCAACAAAGAGACGCGAATTAGTTACCACTCCTTTTTCTTGTCCTTGTCATTTTTTCCACTTGCAAGGGTCGCTTAATCCCTCGTGAAATACACTAAAATACGAATTTACGTCCATTTACGTGGCTATAATGAAAACGTGTTCTGAAATGTCACTCCAGAATAATAACCCAAACGCCTTGGAAAATTCGACTAAGAGAGGTTGAAAGCCAAAAATCTTGGAGTTAAGGAGATCTAAAATACATTAGTCTTATGGAATTTGGCCGGGACCTAACAATTAATTCGATATAGGGAGGTTTTCGAATTAGGGAAATTCGACTTAGCGAGGTCCGACTGTATTTCACTTTTATCCTCGAAAACTAAAAAGTGAATAATTAATTATATTTAAATTTAAATATATTTCATTTAAACAATTATAATATTTTTTATAATGTTTGTGGCTTTGCGGGGCTTCTTACCATACAGATGTCAATATGATTTTACACTCTTTCTTTTAAAAAGAAAAATCTTACTATCCCTATCCCACTGTCGATGGGAGTAAAGAGGGGGAGGGGAGGGGAAGGTGTCTCAAGGGCTTGTGTCGGCATGTCAAAGCAAGTTGGCTCCTTTCATATGAAACATCAGACACCGCCTCTCTTTCCTGTCGAGCCTTCTAGCCGCTATAGCTGACCCCCCCCCTCTCAATATCAACATTGTCCTTGATTAATATGCGCCTATTACGCCAGTTTCCCTAAATCGAAAACTGAAATAAATAAAGAGCAATTTAATATTGAAATAAAATGCTTTAAACACAAAATGATTGAACTATTGCAAAACAAAAAACCCGATGGCATGTTCTCACTACATTGGGAATCGTACCCAAATATCGAACTAGCTCTGAAAACATTTCTTACAATGCCAACCACAGTAGCCACTGCTGAAAGGAGTTTCAGCAAACTAAAAATTATTAAAAATTACTTGATATCGACATTCAGGTTAACTACGCACATCATCTCTAGCTCTTCTTTCCATCGAAAGTGAACTTACCAGTCAAATAAACTACGATGAAATAATCACTAATTTTGCTAACATTAAAGCAAGAAAATTTCAGCTTTAAACCTTTGATATAGGACATAGGAGTGGATCGGTGGAGTGTTACTTAAATTTACTTTTAATTGTGAGTTTCTATCGTTATGTATGAGATAATGAGTATGACACATTGTCACTATTCTTTTTATTTATAATCAATGATACTTCAAGTTTTGCTGTATTCTTTATTAACGCAACAATATCCCGTTTTATCCACCAATTTATTTGCTATTATTTAGTAAATCATAAACTTCAAATTAGTATTGTTCCTGTCTTATGCATTTTTTATATTCGCGTTCTATGACTGTCACTGTCCGGCTACGTAATTATTGTCATAAATAAAATAGGAGAAATTCAATTATTTTTTCTAAAAAATGAAAAAATCGCATAACTGAAACTTATCAATTTATCAAGGGCGCCGAAAATAGATTAGCAAAGGCGCCAAAAACCTCGTTACGCCTCTGGATGTTACACTCTCCTTAAATTAAAATTTAAAAAATACTGGTTTGATATCGAAATTATATTTTTATATAGCCTATTATTTCTTAGACTTATTACAATAAACAATAGTTTTAGAGTCTAGGCCCAAAGCCAAAATGCCGGCCTAAAGTGATAGTTGTGATGCCGGGTGTAGAGCTCAAATGTGAAGTCACACTTCATACATCCAGTTCGTCATCATTTTCCAAAGTTTTTGGTTTTTTTTAAAGAGTGACGTAATAAACCGTAATTTAAATGCGAGAGCTAGATTAGATACGGATCTTGAATAAAGGGTTAAGAAATTGGGGGGGGGGAGGGGGGTAAACTACCCAAAATATATGTCTTAAGAGGGGGACCAATATTTGTGACCATGGGAGGGAAAGTGGTAATTTTTTCAAAAATAGCGTGACGTACTTTATGTAAGTCTCTCATACTGAATCGCAGTTAGCAAAAACGTAATCGAAGACCTTTTCCCCTTAACTTTTATGTTCCAACATTAAGAAAAATAAAACTAAATCTCTACCTTATAGCGGTCAAACAAACGTATACTAGAGTATGTATATTATGTATAAAACCCATCCAACAAAGAAAACAGATAAACTAGAACAATTTTTTAAGGCCTAAAATATGCATTATAGGTGAATATTCCTAATTGACTTGCTCATGAGGAACACCATTGGTTTAATCTTTAAAACTAAAAACGCTAGAGGTTGTAATATATCATACAGAGTGGGACTGCGATAAAGCTTTTTAAATAAAATAAAAAATACACAAACAAATTGTGCAATTAAAACAATAAATTTGAGCTTTATTTTAAACTAAAACGACAATAGACGTTTCGGCTAATGCCTTCATCGGTACAATAACATAAAATAGGTACTTACATATACTTAAATTCTTAAAACATATTACATGATAAAACAATTTAAAATATTCATGTAATATAAAATGAAAGGAAAAACAAACACAAACAAGGACGCAGGGTATATCTATTTTATGTTATTGTACTGATGAAGGCATTAGCCGAAACGTCTATTGTCGTTTTAGTCAAAAACGTCAAGCAAGAGTTTAGAGAGATTGGAACAAATGTAGATTCTTATTTTGAAAACACTTATGATCATGTCATTATCATGGCGCAGTCGGTAGGAGTTGAAGCTTCAATGCCCAGAATTCCTAAGCAGCAAATCTACCGAAGCAATGTGTGCGTAGAAACGCCAATGCAACATTAATCAATTTCTGGAGCACATCATTGCTGAACTAGATATGCGGTTCTCTGGCTCAACCAGGACATCCTTACAACCGTTAGCTCTTTTTTGTCAAGAGCTGTTAGAAATTTCATGTATGAAGATCTGAAAGGCGATGTGGATTTATATGAGCAAGATCTGCCTTCACCATAAGTGCTGCCCGAAGAGTTTACCGGGTGGAAATTGAGGTTCAGCCAATGGGAAGTGTCAAAGCTACCAAAAAAATTGCACGGAAGCTATAAAACATTGCAATGAATCGATGTATCCAATTATTTATTGCTTACTGAAAATCGCGTGTGTGATTCCTATGACTTCCTTCGCGTGTGACCGCAGGTTCAGTGCACTCCGACGTTTTCACAATTACATGAGATGTTCAATGGTGCAGGAGAGACTTACCGAGCTTGCATTGATGCATCACAACGCTTTCAATATCAACGAAAACAGATTTACAGATAATTGTTAACAAAACCCAAGAAGGATTTACATCGAAGATGTTTTAAAATAAACCTCATAGCATCGTGGTCTTCCGCCTTGTCATTTCTGTACCGTAATGTATGTAATTCAAATTCTTTAACGCTTGCGCCTGCAGATTTCATTATTAACAAGAAAAGAAATGAATGGTCGAGTACTTGCATACTCATTTAAAAAAAAATTATTAACATTTATTCAAATAAAATTACTTATGAATTGTTAAAGAGTGAAACTACTAGAATACAATTTAGATTTGAAACAAAACACGTAAACAAAAATATGAATTTATGACAAATAACTATTGCTTTTTAACTAGAAAACTGTTAAAGACATTTGACAAATGTCTGCAAAAACAAATGATTTGTTTTTGCAGACGCTTCAAAATTTGACGAAAATGTGATGTTACCATTACGCAGACATTCTTGACACTCCATTTGCAGCATCCATTTAAGGGAGCAACTTTTTTCCATAAAAATGTCCCTCGTTATGCGAAAATATCGTTATGAGAGGTTTGCCTTAACATGAAATGCCTTCGCGACAAGTTTGCGAACCCCGCTTAAAAAAGTCTGGGTACGGCTTTGGATGAGAGTGGTCCTCGTCGACTGCGACGGACAAACAAGAACAACAAAAGATATTATCGCCGTGGTCTAAGTGGTAGCACGCTGAGCTATCGAACCGAGGCAAAACTCGAATCGCGGGTTCGAGCCTCGATACTGGCAAGCCCCCCGGGGCATTGTGCTAGCCACACAATCCCCTGCTCGCTAGTGGTGGCTCAATGTAACTTGTGAACGCTACTTCACTTGCCCCACAGGCCGTTATGGTCTGAAAATGGGGTTACATGTATTATATAATGATTGAATTAAATTTAAGGTGGAGTCAAAGTCTGAGATTGAGATTTTTGAAAGTTAAGATTTTTTACATCTAAAATTGTATAATTTTTATATGTGGCATCCGTCTGTCCTCAAAGGACGATGGCGTTGACTCCTGCTTCTCTTCATCCCCCCTTCCCTTTCTCCTGGCAGAAGGAGGCCACAATAGCCTAGGCAGTGCTTTGAAGAAGGCCACCTATTGCCCAGGCAGCAGGTCTTCTCTCTCCACGCAGATGGTGATTCCAGGGGAACTAGCTGATACAACAAGGTGCCATCTGCATCGCAAGAGTTGCCAGAGATATAGCACATTCGCAATAAAACTGCCTAAGGGACTCCGTCTCCTGATTTTCGGTTAGGGTTTACTCCTTTAGTCTCTCCATGAACAGGTGTAGCCGCGAGACAGCTGAATTTGAGATTGGAGTTTTAAGAGCCCCATCTGCCCGAAGCTGCTGGTTTTAGTTTTAAGACGCCAGCGTCCCGCCCTCACCCCTTCTCCTGTCAGTTGAAACGTGATCCAGCAGACTTGATTACAAGTCATTCGAGAAGGCCAGGAGTTGGATTTTGTTTAGCAGGGGCTGTTTTGAATCGCAAGCCATAGGGATATTTCGAGAGGAGTGAGTGCTTATTTCCCACTCCGACCTCCGGCATTACTAACCTTGGAACACAATTTTTATATGCGTTAATTCCGTTAATTAAAAAGAATTCAATTAAATTTCTATTAAACTATAATAAGCCTAATATATAAAAAAATCAAATACGTTAAGTAAAGAAATTCAGTCTTATCTTATCTTATCTGTTTACAGACGCTCCTTCTATACAGAAGATTATTGCGTCCTACGCTTATCTATGGTTTGTGTTTAGTCCTGCATTTTTAATAGAGATTTAAATGTTGATAAAGTGTTGGTTTTCCTGGATTCTTCAGGCAACCCATTCCACGCCCGAATTCCGGACGGGAAGAAGGAAAACTTGTATGTGTTTGTTCTTGCATACGGAATAAGAAATGTGTTTTTATCCTTATGTCTATCTGAGGGTTGTATTAAGTTATCTTTGTGTTGTATTTCTAAATTAGAATTAATTGTCTGTAAATTCGAGTATATACTTTCCATGTTTCTATTTTTATATTTAATTATGTCCCTTAAGAAATTAAAACAATGTTTTAATTATATAAAACCAAGTTGATTTTTACTTATACTATTTAACGTTGTTTTGTTTCGTTAAACAATATTCCTGAAACTTAAAGGAAGATGGCGGCGCCCAGTTAGATGGGACTTGTAATTATTATGAAGAAAGAGTTAAATGACTAAGTAAAACTGTGTATATTTTCATGTTTATGATCTCATTTTAAAGCCTTTAAAGAGCCATAATAAAAAGTTCCAAATGTTTTTCAGTCTGACTTAAAATTATTATTAAATTATAATATGGGGTGGGGAAGGGGAACCACAGTGTCCACATCAATCACACAATCCAGTCCAATCAATCCAGTCAAGCCTTTTCATTTTCTCTTCCACTTCCATGCTGCACATTTGGAAGTAAGGATCCCTTCTATTGTTAAACACGTGAAGAAATGTGCATGTGTGACAACTTTCTGCTTATTTTAATTTTTAATGAGACTCTTGACTTCTATGAGGCAATTTCATTAGTTTCTACCAGGTTCACTTTAGACTTTAGAGACTAATCATTTAACAAAGTGTCTGCTGCTACGACTAGCCATAACTTCGTAACACTAGCCAGTAAACAGTAAACTACTGCTAGGACTAGTTATAGCCACAGCACTAGTTTACTGGCTAGTGTTACGACTAGTCATAAAAATATGCTATGTGCTTACAGTTACAACTTAAGCTGTATTTTAATTAGGCTAATAAATTAATAAATTCTAATATATTATATATAAATAATACTAAACTGTTAAGTTTAACCATTAGTTCTCATTCATAATCAAATTTCATGATTACTATTACTAAGTACTAAGTAAGCTTAATGAATTTTAAAGGTAAAAAAACTTGATTGGTGTCCAATTTAAAAAAAATCGCAATTTGACATGAGCTCCTCTTGGTGAAGCGTTAGGCAGATGGATGATTGATTGTTGATAAAACTGATATCTGGTTCAAACGCTGATGCAGACAAAAAAAATTTAATTAAATTTTTGAAATTAAATTATTTTTTTAAAAACCACAATGAGTGTGCTGGTATATTTTTGTACTACAGTCGAAACCGGTTAAGTCGACGGCGTTGGGGTATGAAAAATGGCATCGAGATAACCGATGATCGAGTTAAAAGGAAAACCAATATGACGGCAAAATATTAACATGGGCTTGAAATTTCTTTATGTACGTGTTGTGCGTTAATTAGTGATGGGACGATTAATCAGAATCGTAACGGAATATCGGGACCCTATTTCTTCACTCTTTCCTAAGGTTGTTAAGACCGTTTTTAAGGACCGTTTAAGTTTAAATATAACCCTTTGTTGCGTAGCGCAGTTTTTTTCCCTAGTACATAACTATAACGAAGTCATATACTCCTGCCCGCCACGCCGCAGCGTGCGCGCCGTCTTGCTGTGATTCCCAGATTGAGCGATACTGTGCCTTGGACTTTCCTTACACTTACAAGCTACACAAATAAGTAACCTACACATCCCCTAATTGTCCCCGAACCATTCTCTTCCTAATAATCTTCTTTGGGTCCGTCCCCTCAGCTTACAATGGACTAAGTATTCCTTCGGTAACTTGATGCTAATCGGACTAACCAACAACAATTGTCTGGGAGATTGAGAGTGGGGGTGGGTAAACTGTCTTTAGTCTGTTATATTATATATTTTAAAATCTGGGGAGCCTTGTTTACAGTAAGCACCCTATGATTTTTCGTCCCATCACTAGCGTTAATAAATGAGAATGTACATGCACATGATTTTCGAGTATTTTTTTTACACAAAGGCGTTGCCGTTATTTGTTTATCATGACCTATATATGACTCATAACAAAGCGAACTCTTCTCTATAAAAGTGTACAAAAATAAATTAGGAACTCCTTTTGAACTTTTGAACCTTCAACTTTGATACATTTTAATTAATTCTAACCAATAGTTAAATGGCTTTTGCACACGGCCACTTCTTATGAATGAAACAATTAGAACAAAGCAGTAGTAATAGTAATAGAGTCAAAATGAGGTTGAAGGATGAATGGTTGCCAATGACAACAAGTCTGCACACGGTACATTTTGTTATTCCATACGCAACGAAATTTTTTAGACATGCAATTCTGCGTGCATCTTTGCTATTAGAGCAATTACGTAAGTCTCAGCATCACTTACGCGGCCGATTGCCGAGTATCTCAGAGTATACAAAAATCGGCCGATGCAGAGTAGCCGAACCGATCGGTTCAGCCCTATCGATAAGAACATTTTCAAAAGCTGGCGATTTAAGTTAGTAACACAGCGCTGTGAGCAAGCGGGCTGTGACGTCACCAGCGAGGCAGAAATTTTATGCCTTCACTTGGTTATAAAAAATCACATCTAACATTTTCAAAAGCTGGTGATTGGTCATGGGCATCGAGATAACCAACGTTTAGTTGCAAATTCGACCCTTTTCCTGATAATGATTTTATTCTGTGTCTGATACAATGAAATACAATTTTAATATCCCGCATCAAGGCATTTAACAAAACCTTGCAATTATTTAATTACAATAAAATGAACAAAAAAACCTTCTTTTAAAAAGATGAGGCCCAGTTGCAGTGAAAAATGTAGAATCTCGCATGAAAAAGCAGAAAATAATTTTTTAGTCACAAACTAAGTAGTCACACAGGGGGAATCAGAACTTTTGTGTTAGTTGATCAAATTTTATATCTCACATTAAATCCCACAATCAATCACAATAAATATCAATAAAACTTCTGAGTCTGACTACTTTTAAAAAAAAGTTTTTTTGTTCATTTTATTTTCTACTTTTACGCGTTAAAAAAAGATTTGTAAAACTTAATTTCATTCATGAAAATTTAAACTCTTTAAACAATCCCTTAAAAACAAAGTTTTTGACTATAAATCCCTTACATATGAGACATAACTAAAAAGTATTGATCATGCTTAAACGCTACAAACATTTACAGACTGAGATTACCTTAAATCCCCTTTGTTGTAAAACGGAGCGGGCAGGGAAAAGGTTTGGTCACGGATGGCTGAACTTAACTCAGCGTGACGCGTAAAATGTCAACAAAAGCTGGCCGCTACATATAGAGATAAACTAAAAATGCATTAATTTATTTACGGTACATTCGATCGATCTGAAAATGTAATAGCTTAATCCTCCCCACAAACCAAACCTACTGTGAAAATTTCAGCACTCTAGCAAGTCAGAAAACGTGTTTACGAGCGTTTTGAAAAATTTGACAACAGATTCGGAAGGGTTGACACGTTGACAACATATACAGATTCGGAATCGTGCACGAGTTAATAGGATAGGGGCCTCAAAAATACAGTATCTTAAGAAGGATGACATTGCTAATCTCAATTTAAAAAAAAACAACATTCCATGAATAATTGAGTCACTTTTAAATATATATTTGTCTATTTTTCAGGATAACGTTTGCAAAAAATGAAGATTCACAGAACCACAAGATGACAGACAAAAGTTAATCAGAGCACATTGACTTCTTAATAGATTTAATCTATAAAATGACTTGTATGGTGCTTTTTAACTTTATTTCTTCTATTAATCTGTTCCTTATACAAACATCATTAACTTGCACTGCCTCTAAGAAGTCTGCACATTTGTGAATTGTTGACGTATTACTAGATGCATCACAAGATGGAGAGTAACTTAGAATCAGCTAAACCGATTGTCTTGGAAACTTTAGCCCATGCATGCAGCCAAGATGCAGCTGTTTTAAAGCCAGCGGAACATAAATTGCAACAATGGGAAACAGAACCAGGATTTTATTCTATTTTGACAGTAAGATCCTCTATTAAAATAGTTAATGATATGCATGTATTCAAAAATAGTTTATTTTTTTTGTCATGGGTGTCATTATTTGTTGTTATTTTTTTTAAAGGTGTGGATTTTGATTAAAAAAGCAAGGGTGAGCATTTTATTTTAAAATCTTACATCATCTTTTGAAAGTTGTGCTTTAAAATTTATCCACAGGACATATTTTGCAATCATGTGATTGATGCAAATGTAAGATGGCTAGCTGCCCTTTATTGCAAAAATGGCATTGACCGATACTGGAGAAAATCAGCACCTAAGTGGGTATTAACATCAAAGTGTGCACATTACAAAATTTTCAATGTTGTTAAAGATTTTTCCAGGTTCAAGATAAAACGTACAATAATAAGTTTTGAATTTCTTCTTGAATAAAACAAAATTAAAAAAAGAGGAGTGCAAAGTCTCTATTTTTAAAAATTCTATAATGGCCTCCACTGGTATTATGCTAATAAAAATTTACCGGCCATAGTACAGAGTTTGATTTCTTGAAATTTGATGTAAATGTCATTTAGTAGTTTTAAGCTGGTAACTATCTAACATAAAAGAACATTTATTATGGTCAAGTGTTTTTATAAAAGGAAGATACCTTTTTTTTCAGTGCAATATCCGAGGAAGAGAAAGAGGCTATAAAAAAAAGGCTTGTGTCTGATTTTACAGAGCCAGTACCACAAGTAAGATTGGCGTATTAAAGCAATTGCACAATTTTATAAACATTAAGTATAAACATGTAAATACCATATTTTAAATTGATTTATTATAATGGTTAAGCTCTTAATGTAATCTGTACAACACGATGTGGATACACACATTTTTAACAATTTTGTTCCAGATTGCCACACAAATTGCTGTGCTAACTGCCAAAATTGCACGACTTGATTGCCCAAGGAACTGGGATGCACTTCTTCCAACCTTGCACAATGCTGTGCGTTGTGAAGAGCAGCTTGTTCAAGAGAGGGCACTTTTAGTACTACATCATGTTACTAAGACTTTAGCATCAAAAAGACTTGCTCCAGATAAAAAGTTGTTTGAGGAGGTATTTCAATTATTTTAAAACAAATACTTTTCATGGCAGCTCTTACTTAATCTTATCTTATCTATTACATCAGCTCCATCTGTACAGAAGATTATTGCATCCTACTCTTATCCATGGTATATGTCTAGTCTTGCATTTTTTAAAGAGCTTTAAATGTTGATAGAGTGTTGGTTTTCCTGGTTTGATCAGACAAACCATTCCACACCTGAATTCCAGATAGCAAGAATGAGATTTTGTACATATGTGTACATATAGAAAAGTGTTTTTATCCCTTTGTCTGTCTGAGGGTTGTATTAGGTTATCTTTGTGTTGTATTTACAAGTTAGAATTAATTGCCATTTGTGTTATTAGTTATTACTACTTTGTTCTTTTATCCTTTGTTGTTGTTCGTCCGTCGAAGTCGACGATGACCACTCTCATCATATTTGAAGAGCTCAAGGGAAGAAACGGCTATGTCACATTTTTGTGCTTTTGAGATATTCAAGTTTAAAAGTTCAAAATTATAGAGATTTCTTAGAAATTAACTAAATAGATTTGAATTTCTCATAGGGTCAGGGACATGGTTATTTCATAAAACCTACTTCAGAGCATTCAATTTTTGTTCCTCTATCAGATACAAAGGTTAACTACAAAATTTCAAAAATGTCACTTAGCCGTTTCTTCCCTTGTGGTCTTCATTTGTATTTGACCTGTTCTAGGCCGCCACATGTGTCCTCTGGTGGCTTATTAACCCTATTCTAGCACGAAATTGGCATCCACATGTCGGACGTTTTGACTTGGCAGCCTGTTGTCTATTAGCCTCAAAGACAGCTGCGCCATTCCATATCATAGAGCGCCAGGGGGCTCGGTTACTGACTGCTGCTTCCCAGGAGTCATGTCCGATGTCAAAGGCCTTTAGAGCAGTTTTAAGTGCATCCTTGTAGCGCTTACGTGGACCTCCGCGTGCTCTATGCCCTTCTGTAAGCTCACCATAGAAGAGCCTCTTGAGGATTTGATGGTCGGGCATGCGCACTACATGCCCTGCCCAGTATAGTTGGCTCTACTGTTTCTAGGTTTAACTAATGGGGTTACTCTTGTCAATTTTGAATATTCTCCAGTAATGAATCTGGCAGCTCTTTTTTGAATTCTAGTTTATCTATGTTTTCTTTGGTGGATGGGTGCCCTACAAAAGATGTATATTCTTGTGCAGGTCTCAATACTTAGATAATCAGCTTTGCTTTAGAAATGTTCCTTAAATGTATAAGTCACTGGATGTTTTCCTGTCATTTAAAAAGATTTTGACCAGTTTTTATCTATTGTCCCAGCTTACTCAAGATGTATTTGCTTACATGGTCATACTGTGGAACACTCAACTTGGCAGATTTTTCCAGGTAGCTTCTCAACATGATGAATCTATGACACCAGTAATTGATCGCTGTCGCCTTATCTTAAAAAGTAAGTGTGCCATGTGAGCCTTTAAGGGATCAACAATTCATTTCTTTATGGTTATTTATTTTTTTCTAAATTTGAAGGATTAAATATGTTAACCTTAAAAGATGAATTTAACAAAA
This sequence comes from Ampullaceana balthica, assembly GCA_944989445.1. Taxonomy (NCBI): domain Eukaryota; kingdom Metazoa; phylum Mollusca; class Gastropoda; family Lymnaeidae; genus Ampullaceana; species Ampullaceana balthica. Next base: position 139,719 of record CALYLW010000525.1, on the reverse strand, counting down.
TAGGAGGAAGCCTGAAAGAAGACAATAGAAAACAACAAACCTTTTGCCAAAAAGCCTTCTCGGTCCTCGCTTAATTGATTTCTCTCTATGTAGGCTGATTGCAGTCTCAATCAACTCTGAATGAACACTCAAAAGTGTTTTTGTGTATGATTTAAGCAATTGCTTATTTGATGGCATTTTTATAAAATAGAGCCAAATAAAATCTTTTAATAGTGTTTTTTTTTACAATTTATATTCACAGTTAACTATATTTTTAATCATATTATATTTGTTCCAATTAAATTGAAATGTTTTTATAAAAATAAACAGTATTATTCATTTTGAGCACATAAATCGATACATTTGTGATCCAAGAGAACATTTTACAAGGGAAACAACTTAAAGGCCATATAGTTACAAATAATAAACTTACTTAGTTAAAATAATGCCTCACTTACTTATTCAGATTTAGTATTCCAAAAGACTGAAGAGTATATGATTTTTTAAAAACATTTACTTTAATGGTAAGAATTAGACCTTATAATAGTTCTTCAAGTAAAGGATATTTAGTTTGTGTTATATTATTTGATACAAGTTTCAGACTATTGGTTTGAATTTTGATTTGAAAAATAATGCATTGTTGTTTATTCATTAATATATTTAAAATACCAGTAATTATATTCTAAAACAGTTTTGAGGAAGCAGGTGTGCTATGGCTTTAAGGAAGTACAAAAAAGTGAACATGCAATGAACTTCATTGCCAATCTCTTCCCACAGTTGGATGCTCTTTTAGATTGTAGTAAGTTGTGACTTCTGGATAATTGATTCCTTTAACTTAGACTAAAAATTAATTGCTTCCATATCTGACTTCTAATATCCTTTTTATTTACCATTAATTAAATTTGTATAAGTTATGTTTAAGCAAACATATTTGACAATTAATGATTAAAAAACCTAACAACTCATGTTTTTGTTGATGTTTCTCATTATTGTAGTGTAAGTGGTAGACTAAAGCTATTTTTTGTGGACATTATAGCTTTATTTGCTTATAAAAAATAATTTATTTATGAATTATGAAACAACATTTTACTTGGTATTTTTACTTTGGTAAGGAATCTAGATAATCTGGTAATTTCCTTATTTGATGAAGACTGAAAATGGATTGGAAGCAACTACCTTTTGTATTAGAGGCAAACACATGTTAACTTCAAACACTAATTATTAATAAACGTGTTGGTTTAGGAATTTAGAAAAATTAAATACTTTTATAATAACAATAAAATATGCCAGATTTATTTTTAAATTCTAATATTTGAAAATAGCTTAATTTAATATTATGTAGGAAGAAGTCTTTGGGGTCATCATGCTATGCTTGAAAAATGTGAGCACCTAATTTCATTAATAACAAAAGTGGTAAGTCCCAAATACATCTGCATTTATTTATTTAAAAAAAAATTTATTATCTAACAAAAATAAAAAATATACAGCGAAGTCATCTAACTGTTTATGGATAAGATTTTATTAGCATCATTTGGGCGCCATAGGATTAAAAAATTTTTTAAAACCAATAACAGATCTGTTTTAAATTATAAATGTTTTTTCCCAGCTGCTGGACTTGCTAGAGATGCACCCAACGTCCTATGTACACTTTCTAAAAACAACACTCACATTTGTGGTACAATACAACTTTACAGCAAAAGGTTTGTCACTAGTATTTTCAACTTATACAATATTTGGCTACTCTATCTCTTTAGCTATTAGTCAAAATTCTTGATTAAAATTTAAAAAAAAATTATTTAAATAACAAGACTTTGAGTCGTCCCTTCCAAACATCTTAACATGTTATCTTCTTCTTTGTTTGTAATTCAAAATATTTTAGTCTTTTCTTAAAAGTGGTTTAAAATTTTGGAAGCAGGTTGTAAAAAGAAATTCAGATTAATATTTTTTTTGCTGCACTTAGAATGTTAGTTGTTTAAAATATATATTTTCCACTGAACTGCTATTTCCTACTTGAATTTCTTAGGTCTTCTGTTTGAAAGGTTTACAGTGAACTGTTTTAATTTAATGAAGCAGATTCTCTTCAGTGATGCTTACAAGCCAAGGAAAAATAATGATGGTAATGATGATAATAAATGTCTCTTGGTAGGAATTTGTTCAGTCTTCTACAAGACATTCAAACATTATAGAATAGATTTAAAGATTATATAAACTTCTTTTCAAATTATTGTTTAATCTTAGATCTTAATTTTTTACTTATCAATAACACTGCTCACTACTACCAAAACGTCTGCATAAACTAAAAATCCATCTAATAAAAAAAATTGATTCAGCTCTACTCAGCCATCCTATTCTGTTGACTGTCGCTGCTTTATTTTAATGCCTTTTTAACAAAATACACGCCTATAACAAAGACAACATCATTGCACAAATTACATTAATAACACGTTGCTTGGCAACAAAGATCCATCATGTTTTTTAAAAGTTGCATAATTAAATTTTAAAAAAAATTATTGAAATGTTTTAAAATTGCTAACAAAAAAAATGTTTGGTCTAAAAGTCTTCAAATAAAACAAAAATGTTTGGTCTAAAAGTCTTCAAATAAAACAAAAATGTTTGGTCTAAAAGTCTATTCAAATAAAACAAAAATGTTTGGTCTAAAAGTCTAGTCAAATAAAACAAAAATGTTTGGTCTAAAAGTCTATTCAAATATAACATAAATAGTCTAGTCAAATAAAACAACAATGTTTGGTCTAAAAGTCTATTCAAATAAAACCATTTGTTCCAGATGATACCTGCCCAGTGACAATAGAGGCTAATAAAATTATCACAGAGTTTTTCACCTTTGACACTTTATCTGAAATATGTCGACGGCTTGTTTCTGATTACTTCCTTTTAACAACTGATGATCTTACGACATGGGATGCAGATCCTGAACAGTTCTGTGAGCAGAGAAACTTAAAGTCTTATTTAACATTCTAAAGTGACTTTCTAAATATCACTATTAAATTAACTTAAATTTTGTGTTTGCTGATTTGAGATCATAAATACCTCAGAACAGTGATTAAAGTTCCTAAACTATTTGCCCTCTTTTATTTACAGGTCAAGAAGAAGGTGGAGATTCATACAAATACTCTTTAAGAGTAAGTCAAACATTTCTTACCAAATAGATGTTTCTGAAGATAATTGTGTGAAAGATATTGCATAAAAGGATATAAACCTGACTCACAGACTTCAAATTTAGAAAGTTAAGTTTACAAAGTTTTCAATGAAAAAATAATTTAATTCTCTATTTTTGTCCTCAAATATTTATTTGAATGATAATAATTAAGAAATGAAAACTGTTTTTTAATGACTTGGGATGCATTAATGAGCATTGTCATAAATTCATAAGAAGTGTCATAGTTTTGCTCTCAATTTTGTCTGAAAGTTAATACAATTATTTAGATCAACTTGAAATTTAAAGAGGCTGTAAATGAGAAGCTGGTTTTGCAAGCTTAATTTCTAGCTACCAAAATAAAACTTTTTATACTGTGTCCCGACTTCTACCTACCAAAATAAACTTTTTTCTAGTTTGTCCCTTATGAAACTTACTACTTACCAACTTGCCATTTGATTTATTTTCATGTGCAAGAACCCTGCAGCCGTGAGTTTCGGACCATGTTATCATTATTTATTAAAGGTTTTTATTTCATGAGCTTGCGTTTGAAACACAATTGTCATTGTTGTTTTTAATATTAGTTCCTTTCCATTGAGTTGAGATTGAAATTCCATTAGTTAACTATAGATAGATCATCAAAATTGAGAAAAATTTTCATGTGCAACTTTTTAACAAACTCCCAGATCTCAAAGAAACATACTATTACTGACGGTTTAAAAAATATATAAATGCAATTAATATTTTGTTCATAACTCGTTGTATTAAGAAAGGATCATTACACATTGGAATAACACTAACTAAAAATTACTTTAAATTTAAATATTTCTTTTTATATCGGTACAACAAAGTGAAAAGACAAAATAAATTTGATAGAAAACCATAATTCCCATGGGTTATGTTTTTGTATGACAATCTCATATATACCAAAAGAAATTTAATAACCTCAGTTTATTATTCCAAGGCCGACATTTATACAGGAGCTCTTAATTTTTCCAGCAAGGTTCAATTTTTTTTCCACAGCAACATAAATTGAATTCTGTGGTAATGTGTTAACACATGAGGAGTGGACTACAAATATTATTTAAAAATGATTGAGTTATTGTTAAGGGCGTGGTGGTCGAGCGGCAGCGTGCCCAGCTGGCGTTCCGAGAGTCATGGGTTCCAGTCTCTGTGAAAGCTGGGTCTTGTTCTTGTGGCTAAGGGCGTCTCTGAGTCCACCCAGCTCCGAATGGGTACCCAGCATCAGTTGGGGAAGTAAAGGCGGCTAGGCATTGTGCTAGCCACCCCCGTATGCCATGGCTATAAAAACTTGTGGATGCTGCTTCACTTGCCCCATAGGCCAGAATGGTCTGAAAGGGGAACTTTACTTTTTTTACTTGAGTTATTGTTCCTATTTAAGAAGACTGAAGTTTTTAAAACTGATTTTCATGAAGTTAGAAAATTGGACACAGCTTAGTCTGGCTTAGCCTATAACAAAAGAACATACATCCATACAGGGAACAATTTTTTAATAAAAAATTTTTTTTTAATGTGTCCCATAATTTTAGGCTAAGTTAAATGAGCACAGCACAACAATGTATAGCGCTTAAGCCCAACTCTCTCTCACAATGGCCCCCCAACACCCCCTCATCTCACTTATTTTGCTGTTTTGTTAATCCTAGTATGTTCCAGTTTGACCATAATTTCCTCCACATATGTCTGTTTGCTTATGGTCCCCGTGGGTTTTTCATTGAGTACTGTAAAACAAAAACTATTTATATTAATAACTCACCACTTCCTCTCCACCATGAATGACTGAATGACTAGACACTTCACTTAATGGTAATAATCTTTAGCTCAATGCTTTCTTTACTGCCATAATTTTATTTTACTAATTTAATCCTGGGCAACGTCTGATATATATTATTTCCTGTATGTGAGAGTGGTGTAGTATAACCATGTGGGACAAGAGTCACTAGCACAAACACATCTGCTCGATGGCTCAGTAGAGTATGTTTGTGTGAGATAAACAAGAAATGCAACAATGACACTAAATTTTCAAATAAATTATGCCTGGAAACATTACTACCGTGAAATTCATAAAGAACAGCCACTATATTTGGACACAAAACACATTTTGCTAAAAGGTGAATTAATCCCATGTAACAGTATGGGTTCATGCTTGCCCAAATGTTGACAAAATTACTATTTTTGTATCATAAAATGAATGACACTGTCTTTGACTGAGTGTAGTGGAATATTTTACATTGGTTTAATTGAAAGTGTGTGAAACCTGCCAAACATATTGGTGCTGGTATCAAATCAAAATTTATGTTTACAATGTTTCTTGTTGAACAAAATACTTGCAAACCAATTGACCACAATCAGAGGTTTTACATGTGATTGATGTGTTTTTACTTGGTGTCTTCTTTTGTTTCAAATAAAAGTCTGCAAGGATTTCATTTCAAATTTATTGTAGAAGTATTTTAGATATTTTAGAAACTACATGAATATTAGAATGTTTTAAAAACTGCTCGCTGATATATTCATCAGTTGAAACATTTGTAAAAATGATATCCTTATATCAAATGTTTTGAACTGAAATACTATGTTAAATTAATAACACAAAGTGTTTAGCAATTTAACATAGTAGTTCAGTTCAAAACATTTGATATAAGTATTATAAGGATATCATTTAAAAAAAATAATTTAAAAAATACAAAAATGATATCCTTATATCAAATGTTTTGCATTGAAATACTATGTTAAGTTGTGATTAGTGTGTCTTTTATTGTGTCTTTTAGTGTGTCTTTTTCTTTTCTTTTTGAAAATGTGTCATGATATTCCAACAGAAATAATTTGTTTTCCTGAAAAATCGTTTTATTTCAACTTTTTAAAAGTCTTCTATAATACTTGTATGTAACAATAAGTGAATGCTAATTTTGTTATATTTGACCTCATCCTCAGCCTTGTACAGAGACTTTGTTTCTGACCATTTTTAAAGCATTCCGTCTTTCATTGAGCCCTATCCTGCTGGAGATGGTTCAGGCTGTGCAAGGACCATGTGACTCTGATAATCTGGCTGCTCTCCTCAGGAAAGATGCTGGTAAAGTTAATAGTTATATTAAATAGATAGATTGCTAATATAGATACAGTCAAAGGAACAGAGTCTGCTAATGAACAAAATAAAAACTATTATAGGAATGCTTTGTACTTCTTGAATATGGAACGTGGAAGAGCAAAGTGGATTGTTATACTCTTGACTCTTCATGTCACTGTATAGTACTAAGTTTCATGTCACTGTATAGTACTCATGTCACTGTATAGTACTCATGTCACTGTATAGTACTCATGTCACTGTATAGTACTAAGTTTTATGTCACTGTATAGTACTCATGTCACTGTATAGTATGAGATTTCATGTAACTGTATAGTAGTAGGTTTCATGTAACTGTATAGTACTAGGTTTTATGTCTTGGTGTAAGTACTAAGTTTCATTTTTAAATCCCATAAATTAACTTTACTGTCTTGTCTGTCGTGGTCTCTGTTTGTCATGGTCCCATGGAAAAACAAAAGTAAAAAATGACCCACTTCCCGTGATGCTATCCAGCTGAAATTTTGCACATGGACTTTTGTCACAATGCATTGTATCAAAATTTCAGATCGATCGAATGATCCTTAATTAAATTATTGATTTTTAGTTTATCTCTATGTATCTCTATACAAAATTTAAATGTTTGTGCTAGACTGTCACGCGGTGCATATTATATTGAACAACTTTTCAAATATTTTCCTGATCTGTAAATGTTTATGCTAGTCTGTCGCATGGTGCGCATTATATTGAACATAATCAATACTTTTAGTTATGTCTCATATATAACTTTGTTTTTACGGGTTGTTTAATTTTATAGAACAGTACTAAGTTTCATGTCACTGTACAGTACTAAGTTTCATGTCACTGTACTGTACTAAGTTTCATGTCACTGTACAGTACTAAGTTTCATGTCACTGTACAGTTCTAAGTTTCATGTCACTGTACAGTACTAAGTTTCATGTCACTGTACAGTACTAAGTTTCATGTCACTGTACAGTTCTAAGTTTCATGTCACTGTACTGTACTAAGTTTCATGTCACTGTACAGTACTAAGTTTCATGTCACTGTACAGTACTAAGTTTCATGTCACTGTACAGTACTAAGTTTCATGTCACTGTACAGTACTAAGTTTCATGTCACTGTACAGTACTAAGTTTCATGTCACTGTACATTACTAAGTTTCATGTCACTGTACAGTACTAAGTTTCATGTCACTGTACAGTACTAAGTTTCATGTCACTGTACAGTACTAAGTTTCATGTCACTGTACAGTACTAAGTTTCATGTCACTGTACTGTACTAAGTTTCACCTGATTGGAATTATCAATTATTATTTTGTGTTATCTCTCAAGAAAACTACGGCATTGAAAAATTTTAGACCAATCACACTGTCTTATGCTTACCATAACATTTAAAGTTGTCATCCTGGAAAAAGTTTGACTGTAACCTTTTTGTCTCAGCTAAAAATGTATCCCATTTCTTTTCATTTATGACTCTGTTAATAAGCATCAGTTGCATTTGTTTGGAAACAGCAAGTTTTATAATGAAGTGTGTAAATGTTTTCCCCAGCCTATAACGCTGTTGGGTTAGCATCATTTGACCTGTTTGATGAAATCGACTTTGATTCCTGGTTTACAACACATCTGTTACAAGAGTTACAAGTTAAGCATAAAAGGTATTTGAAATCAGTTTATTTTCATTAATTGTATTAATTTTAAGATGCATGCCTGAAATTTTATCCATTAATCATTTAAGTTCTTAATAGATGTATCTAGTAAAATAAAATGTTAAATAAAATAAAATGTAGTAAGGGTCATGAAAGAACTTACTATTTTTCACAAACCTCTCTTAAATCTCCTTTTACATTATACAAGCTGAAAACCTATGCTTCAGGTCCATGTTTTGGGAAATTAAAAAAAAATTAATAATGGTCTTAACTTTCATGAATAAGTTAGAGTATATGTCTGAAGCTGAAACAGTTTTCTTGAAAATAGCAAGGGAATACTAATGCAGCAACCATTTTATAAACAACATAATATAAGAGGGGTTTTATTGTAATGGCCAAGCAGACTTTGACAGGAAAGTTTACTCTTACACTGAAATTGTTTGTCAGATGGAATATTATAAACTTTCATTTATTAAAACTATTTCTCCTACTCAAGACAAAAAACTGCAATAGTTCAAGGGTACTAGTATAAATAAACTTGCAAAAAAATAATGATGAGGGTATCAGATTGTGCGGTAAAATGGTTGGAATATGAACTTACAGAATGTATTATGTGGTGAAATCCTTTTTAGATAAAAGTATGTAGGAATTGTACCTATAAACTTATTTCAGATTTTGGTGCATTTTAAGCCACTTATAGTTATAAACTTATTTATTTATTAAATCACATGCATGAACATAAGAGGAATGTTAACTTTATAGCAGGTGTTCATGTCAACTCATGATCAGTCAGTCATTGTGTGGTATCAGAATTTTATATATAAATATTAGGGGTCTACCGATATGCCTTTTTGCCGATATTGCCGATACCGATATTACCGATATTTTTTTTGCCGATATGAGTATTTGTTAGGACAAAAACCAGCTGTCATATTTGATGACGTCATTCTTAAATTTATCACTCGTAATTATTTATCTTTTATATTAGGGGACTACCGAAATGCATTTTTGCCGATATTACCGATATTTTTTGCCGATATGAGTGCCGATAGGGTATTTGTTAGGACAAAAACCAGCGGTCATATTTGATGACATCATTCTTAAATTTATCACTCCTAATTATTTATCTTTTATATTAGGGGACTACCGATATGGATTTTCGCCGATATTACCGATATTTTTTTTCCGATATGAATATTTGTTAGGACAAAAACCAGCGGTCTTATTTGATGACATCATTCTTAAATTTATCACTCCTAATTATTTATATTTTATATTTGGGGTCTACCGATAAGCATTTTTGCCGATATTACCGATATTTTTTTCTGATATGAGTGCCGATATGAGTATTTGTTAGGACAAAAATAACAGCGGTCATATTTGATGACGTCATTCTTAAATTTATCACTCGTAATTATTTATATCTTATAATTAAGGGGTCTACCGATATCCAGTTTTGCCGAAATTACCGATTTTTTTTCCCGAAACGAAGTTTCCGATGTGTTTACAAGTTCCAGATCATGACCTACATGGGACTCAACAAAACGAACCGTCCTTTATAAAAATGTACAAGCATATTAGGTACTCGTTTTGAAACTTCAACCTTGACTCATAATTATTAATTCTAACCAATAGTTTAATGGCTTTTGCACACGGCCACCTTTTATGAATGAAACAATGAGAACAAAGTACAATAGTAATAGAGTGAAAATGAGGCTGAAGGTTGAATGGTTGCCAATGACAACAAGTCTTCACACGGTACATTTTGTTATTCCATACGAAACGAAATGTTTTAGACATCTGCGATTCTGCGTGCATCTTTGCTATTAGAGCAATTACGTGAACATAATGTTTACATGTTATACATTTATTAGAGCAATTACGGTATACTTGGCATCGGCACTATTTACACAGTATTTCTGAGTATACGAAAATCGGCCGATACCTAAACAATATCAAAGCACATGGCACACTGTATCGTGGCTGCACATATTAATACTAGGACTCTTTTGACTATTTCAATACCGGTATCAGGGGTCGATATATTAATTTGTCGAGATATTGTAAATCTAAATGATAGTTTTTTTGTTTCCGTTTTTTTTTGGGTCAAAATGTCACTTATTATGAAATATCGGTGACGTCAATATCGGGACCTTTACATGCTACCGATACCGATATTGCCGATATCCAGATATCGGTAGACCCCTAATAAATATATAGATTTGCTTTTGTTACTTGCGTGGATAAATTTTACTTTTGATTGCGGATAAATTAATTTTGATTGCTATAAAACGGGAAAAATGAATCTCCAGCATTATAACAATTTAACTGACAAAACCAGCAAAAAATGAAAGTGAACAGTGAAAGAGTTTAAAAAAAATTTAATTTGAATTTTGTTAATTGAATAATTGAATATTACTAGTAATACGTGATGTAATCAACCAATAGTGGTTTCTATTTGAAAATGAACTTGTGTTACTATAATTTTATTCCATTTGTTGATAGCTACCGTGTGATACGCAAACGTGTTGTGTGGCTGATGGGCCAGTGGGTTGGAGTGAAGATGTCAGTGAGTCTAAGACCTGCACTTTACGCAGCTGTCTTGGAATTACTAGATACACAAGAGGATCTGGCTGTTCGATTAGAAGCTGCTCAGACACTTAAGACTGATATCCTTTATTTTAAATGCTCGATCTACATTAAAAATTTTGTAATTGTAATCTGACAGTGTCAATTTTGAAAAGTTATGTTATTAATAATAAAATAATATTTTATCATTTAAACCCTTATGCCTAAAAATTATGTTCTTTAACCCGATTTACCTGTTGATGATTTTGAATTCAGCACAGAGCAACTGTTACCGGTATGAATTATATATGAGTCTAATTTTAAATTATGAAATAGAGAAATTAAGAGAAATGTATGTCTCCATGTTTAATTCTAAGTATCTTATTAATTCCTTAAATTTAGTGTCACCTATATGAACAAAATATTAAACGAACTTGCTGTGAAAATCTTCTATTTTTTATTAAATAAGTTATTAATTTATTTATCTTACTTGTTCATCGTCACAGGGAGAGAAATAACCTTTAGAACCCCCCCCCAAAAAAAATGTATAACATCACGTGAGTATTGAAACTTTTCAATTGCTAATTCTCACATACATTTTGTTTTTCAGTACATAGAATCCCTTTTTTCCCTTTTATTCCAACTGCTCAAGGAAGTACGAGAATGTGATACAAAGGTAACTCATTAAATTATGAAGTACCAGTATTTAAAATGTTACTTTTAAAATCTTGTTTCTTATGATAAGTTCCAAATCTTAAAATTTGCACATAAATAACTTTGGTACTCTTAATATTAAGAATTTTGTGAACATAAAGTAAGATTTTTTTTTCGCATGTAATTAATACTTGGACACCACCTGATCAAATCTGATCCACGTATACTTCTGTCATTGAAACCATCATTTCTTGCCTAGAATTTTTATTAATCTATTAATTGTTAAAAACTGATTTGTTTCTTTCTTTTCCATTGGCCAACAGATGCACGTCCTTCATGTGTTGTCATTTGTTATTGAAAGAGTGGGCTCCAAGATAAGACCATACATTGCCTCCCTTGTACAATATCTTCCCTTACTTTGGAAAGAATCTGAAGAACACAACATGCTTAGATGTTCCATTCTTACTTGTTTAATACACTTGGTTCAGGTAACACTCTTTTTATAAACCATGGCCACCTTTTTATTACTGAAGGAAAATTAAAAAGAAAAATGTCTGATAAAAAATATACTTTTTGGACTCTTGCCACCATTTATAGGGCTATGGATCTGAATCTACACAGCTTTGGCAGTTTATCTTACCAGCCATTGCCATAAGCACAGACACAAGTCAAGAGCCACATGTTTACTTGCTGGAAGATGGCTTAGAGCTCTGGTATGTCACACTCATCAATGCTCCGGCAATGTCTCCAGAGTTGCTCAAACTGTTTGATAACATGCCAGCATTATTAGGTAATGTCAATCAGATAAAAGTTTTTAGTTTTTTCTTCACAGCCATCACTCATGCCCCTTGAACCTTTTAAGTAGCTCAGTAAAAATGTAATAAAGAGAAACTGTTATACCATGTGTCTGATAAGACCTCATGTTTTAAGAGATTAGCAAAATAAAGCTTTAAAAAAATTATATTCAGTTTTTGCAAACTTTAAAAAGATTGATCTAAGGAAAGTTTTACAAACACTCACTTTTATCCCATTAAAAATTGTATAGTTTTTTAATCATGACTTTTATCAGGTATTAAAAAAAAATATTTTAAAAGTTTTCTTGCTTACTTATAGTGGTCTTAACTGATTTTGGATCATTGTTTGCATAAAATTGTCAAATCAAACAGTTTTAAGTTAAAGATTACTTTGAGTTTTTTGATGGTCTATGCTTTCACAAGATTAATATTATTATCTACCCAATTTATTTTCAGACTTAGGTACAGAGAATTTGAGAACTTGTCTTAAAATCATTCAGTGTTATGTTCTACTGGGCTCTAGAGATTTTATGCAGGTTTGTTAACAGTTAATTTATTAGGACTATTGAGGTTTCAAAAGACCCCCTTTGAATGTCATTAAGCTATAGCTACAACATGGAGAAATTTGTGTCAAATATGTGCAATAATTTGTCTCTTGTATCACCCAGGCATACTCTGAGGTCCTCGCCACTTCTCTCTTGAGTCTAATGACAGATATTCGCACTGAAGGGATGGTGCTCATCTTAAGGGTATTTTCTTTTAAGGGTGTTTATCAGATAAATTGGACTTCCAGCATTATCAGTTTCAAAACCAATAACTTCTTTTTTATTTTTATATCAATTTTTAAGGAAAATATTATTTGCTTAAAAAAATTCTAAACCCTTTTATTTTTCATTTATCAGTAAATTGAACATAAAAATTCATAAATATTAAAATTTTGATTGTTTTCATTTTGTAATCAAATTTGATTTATATATTTTCCGATGGCAACATTTTTACAGTTAGTTGAACTTATTCTCAAGGCGTTTCCCATTGAAGGACCATCTGTTTTTCAAGCTATGCTACCTGGGATAATTAGCTCAATATTAAATGGAGAGGTGGGTATAGCTTTATTTTAGTATGTTATGCACTTTGAAAATCAGAATATAAGATACGAATTTCTTACTTTTTCTTCAACTTAAAAAATGCTGAACTACATGGATAAAAGTTTAAGTTTAAATTATTTTCATAATTTCATAACTTTGATAAAGTAACGTCATGCATGAAATAAAAATTAACCATGCATGACAAATGGAGAGGTTAATAAAAAAAATTTCATTTCAGGAAAATACTGTTGTGATGGCCATGCACCTAAGCCTGTTTGCCAGGATTCTCCTTCAAAATCAACCATTTATGTTGTCTGCCATTCAACATTTGGCTGCAGAACTTGGAAATGATGTGAGATTTCGTCTTAATTTGCTTGTCTATATTTTGATAACTTCTTATAACACTCGGCCCCCCCCTCTCAACATTGGCCTCCAGTTGTCCAATGTTTCTTCAAAAGTTTAATTAAATTCCATTTTAAACATATTTTGTAAAAAAAATTCTATTTATAAACAAAAAATAATTAAATATGAATTTTCAAGCAAAGAATCCATTTATTCTAGCTATATTTTCATACCAAATTAAATGTAGACTTATGCTGTGTTTGGGGCACTCCTTGACCAGTGGACAGATCGTTTCGACATAATAACCCAGCCAGAGAGAAGAAAACTTTCAGCTCTAGCTTTGGCATCAATGTTGCCGCAAAATAACAGGTACTTCCGTATAATCTGTTACTTGTAGCTGTAGATTATAAATATACTACTTGATTCATGAAGTCAAGTTCCCTTTCCAGGCCATAGGCCTACGGGGCGATTGAAGCGGCATTCACAAGTTTCTGTGAGCACTGCTTAGCAAAATGCCAGCTGCCCTCACTTGACCCAATTTAATGTCAATGCCCATCAGAGCTGATTAGACTCAGGGATATCCTTAAGCGATTGGAGCAAGGCCCTGAACATGCATGCTTCTTGGCCACCATGCCCTCTTTAGCAAGTCTATTGTTTTACTTTCTTCCTGCTTTAAGAAGTATCAAAATCTACTAATAACATTATTAAGAATGTAACCAAGTCAAGCTTTGTTGTTTATGTCATTAAAAAAAACATTAATGACTTTTGCACCTCTTAGAAAATTATAAATCGTAAAGCAAACTATGTAAATTTTAAAATGATTTTCTTTGTATAGACATGGTAACATCATTTTAAAATTTAATTTGGAAGAGGCCTGTCAAACTCTTTTCCACCCATAAACTCAAAAAAAAATATTTTGAAGGAATTGATTTCAGTCAAGAAACATAAAAACTAGTCATAATGAACTATACCCAAAATTCCTTCAAAGTGTAATTATGATTATTGTTAGCTAGATAGTTTACAAATTCTCATTTCAAACTTTACATTAAATTTTAAGCTTGGGGGTTCTTGTGTAAATTTGTCTATAATCCAGTTAACATTTTAATAGAGATTTAAAAACATAAGAATCTCAACCCACTCCTTAGTTTAAAAAAAAATATTCTTGATAAATCTACTGAATTGCAGCCACAACCGCCCCTTTTTTTCCCCCTACATTTTTTAATGCTCTTGCACTATATCAGTGGTGGCCAGACCTGTAGTAAATGAGAGCCATTTTAAACTATTAAAATTTTTTGAGAGCCGCATTGAAAGACTATGGTTCATTAAATCTGGCTAGGAAATCTTCCAGTAATCCTTGTAACATATCTTTCATAAATTGTACGCGAGCCGCAATGTGAACACAGAAGAGCCGCGGTTTGGCCACCGTTGCACTATATTATTTTATTATCCCAAACATCTTTACCAGGCTTATCATAAAGACCATAATTTTTTTCTTTTGTTTTAGCATTGTAACAGATCGTTTTGGAATCATTATTAACAACCTTGTTGAAGTTCTTCATGACATTTGTCGGGTTGATGATGAGGGAACTTATACAGAGTAGGTGCATATAATATTTTGAATAGTCAAGTTTTATCTACATTCCATTTGAAGCCTTTGGTCACATGGAGTACCAATCTGCAGATCTACTGTCTTTATTTGTAAAATCTACTTCAAGAATTTGTATGTTCTATTTATCTTCCACTTTTTAGCTTGCTATACACTGATTATATTGACAAAGTATTTTGTTGATTAATTAACCAAGCAAAGTTTCCAATCCTGACCACCATTTAATTTTAGGAATCTAATATTTAAAATGTTTGCAGTACCCTTTAATATTTAAAATTGTTGAAATTGTTATCAAAATGTGACTTAACTTTAAATTATAGTTGTCATTGTTTATGAAACATTAGATAGGTAAAATCAAATATACTTTTATTTAGTAGCCTTGTGATAGACCATGGCAGTGCTCATGTGGATGATGATCAAGACACCCAGCATGACAAACGGAAACATCTGGTAATTTTCGCTTATTATTAACTCATTAGCTCCTGATGCGTCCTTATAGGGGTCCGTACGGATGCGCCCAAATGCGTCTGTTCGCCTAGCGACGCACTCTCGTATTTTTAGTTAAAAATAGCACGAAATCTCGCTTTCC
The DNA here is from genome assembly GCA_944989445.1 of Ampullaceana balthica. NCBI lineage: Eukaryota > Metazoa > Mollusca > Gastropoda > Lymnaeidae > Ampullaceana > Ampullaceana balthica. The sequence continues at coordinate 124,206 of CALYLW010000525.1, read as the reverse complement.
TCGAGACTTCCGGCTATTGTGTGATTCTACGAGATTTCAATGAAAGTAACCAGATGTTTTTATCTCCTTTCACTTTCGATCCATGTGTGAATTAGTTTGACCAGTCTATGTGGCGTATGTATTCACCATATGGCGTATGTAAGTCGCGTTTTCGGACTTTAATCGTCATTATTTCGCAGTGCATGTTATATTATTATTAAACTTAATTCATTTCTTGATGCATTAATCATTTTATTTTTTAAGATAAACGAAGATCTTTAGAAAATAAAAGCATTTTTTTAATGGAATCAAAAGCTTAACGAAGTTGCTTCCCTTTTGTCCGGAATATGAAATAGATTCGGAAGTAGCCCATCAGGAGCTATTGAGTTAAAAGACAATCTCTCTACTTACCATTATTTCTTGCCTGTCCTCTATAGAAAACTTATGTTTATACTTCTTAGATAACCTAGTTAGTATCCTTAGGCTACTGAATTAACCATCTCTCATGAATACAAGGTCAAGTGAGGATGGGGGGAGAGGATGGGTTTTAAGTGTTTTTTTTTGGGGGGGGTGGGGGTGGTTAAAGAATTTAAAGTTTACAACTTCTTCAAATATTAAAGCATGCTTTTGAAAGCCCTCCTAACAGAACCAACAGTGACTATCTACGAAGTAGGAGACAATTTATAAGAGATTGTCAAAAGCTTTTCAAATTAAAGAAATAAAAATACTTAAAACTGTATAGTTAAAAGTTGGTGTTTTTTTTTATGCAGCTTGCCAGACAAGATCCAGTCCACACAGTGTGCCTCAAAACATACCTTATCTCCCAGCTAAACTTGTGCCAGCAAACCATTGGAAAGGAAGCATTTGATCATTTTATGAGCCAGGTTGATCCTGAAGTTGTCAGCCAGCTCCAGCCTTTTTGCAATTAGCTGGTGTTCTTAGCAAGTGTTTGAGTGAATGTGAGTAAATGAAGGCGTTTTAGAGAAAATAGCTACCAACATTTTTAAATAACTGCATTTACATATTTACAGGCAGAATCACACAGTTTTAGCTTAGAAAAGTATCAAACTCCAATCCAAAACTACTTTGACTGAGTAATTTAGGAAAGTGAGTCCTTAGTTTTTTTCTATTATTATAAGTGAACATTGATATATTATTAAACTACTTTTGTAATTGGTTGAAAATAAAAAGATGATGAATGTTGGTTGGTATTTATGCACCAGCTACAAATCATGTTTTTTCATGAAGTGATAAAAAAATTACATTACTACTTATTACTAGGCTTAATTAGAAATATACAATTAGCAGTGTTGTTTTGGTATATTTTTTTTTGCTATTGAGAATTGTTGAGGTTGGAATGAAAGTTAATTTGTTTTCCCCAGATGTGTTAACACCATATGAATGAATGGCTATTTTGTAAGAATCGCTATACTATAATTTATGTCACCATGCAAATAATTTTTAAAATTTCCTGGCCTGAAATTCCCACTTGTAAAAAAAAGTTACTGTGACAATTATAATGGAAGTGTTCTAAAAATATATAATAAACATCAATATATAAATATGCATTCGTTTTTTTTTAAATAATGGTGACATGGTCCTACTTAAATCATGTAACAAACTCAACTGATTATTAACTTTAAATTAATTAAAGTATTTTTTTCTTCTTTTCTATTCTCATAAATAATAATTACAAATATCTATTATGATGATCCTTACAAAATGTGTTCTTTTATGCCTAAAATAAGTTAATCCATTAAAAATACCAATAAATTATACCAATATTTAACTTAAAGTTCAGAAATGTAATGCAACTTCACTAAATGATAAATGCCACAAAATGTTTTAAACACATAAAATAGTATAAAAATTACATATTTATTTACATAAATTTCTAATGATAATGACAAAATTAGTTGGTCAAAAAAACCAGTGCTTCAACTACATTTCCTTTGTACTCTCGCAAAACATGTTCAGCCCTTGATCTTGAAATCTCCATTTCTTGCACCTGTTGTACATTTAAAAAAAAATAATAATTTGGTAAATTTTTTTAATAACAAATAGTTAAAATAGTTATTGGACTGCTGTTTGCACAGCATAAAATTATCAAAAGTTATTGCCACACGCTAAAGAAACTTCAAATAAAAGTTTCAAAGAGTTTTTAACCATAATGGAAGTGGAAGCAAAATGTAAGTACATTATTATGAATGACACAAATGGGAAACAATTTTCAAACTTACGATGTAGTCCACATCATCTTTGTTTATCTTTACTTTGGATAACTCTTTCTCCTTCTCGTGTTTAGCCTTCGCCTCTTTGTTCTGGCGATCACTAACTACACGCATAGCCTGCAATGAATAAGGCCTATAAATTAAACAGCTAAAAAGAGCAAACTCTATTATCACTTAATAGTTAACTTAAAATTTTTATTTTTATAGTAGTAAACTAGACAAAAACTGTTCCCATTATTGCATTAGGAAAAGAAATACCTAGAGTCATTTAGTCCAGAAAAAAATTTAGGTATCAAAATTAGTACTAAGTAAAACAAATATGTCCACTAATTAAGTAAATTTTCATATTTCTTTACAACCAACAACACAAAAATCAAACAATACTTATAGAAGCATGTAATAACTGAGGCCATAATAAGTTTTACAAATTAATTTAGTTCTTTCTAAACAAAATTCCCAGAGATCGGTGACTAAGGACTCTTTTCATTCTGTCTCTTATTTAAATGCCTGAGTTCTTCCCTTTCAAATTCACACAAGAGTAATCATAATGCTTTTTAAGAAATGTGATCCATGAATTCCATGCACAGAAAAAAAAATGTAATAAGATGCACCTGATTGCATCTTTTTATACCAGAAGACTGGACCTTTTGGATCAAACATGGGATGATTTTCCCGCCACAGGGGGAACATTTTTTGTATCTTTTAAAAATGTTTGTTTCTGCCTGTTCTGTTCCCCCTTTTTGCGAACATGACTAACCCTCACTAGGGTCGGTTAATCACAGTTTATGGTTGGCAAGGGATGGTAGTAAAGGGTGGGGAGGGCAGGTATCAACAACCACAGTGCACATGTCTCCACGTTTACTTTTTTTTCATTACTTGGTGCTGCAGTTTGTGCCTGTTCTCTCACCCCCCCCCCGTTCTTTGCACTATCCATGATGAGAAAGTCTGCGGCGTATGCTACGCCACGGGTCGAATCTAGTATTAAAGTAGAACCCACTTAACTCGAACCCGGTTAACTCGCCAACCCTATTAAGTCGACGTTTTTTATTGGAACCGCCAAATTCTCTCTTTGTCTTAGCATTTTCTCATCGGTTAATTTGATTCTTTTAAGTCGCTGAAACAGAATACCTCGAGCACAAAAGAGGGCCAAATTTGCAATTTAACGTTGGTTAGCTCGATCTGCGTCTGTTCGCATAGCGACACACTCGCATTTTTAGTTAAAAATAGCATTGAAATCTCGCTTTCTCATCTCGCTTTCCTCGAGATTTCCGGCTATTGTGTGATTTTACGAGATTTCAATAAAATTACCGGATGTTTTTATCTGGTTTCACTTTTATCCATGTGTGAATTAGTTTGATGCGACTCTATCAAGGTGGTCGAAAATCGCGTTAGCGGTCTTTAATCGTCATTAATACGCAGTGCATGTTATATTATTATTAAACTTAATTCATTTTCTGATGCATTAATCATTTTATTTTTTAAGATAAATGAATATCTTTAGAAAAGAAAATAAAGGTTTGTATCAAGAATCGACGGTGGTTTTAATTTAATTAAATAAAAAATTATTATTCTTTTAAAAGTTTGTTGTTGCTTTGTTACCAGTAACATACGTGACTGTGACTAACACGCGCGTGACGGTGAAATCAAATCATTTTCTTAATATTCCAGTATATATATAATATACACGTCATCACTGTTGTAGGTCGAATTCTGATAAGGAATTAATTTTTTTAAAATTGGCTTAGTTGCCGAGGTCTAACACACAGTGCGCCTTTAATGTGATCAACGGTCAAGGCCGCAATAGTTACTATTTATATTACAAGTTTGATTGACTGAGGAAATTCGAGTGCGGTCTCATAGTGACAGATATCCTGCATGTCAAAAGCATTAAACTTAAAACTACCATATTGATATGTTTAATTTTTTTTTAATTCACGGATTCGATAGGCATTGCAAACGCGAGCGACAGTGACATGCCACGCCACAGGACGAGGCAAAAAATTTGACCTTAGTTTTAACGCATGCTCAGTAGTGATGGGATGATACCAAAATTTTTAACAATTCCGATAAGATTCCGATTCTACCCAATTATTCCGATACTCGATACGATTCCTGGCCATTATGACATATATGTATTCCTGTGCCCAGGTATTAACATATTTAATTAATATAAAAGTTTAGAATTGATTAGAAAAGTTTATTAACTTTCTATTGAAGCTATACAATATGCTAGATAACAATGTATTGGAAAGGTTTTATATAAACACATCTATCAATAATTCCATTTTAATAATACAAAGATGTAGTATTGAGTTCAAAATAATATGAATCATTCCATGTTAATAAGAAACACTTCATTCATTTCAATCAGTTGATAGTAAGAATATGCATTTAATCATATTCAAATTGAAGCCCTCGCAAATTATAGTGCAAAGAACATAAGGGTCTCTCCTGTTGTTGGTTCTAAGCGGTTTCTCTTTGGCGAGTATATAGGGCCTACAAACAAAAATAAGGCCAAACAAAGAAAAAATAATTTTTTTAAATTTATATAATATTAAATTTGTTGTAATTAGAATTATTTCTAGTAGTACTAGTAGCGTGAATCATTTGCTTCATTCATCCATCCATCCATTCATTCACAATATGTGTACAGTATACATATTAAAAATCTTGTTGCTTAAGGACGTTAAGGTATGCCGACTTATTTAATATGTTATCACAGACTTTTGAATGCTTTGAGGAAAACTGATGAAGCAAGTGTTAACTATTGAACAAAATTTGGTTAAAAATACATTGTCTAAATTAGCCAAAAATGTTGTTATCGTTTATCGATGTAAGTGATATAGAGCGATGAATTATGTATTTGCGTTTTATTAGTCGAATGACCCAAATATTGGTATTGGTAAGGCAATAATAAATAAATATTGGTATTGGTATTGCAATACTGGTTTTAAAATTGTATTGGTATTGCCAATAGATTTTACAGGCAGTAAAATAATTTTTTTTAGTATTGTTAACAACCCTGGGAATAGGTCGCCTAAGGCCTAAACTATCTACGAAATCCAACATACAATCAATTTTTTAAATTTAAAACTCTAACAAAAATGAAATACTTAACATAAATCCATTAAATCATGCATAGGCGTAAGACCGTGTAGAAATAGAAGGAAAGTCTGTAACACAAAAGATAAGACAGTCTTTTTTTTTGTGAGTGCTTCATTGATACTTGAATTTGCACGTAGTATAAAACGATTTTTGCGAGCAGGTGCAGCCTTGTGGTTTTAAAATAAAAATAATACTAATTTAAAAAAAAACAACTTCCATCACCGAGATTCGAACCCGACCCCAACGACGTAACTGCTAATTCACTGCGCTTTACCATTAGTCTGGAACTGCTCATGAAATATGTTGGTTTTTAAAACTTATAACTAATTATCCTGGAATGGTGACCAAAATAGTTTTTTTAAATATTCAGTAATCATAAAAAATTGCATAAATACATTGATTATTTAAGTTTAAGGTCTACTGTTTATTAGCATAGGGATTACACACTTTTAGCCTAAATATACTATAGTGAAATCGTCTCAATTTTTAGCAACGGTGTACCTAGGCCAAAGCCAATGGTTTAGCTAGGTACACCGCGGCGGTGTAAGCAGGCAAAGGACGTTGGTTTAGCTGGGTACACCGCCGCGATGTCCGTAGACACTTCGTTTTAAAATAGATTTCATAATTATTAATGAATGAAAATTAAGTTTGAAAAAATGTTTTTTTTGATGACTTGAAACATAAGATGCGCTGAAGGCTGAAATAAGGGATTACCAGTATAAGTAAGACTGGGCAAGAAGTAGAAGCCTAGCCTAGGCTAGGCGGCTATGTTACTTCAGACTTTAGTACTTACTACTACTACTAAGACTAAGACACTAAGAGTAACTATTAAGTTAGTAGTACTAGTTACTAGTACAAGTATAGTCTTACATCTTGAATATCTTGAGATGCTATCTCTTTTTCCTCTTCGTAATCGGTAACTTTTTCCAAATCGGCAGCTCCAGCATCGTGCTTTGCTACTTTTTTGCCTTTTAATTCGGACTCTGCGTCATTATCTTCCACCTCAGCTTCTTCTACTTGAGCTTCGTTGGTCGCCATTGCATCAACAATAACGTGGTATCGAGAGTGATATTTTCACCGAATACAAATATATTCTAAACTGATAGTCAAAAAGTGATTAAAATGTTAATAAATTTGTTTGATAATTAACAAGTAAAGAAACGATTAGTACAGAAAAAAAATATTTATTTTTGGATAGTTTGTATCCATTTTTTAAATAGGATTCTTATCTTAAAAGGGAATATTTATATTTTTTAAATATTATTATTGCCAACAACCATGATACCCCTACTTACAAGATAATGAATTCTTAAATTAAAGAGTTCTTACTGACAGTCCAGATAAAGCCCAACCGTTTCATGAATTCTTTTAATGAATTCGAGCAAAATGTCAACGTGAAATAAAATAAGAATAGACTATTTATCCAACGTGAACTGTTGGCTCAAACATAAAAGTTACACGATTGTATCTTATGCTCTAAGATACTCAAAAGAAATTATAATAAAATCAGAACAAGATGGCAAAATTTTACAAAAAAGACTTAGATGAAATTGATGAAAGATGGGAAACTAACTGTGAGTATGTCTTTCCATCCAAAAAGTGTCAACTGGTTAAGAGTATACAAATTAAAAGAAACAAATACATTCAAAAATTACATTCCATGGAAAAGAACTGACCCAAACTAAAGGATGTCAAAATACTTAGAAGTCTTAATAAATGAGAAACTAACATGGAATCCCCAATGTCCAATGAAGTTATTAAAAAATCAAACAAACCTTAGGTCTTTATAAAAAGGAACTTAACAAATGTAATAGAGATATACAAACTAAAATGCACCTCAACTGGTGAGACCTGCACTAGAATATGCATCTTCTGTATGGGACCCATCCACAAAGGGAAAACATTGATAAACAGAACAAATTCAAAAAAGGCGGCCAGATTCATTACTGTAGAATATTCGAAACTGACAAGAGTAACACCAGTAGTTAAATCATTAAACCTTGAAACACTAGAGGAATAGAAGAACCAAGACAAAGTATAATCATACATAAAGCAATTATTCTAATTTAGAAATCCAACACAAAGATAAGCTTAATACAACCCCTCAGATAGACCATAAGGATAAAAACACCTTTCTTATTCCGTATGCAAGAACAAACACATACAAGTTTTCCTTCTTCCCCTTCCAGGAATTAAGGGCGTGGAATGGGTTTGCCGGAAGAATCCAGGAAAGACCAACACATTATCAACATTGTAAAATCCTCTAATAAAAATGCAGGACTAAACACACCATAGATAAGCGTAGGATCGCAGTAATCTTCTGTATAGAAGAGCGTCTGTAAACAGATAAGATAAGATCAGAATTAAATAATATATATTTTGGAAGTTCAATTTGCTAATTTAATATATAAATTATTCATTATATTAATTTATATCCCTGCAAATCATAAACCTTACAAGTTGTTTGAATTAAAAAGATTTTAAAAATTAAAATACAAAGTGTTGTATTTTGTTTTCTCTCTTTAATAAGCAGATTATAAGGGGGAAAGAATCCTCAACATTTTCCAATTTGGCCCTTCTTGTCAAGAGAAGACAACTGTACAAACCTTTGATTGCAGCCGGAAATTCATTAAATTTAGCGCCTCTACCAGTTCCTTAATAACAGAAAAAAAGAAACTGTTTGCAAATTACATGTGGATTTGTTGTTTTAGCTATAAAAAACAAGATCAGTTAAATTTATCAATAAATCCGCTGGGCTACTACTTCTAAAGATGAGAAGGAGAAAGGTAACGATCAAAACAATAAATGTTTTGATCATGATTTCGGATGCACTATAATTAGGAAATTAGACGTGTTAGTGTTAGCAATGACTGAGTAATTTAGTTATTAGTAATATTAGGAGGCCTATATGACATATATATGAAGTTGTTAAACGTCTATTGGGAACGACAAAGACCATTCACATCACCCAAACGTAGAACAAAGCTATCCTAGCCTAGTTCTAGCAAAACTCATAGATTGTTTAGAATTTTAGATAAAACAGTTAAACGAACTACAAGTACAAGACTACAACTACAGTCTACAGGGTCCCGCAGGTGCAGGCCAAAACTAAAACCTAGGCCCTAAGGGCATGACTATGGGAGCATGGATTTGGTTAACAACACCGGTGTATGCTTATGGCTTATCTATGCAGTGCTGGCCCAAACTAAAATTTTTGGCTGTTATTGTTATCACTTGGGGGTACAACAAGATGGCGATGGCATCACAATAACTAATTAACTTGGTCTTGGTGGTTACTAGGTTTACCATTTCGAGAGTGATCGTCCCTTAGAAATAATTTACCTAATGTGTTCATACGCTTATTATTTTATTTTTACAAACGGGGTGGGTTTGGGGGTGGGACTGCGTCCCCAAAAATACCCCCAAAAAAAACAAAGTGTCTACGGACACCGCGGCAGTGTACCCAGCTAAACCATCGTCCTTGGCCTGCTTACACCGCTGCGGTGTACCTAGCTAAACCATTGGCTTTGGCCTAGGTACACCGTGGCTAAAAATTGAGACGATTTCACTATATTTAGGCTAAAAGTGTGTAATCCCTATGCTAATAAACATTAGACCTTAAATAATCAATGTATTTATGCAATTTTTAATGATTACTGAATGTTTTAAAAAACTATTTTGGTCACCATTCCAGGATAATTAGTTATAACTTTTAAAAGCCAACATATTTCATGAGCAGTTCCAGACGAATGGTAAAGCGCATTGAAATAGCAGTTAGGTTGGTGGTGTTGGGTTCGAATCTCGGTGATGGTTTTATTTTTAAAAAAAAATATTTTAAAAACCACAATGACAGTGCTCGCAAAAATTGTTTTATAGTACGTGGAAATCCAAGTATCAATGAAGCATTCGAACCAAAAAAAAAGGCCTGTCTTATCTTTTGTGTTACAGACTCTCCTTCTATAGCATTTCTACACAGTCTTACACCTATGCATGCTTTAATATTTAATGGATTTATGTTAAGTATTTCATTTTTGTTAGAGCTTTAAATTAAAAAAATTGATTGTATGTAGCATTTCGTAGATAGTTTAGGCGACCCATTCCATACCCAAATTCGAGACGGGAACTAAAATCGTTATGAGTTTGTTCTTGCATACTGCTACGGAAAGGTGTTTCTATCACCATCGCTATAAGTATGACCCCTATATTTAACAAAAGGATTGTATTAGTATTAGAGTATCTGTTTGTCTCATGGACTAGCTAACTTTAAAAAAAAGTAGAGAACACGTTGTTTTCCACCCGATCCCTCCCCCATTATAATAATATAGTATAGGTAAATACCCCCCCCCACACACACACACCAAAAGAAAAGACAAATTAATTTCAATTTTTACTTTTAAAATGTGTATTCATTCAAAGATATTAATAATTACATAATATTCAAATGTTAACCTTATACTTTATACGTAAGTGGCGAAGAAAGTGATTTTAATTTGTTTCATTTTCAAATAGAAAATACTTTTTTGTTTGTTTGTTGTTGTTGTTTTTTTTGGGGGGGTGGGCAACAGCTCTGTGACGTCATATTGAAAAAAATGGGGGGGGGGCAAAGTTTGTATGACAGTGTGACGAGGGGGTGAAAAATCGTCAAAAATCGCGTGACGTTATTTTAAGATATTTTTTCACTGGACTGACAAATAAGATAGCCTACACGCACAGGTTATAATTTGTACATGTAGACTAGTATTTAATTTTAACTTTTAAAATGTATTTGTTAAAATTATACTTGTTGATAATTATGTCCGTTTCCACAGCCTGAAAGAGAAATAGTGGAGTTCCTAGCTGCCATTGAATGAAGAACGAAAGGGGGAGGGGGTATAATGAAGAGTCGAAGATGGTAGAGTATCATTTTGTAGAACAATACATTTTGCGATGAAGGGAAATTTTATAATCCCCTTTTAAATCTAAATAGTTTTGAAATTTGAGTATTTGCAAGCAATACCAGAGTGGTGGCAGTGGTGAAAGCGCTAAGGGGCTGTCCATTAATAATGTCAACAAATTATTGGCGATTTTTACCTCCCCCCTCCCCTTGTCAACAACTTGTCAAACTTCCATAGTCATAGACACCCCTAATAAAAATACGTCAACATTTGATTACCCCCCCACACCACCAAAAACTATAATAAAATAAATAAAAATAAAATGTAACAATATATATATATATAGATATTTTAAATAGACTAGTTTACAACTTTTAGCTAATGCGTAATTTATTCACATCTATGCTTAATTATGGGTAAGGTATCATTTTCTATTAACTTTTATATATCTATTTTTAACCGCGGTGTACCTAGCCCTGACACAATGCTTTGGCTAGGTTCACCGCCGCGGTGTACGCAGGCCTATAGCTAGGTCCACCGCCGCGGTGTACGTAGTGCCGGCCAAAAAAAAAGTACATAAGAATTATTTAAAACTCAATTAAAGCAATAATCTTCTGTATGGAAGGAGCATCTGTAACAGATAAGATCAATGCAGGGAGTATGGAGAAAACATCGTTAGTAATGATAACACATAATGTGGCTTAGGAGTTTCTGAAAATATCCTATCCCTAAAAATGATTTTGAAACATGAAGTTAACAACTCTTAATTACAAGTAAGTAGTTTGTACAAAAAAACTCTGAGGAGGTCTTCCTCTCTTTACATTAAAATTATAGAGATTTGACTTTGATGTTACCGGCGCCAGTGTTAGCGTTTGTCATTTCGGTAAATTCCCTCCCCCCACGTCAATTCCATCCTCCTTTAATCCACAAATATTTTTTTCTTTTCGTTCACTTGAAAGCCAAACTACAAGGAAAAGATGTGAATTAAACATTTTTTAAAATTTTTTCCCCAAATTATTAATTACCAATATTATTTGTAACCATCATCTCCCCAAAATTATATTTTTAATTGAAATTTATTGTTTGTTATTATGATTTTACTTGCTAAAAATTAACTCCAGTTAATACGCCAATGAGGATGAATTGAAAGTACAGTTAATTGATGGTCAAGATTACCCAGGACTGAACCTCGGTCTTCACACTCATACATTAATGAAAATATGCATACCTTATTTCAATCAAATTACACTCAATACTCAATACAAACATAAGTGCAGTACCAAAAAATATTTTTTGAAGATTATAACTAATATAACTCAAAAAAGGAAAAACATACTTTTAGTGCAGATGGTTATGATGTTCAGTCACAAATCTTGAATACTTATTTTAAGGCAAAAAAATCAACTTTTATTAAATATAAATTTTGTATCTTTGGGTTACAAACACTGATAAATATTTAATAAACTATGTTTTATTAGAATAAAAAAGTTTTGAAAAAGTTTATTGTGGCCCTGCCAATCCATAATCTATTAAATTTCAATTACAATATAATCCTGGTGAGTTGTCAATGAAGAAAAATTGGGATTTTAGAAAATGTGTAAAATTCATGTATCATCACTGTTTTCTCCTGTTAACAACCTAAATAATATAGTCATAGTAATAATGAAATTGAAAGTAAACATTTTGAGTGCTTATATACAGTTAATAATTAAAAGTAAAAGCCATGCACAGAGCAGAGTAAAAGTTTCATATGTTCAGGGCCGGTCTTAGGCCACTGCAACCTATGCTGCCGCAGTGGGCCCCACACTTTCATAGGCCCTGCCTAGCTTAATTTTTCTCTAATTATCCTTATTTATTCCTTATCCCTACCGAGACTTGGCCCGCGCAATCCGTTTTGCATATTAAGCCGTATAGGGCTCCGCAATTGCTAAGACTGGCCCTGGATATGTTAACAAATTAAAATATTATCTAAAAGTATATGCAAATTTTGTTCCTTTAACAATAAGAAAAAGTTGTGGACACAATAAGGTAGAAATTTGATGAATAACTCCACTTATAAAAAAGAAAGAAAGATAAAAATAGACATGTTTTCGTAACACTTATAGCTAACCTTTTAAATATCTTTTAAGGCGGTTAATTTTAATTTAAAAAATGTAACCTACAGTATATCAAATATGTTAAAACAAAATTTGTATTAAACTTTATTAAAATTCAACTTATCAGATTCAAATTAAAAATATTAATAAACAAAATAATTGTTGCTGATATTAAAAGATACTGGTGGATAAAACATTTTTTGCTTAAATCATATATTACTACTTATAATTAAAAAAAGGGCTATAGTGCCTATTTTGTTATATTGATACAGCGACTTCGCGGTGATTCGGGGTCAGAGGAAAGTGAACATTCCTTAGCAAATGAAAGTGATGAGGAACAACCTACACGAATGACACGAAGATCAACTGCAACATCTGCTGGTAAGATTTTCAACACTACTTATTAGCAATGAAATAGTTAATTTTTTTACCAGTCTACTAACTCATTTACGAACATTATATGAACATTTATGAACAAATCTTTAAGCAGGAAGCAATGGGACAAAAGATTCCCCTCCTATAAAACGAAGGAGGGTTGTTAAAGAATCAAGTCAGTCAGGATCTGATTCTGAAGAGCCACAAAGTAAACCTGAGGCAAAAGTCAAAACAGTTCTTCGTGGAAAAGCAAAAAGTAATGGGAAAAAGCCCCAGACCAGAACAAAGTTGCCTGTGACAGTGTCGAATGGAGACTGTAATGGAGATGTAGATTCAGAGGATGGAAACTCCTTGATGGGTTTCACAGAGAGAAGAGCAACTCCTAAAACAAATTATGATGAAACCAGTGCACACTGTCCTTTACCTGGATGTGATTCAAAAGGTTTGTTTGCAATATTTATTAAGGTTCTTAAGACCGCTAGTTTTTGAGGACCGGTTAACCGTTTAAAAAAAAAGACCTGTTAACAGCCGGTCTGTTATTTCCTTATGTTTTGAGAACCTATGAGAGAATGTATCAAATTTTCGCCTCGCGTTGTCTGATGGTGACATCAAAGCGCTTGTGATGTAACTTCTGCTTGCTTGCAGCTCTTTTTAGCGACGACAATTCAGCTGTTATAAAAAATAATAATAATAATAATTATCTTCAAAATTATCCAAACAAAGAAGAAACCCGTGATTATTAATAGTCAATTTTTATTTAATAAAACTGCATATTATCATAGGATGTAAAGACAGTTAATCGTCTGGTATCTGTCCTCTTGTAATATAAATAGCAACACTCGCGGTCTTGACTGTTATTCATATTTTGACATCACGACCCCACTGTGTGTCAATTGTCGCACTAAGCCTCTGCAACTAAGCGAATTAAAAAAATTAATCGTTTATCGGCCGAGCTCCTCTAATAGTGAAGACGTGTATACTATTTATATACCGGAATAATAAGAAGGCACTTTGATGTCGCTCCAGTGTTTTCTCTTGTATGCTGCCGTAACACACAAAAAATGAACTCCGAGGAATAAGCTTATACAGACTAAAATAAGTTACGGTTAACCGGTCCTGATAAAATGGGACCGGTCCAGATCTGAGGATCGGTTGACCGTTAACAACCTTAATATTTATAATGCATAGCGTGTAAATAAACTGACGTTTTAATAATTATAAATTATAAAAAAGATATTCTTTGTGTTTTAAATGCTGTTATTTCATTAAAAATTTAAAATAAAATTATATTTCAATATCAATGTTATTATTTATGTGAAAAATGTGTTGGAAAAAGCTTCTGAGTTCTGATGTAACGAAACTGACATTTTTAGGGCATCTAAGTGGTAGACATGAATCTCACAGGACTTTAACATCTTGTCCACTGTTTCACAATACAACAGCAGAAGAATGTAAGGTAGGTGGGTCTTTTAATTTTACATTTATTTTTTTAAAAAGTGAACATTTTCTATAAAAAAAATTATTTGGCTAACAATATGTTTGAAACACATTCTTCAATACCTTAATATTTTAAAAGATATATGTGAAGCTAAAGAATCATACATTAATCAGTTATAGAGTTTTTTATGCAAGGTAAAGTTGTTGTTTTTTTCTTTCTTTCTGGTATGTTTGAAGATCCGTTATGAAAACAGGCTTAAAAATGTGGAAGACAGAAAAAAAGTGGTCGCTGAGCTTAAGGACAGAAGGGGGCTCAGGCATCAAGTAAGGATGTTTATTTTATTATAAGTATGCAATTATTTGAGCTTAATTAATTCCATTTTCAAAATAGTGCAAAGTTTAATTACAGGTTAAGTGAGTTAAAAATAAAATATTCTGGATTAACCCATGTATTCTTTATTGAAACAAAAGTGTTTTTAATATGTACCTAAACACAGTTTATAGTTTGTTAAACACAATGGTAGGTAATTACAATGATCAAAATTAGCTTTTACAAATTTATTGTGAATAATTCAACATCCAGATTCTTTTAGTGTAAATTAAAGCTAAATTTAGTGTCTACCATTATTTTTGCTTTAATAAATATATTTTATGTAAATTATAGTTATTGTGGCAAGTATGAGGGTAATAACAGCATCTTTTATTGTACACATGTTCTTCACTGCAGTGCAAAAGCCTTTATTAAAAATAGATTGTTTCACATACTATTTGATTTATATACTAATACTCATACTCATTGTTGTTTTTAGACCTTTGTAAAAATAAAAACTATATTGCAATGATGAACGTAAATTTAAAATAACATATTTGAGAGACAATTTGTGCTCATGATTATTAATATGAATCTTGATATCTGTTTTCGTCAAGGCTTTAAGTGAAAGTCAAAAAATAAAGTATGAGAAAATTACAAAAGCTCGACGCAAGAGACCTGAGGTAACAGAAGAAGTAAAGGAAAAGCACAGAAAACACAAAGAACAACATGGTAACACTAGGCAGCCTCTCATCAGTGGTCTTACATCAGAATATGACTATGAGTTATTTAAGGAGGCCCAGTCCAGAGCTTGTGAATTGCTGGTGAGACATGATTTTCATTCGTAGGGCTAAGAAGTTTTAATTCTTAGATTTAAATTTTAGATTTTACATTTGTTTAAAGAAAAACTGAATTTTAATTATTTATTTTTGGTAATTTTTTAACTTGCATTTTAATTAACTCTCAGAAGACATCATTAATGAAAATTCGTAATACGATCTAAACGTTAAAAACACTGGATAACTAAAGGTAAAATCAGGATTACAAATTTCTTATTTAGCATATTTTTTGTAAATATTAATATAATGGCAAGACAAAAAAAGCCATAAGTTTTTATTCTGCAGCACACACTTTGTTCAATATTAATCTTTTTAATCTGTAATTTAATCTTACAGATTGACTATCACTTTTTCTATTTATATGTATGTATTTGATTGATACTTTGTGTATTTTCACTCAAATGTTCATTTGTCTTCCATAAATAAGAAGTGATATCAGATTCTTCCATCAGTATTATTCAGTTGTTTCGTTTACTCTTAATACTCCTTTAACAGAATCATTTCATCATGTCTGATTTGATATCAATATCATCTAAGATAGGATTAACTATTTTAATGCAATTTTAACATAAAATTCTCAATTCTATAATTTGGTGTTCAAAAGCTTGTATTTTTAGCACAACTTGACAGTGCAAAACAGATAACATGTTCATTAAATCTATGCTTTTACTTATGTATTAAATATTAGTAATCGAGCTTAGTAGTATTGGAGAATAACCATAAAGATGGCAACATTATTTTTGTTTTTTGAAATAAGTCTTTTATTGCCTGTAAAGTAATTCAATATTCATTCTGTTATTTTAAGTTCATTTTTTTTTAAAAACATTTTTCATTTCCCCACTATGTATCATATGCTTGTGTTGTGTAGAAAGGATTGGGAATGAACTCCTTCTCCTTATGCCAACAGGAGCATCAGATAACTCAGCATTACACCAAGTCTGACCTCCAAGAGTACCGTATCAAAAAGCTTGAAATAGGCTGCTATGAGATTAATACCTGGTACTCATCACCCTACCCGGAAGAATATGCTAAGCTGCCTAAAATATATCTCTGTGAATTTTGCCTCAAGTATATGAGAACAGCAACCATTTTGAGAAGGCACATGGTAAGTTTATTTTAGTGCATTTGAAATAGGTAGGAATAAATATGTTACTACATGTGATCTCTCAGATAAAACTTTTAATTAAAGTAGTGTCATTTGACATATGCGCGAGATTTAGTTGTTTTTTTGTTTGTATCACGTAGGCAAAATGCTTATGGAGACATCCCCCAGGAGATGAAATTTACAGAAAAGGAAATATTAGCTTCTTTGAAGTAGATGGAAAGAAAAACAAGGTATAATTTTCTATTAAAAGCACATTTTTATAATGTTTTGATTAAGGTTGTTTTTGAAGATCAGTTAAACGTTTTACAAAAAGACAGGTAAGAGTCAGTTAACAATAGTAAGGTATTTTTCCTTAAGACATGAGAACCAAAAAAGAGAATGTATTTATCTCAAAGGCCGCTGATGTCACTGCCGCTCGTATTCAACTCTCTTGTGCGAGAAAAACTAAAACAAAATCTTGAGCCAAACGGAGAAGTAGACTGAAGAAGTGATAATAAGTAAAAATTTTAAAAAATACATATTTAAATGGCATATTATTTTTCAGTAGTCACTCCCCAGGATTATTTTTAAATTCAAATTTAGTTTTCATGAGTAAATCTTTTTAGAAATAAAAGACCAGAAACTGTCATAATGGTAGCGATGTATTTTTCCGTAGTTCTTAAAACCCACAAGAGAATTAAACAATATTAGCAACACTCTCGACCTGTGATGCCTGTTTTGTGCACATTTAGGAATGCCCGTCAACTCGGCATTTAAAAAAATGTAATTCGTGACTTAAGGAGTAAACCTTGTAAGCAGATCTTTGTTTAAAAGCCTTATTGCTTTTCATTCGTCGACTTACAAGAATATATATTTAAATTAAAATTTAATGGTTGTATTATTTGATTGATTTAACTGACTAAAAGCAATAAAATCTGCGGTGGTTTATGCTAATACAGACAAAGTTATGTTTAACCAGTCCATATTAAACAGGACCGGTCCTGATCTTAGGATCAGTTAGCCGTCAACAACTTTAGTTTTGATATGAACAGCAAATTAAAAACTTTGGTCTTATATATCTTTGAATGTGATGTGCAAGAGTTCTAGTCAAATATACATTCTTTAAAATGATGTTCATACATTTTCAGCTATCTTGGTTTGATAGAAAACGTCACATAACTTTTTAATTAAATACCAGACTGTTGGAAAGGGGTGAGGTTTTGGGTGGCGTTTTTTTAATTTCTAATATTGGTTAATTAAATGAGTTTTGTTTTTTACAGGTGTATTGTCAAAATCTGTGTCTGTTAGCAAAACTATTTCTTGACCACAAGACTCTTTACTTTGATGTTGAACCTTTCCTATTTTACGCAATGACAGAAAATGACTCTAATGGGTGTCATTTAGTGGGATATTTCTCAAAGGTTAGTCACATTACCTCTTTATTACTGGTCACTTCACATTTTTACATTTGAAACTTATACATTAAACTTAATAACCACTGGTAAATAAAGTCATTCTTTTATGCACTTAAACATAGTTTAAAACACTACAATGTATATACAAGAAAGATCTTAAGTAGGGCTTTTTAAAAAAGAAAACAATTTCAATATACTACGATGATATGGATTATCCTACATTTTTTAGAATTGATATATTTCAACATGATCTAAAAAACCTATTATCTTATATTAAATTATTATATGTAAAGAATTATTATTATCTATTGGAAATGCTTTTAATGTAAAATATTATTTAGAATGTTTTACTTTTCAAACCTCAAAGTTGTTTCTCAATTTTTTATAAGCCACTCCTAATATTATTTTTTTATTTTTATTTGAAATAATTTGCATGTATCATTTTATAAAGTAAAAAAAATAACCAGTTAACTTTAATTATATCTTAAGAGTAAAACAAAGGAGTTCAAGTCATTAAGTGCAATGAAAATTCACATTTCTTATTACTGCTCACTAATTCAATTAGCAATGATCTAATTATACCTTTTAATAACATTAAATTACAAATTAGTCATTTTGACATGAATATCTCTAAACCTAAATCTAATCTGTTCCCTAATGAATGGTATGTGGAAAGTAGCACCATATGTATTCCCTAATGAATGGTATGTGGAAAGTAGCACCATATGTATTCCCTAATGAATGGTATGTGGAAAGTACCACCATATGTATTCCCTAATGTATTCATTAATGAATGGTATGTGGAAAGTACCACCTTATTTATTCCATTCATATTTTTAACAATTTTAAATGAAAAACAATTTGATCTACATGGAATCGTTATAATTATAATCTGAATAGGAAAAGAATTCTTTCTTGAACTACAACGTGTCTTGTATCCTAACCCTGCCACAGTACATGAGACAAGGTTTTGGGAAAATGCTCATTGATTTTAGTAAGTTATATGAACCTTAATGATAAAGTTGTAATCATTACAAATTTAAGATCAAGAATATTGCTGGGTGTCTCTGACTTGTTGTTTTCTAGCTCTTACACCAGAGCACAACATTGACATTTGAAGCAAAGTCATTTCTGAAAATTAATTATTAAAATATACATTACACTGAGACTATTAATCCTGTGTGTTTTTGGTACCAACATTCAGACAAATAACTTCAATTAATACATTAACAACCAAAAACCTACTCACATGGGATCACATGACTACACTGCTTACTATGGGATCACATGACTACACTGCTTACTATGGGATCACATGACTACACTGCTTACTTATGGGATCACATGACTACACTGCTTACTTATGGGATCACATGACTACACTGCTTACTTATGGGATCACATGACTACACTGCTCACTTATGGGATCACATGACTAAACTGCTCACTTATGTGATCACATGACTACACTGCTTACTTATGGGATGACATGACTACACTGCTTACTTAGGGGCTGTCCATAAATTACGTCAACAAAATAGGGGGGGGGAGGGGGTCTGAAAATTTTTGACAATTGTTGACAAGGGGAAGGGGGAGAGGTCAAGAAAAGTTGACGTCAACAATGTTACTTAATAAATTTAATTACTTAACAAAGGAAAATTAGGCAGCGTTTGTAGTCCTGTGTTACACACTCGCCAAACCTTCAGTAATTTAATTGAACTAACTAAAAACATATTCCTACTTTTTAAAAACCGTGCTGTGCTTTAAATTTAAAGAGACGCCACACAGATCTAAATATAGACACACGAGATGTTTACGCGTAAAACTTTTTTTTTCAAAGTTTTTTGTTGGTCTGCTCAAAATAAAGATTTATGTAAGTACACAATCTACATTATATTATTTAAATTTCTATATAAATTGTAAAATGCATTATTGGTTATACTAGACAAGTGCTTTTTTGTAAAAAAAAAGGTGCCGGTACTCAGTTATGGATTGCCTAACTTTTAACTACCAGTTCGCACCTCGGTGCAAGCTAAATCACAACTGCAAAGATACTAAATGTCTAAAACAATTAAATTTTATAATTAACCAATAATAATAAACATTAAAATACAAGAAAAGTAATAATTTTTTCCCACATTGAAAAAGGTGCCGGTACGCCGTATTGGTTCGTAACGTCGCAAAAAAAGCACTGTACTAGACTCTATTAGAAATAATTGGCTTTCACTGTGAAATTGGATTAGGTCTAAAGTTAAAGTATTAAAGGTTAATTCTGGAGTTTTGGCAAGTATATTATTTCGCTGCGAGTTCTAATTTTCTCATGAGAATTTTCATTTTTATTTATTAAATGCATTAATGTATGTTATATTTTAGCTATTACAGCGCTAATTTTTTAGTTTTTTAAATTTCTAAGGCTTTTTTTCAGCTCTTGTCGATACATAAATTAGAGTAAAATAAATTCGCACCTTCCTAGCCAGATTTTTGACCCATGCTAAAAAAATTCACTTACTGAAGAAGTTATTTTAAAAAATATCCAGAAACCATTCATCTATTTTATTTTTCTCGCAAGAAAAATAAAATTTGCAGTGAAATAATATAATACACGCGCCAAAACTTCAGGATTACCCTAGCCCTTATTTGAAATTTTACAAATACATTACATGTCTAGAATGTTCAGAATTATGAAATATTGTTAAATATGCCTAGGCCTAATAAATAACAAATTTATTATCAATTGAATTAAAACAATTTTTAAAACTTTTTTAGATTTACATTGGAGAAACCAAACTTTCAAAGATTGTTGCATATGTAAAGGCATATCCCCGCAATCGTAAGCAAGACTGTCAAAGAGAAGTAACTGAAATTTGGAATAAATTGAAAAAAAGAGGACGATTTGCAGACAAAAGTAGATTCTTTATTGAATAGTTATGCCCCCTTAGCACAGAAAAATAAAACAACATTAATAAGCTTCTGGGCAGACCAGTCTATGAAGAGTGTAGATGTCCTTCCTAAAAAAGCAGCCACAAATGTAAAAATTAAAAAAGAAGTTGTGAAACATCAAACACTGGGTGGTAGCATCTAGAAACAAACACATATCATCTGTTTATGGTGGCATTGAAATCCAAAAAGACGGTTTAGGTAAACCCGAAGCATGTGCAGGCCCAAATTACATAGCCATCAGATCAGGCGAACATTGCTCATCATCAGCTTATAGCCATGGACTGAACTATAAAAGGCTACTTGAATTGGAAGAGGTTGACATTGTTGCAAAGGATCCAGCAACAAGATGATCAAACCGATTCTTATGTCTGTTGATGGTAGACTTGATGAAAATCCAAGGTATCAAAAAGTTATTGATATGGCCATCCTTCATTTAGTAAAGCGGAACATTGATGCAATGTTTGTAGCAACGAATGCGCCTGGTAGAAGTGCGTTTAATCGAGTAGAAAAGCGAATGGCTCCTCTTAGTCAAGAACTGTCGGGACTAATTTTGCAACATGAACATTTTGGAAGCCACCTCGACACACAAGGTTGAACAATTGATCATACAGAATGGGACTGCGATAAAGCTTTTGAACAATTGATGAAGAATTGGAAAAATAAACTTCAAATATGCTGGCGAAACATTGTCAGAAATATGGAAGCAAGTCGGCATAGACAATTTTCCAACAGTGACAGATATTATTGTGCCTGAAAAGTCTGAGCTTGAAGTTGAAAATGTAATAATCAAAGATCAAGTTTGGTGCCAAAACCGTGTAAGAACAAGTCACTACTTTCTACAAATTGTCAAATTTTGTGATTTAAATTGTTGCCAACCGATTAGAAGCTCTTACTTTGATATTATTGCTTATAGATTTATCCCCCACCAATTCCAATCTGCCAAACTAATTAGGCCTTAAACTTAAAGCACCGGAAGTATCTGATATAAACTCACATAGATTTCCATCTATTTTCTTCAATCAGTCTGTGAAAGTTGAAACCATACTACCTCGATCAGCAAAAGCACTCAAAATTCTTCCATATGATATATATTGTCCATCTATTCAGTTGCTATTGTTTGAACGGATCTGTAAAATCTGTCACCTTTATGTTGCTTCGCAAGCCATGTTAAAGAAGCACGCTCAACAGCACCAACAATCTATGCCTGGGCCCAGTCAAATACTACATGAACCCCAACAGCAAAGAATTCGTCTAATGCGAGTGGCATCCAAAATACAGAGAGAGCTCAAGGCAATTATTGCTCATGGGGAGATGCTAAGTGCAGAATGGCTAGATGAAGAAAATGTTGACTTGTCTGGTGTTTCGATTCCACAAACAAAATTATTCAGCCGAACCTATTCCAATAATAACAATTAAGGAACATTTGACATATCCATGGGAAGATATAGCGGCTAATACATGTAATATATAAGATTTTTATTTGTTTTAAAAAAAAATATGTTAATAAATTAAAAGTGTATTTATATTTAAACTTTTTAATCTCGTTTCTGCTTGAAGCTAGAACAAGTCTTTGTAAATATTTAAATATTCTTTAAAGTTTTATATTTATTTGAAATATGTGCATAATTTAAAGGTGTAATGTGATGTGTATACATTTTTGTAAACCCTATAATCTCTTTTCTGTTTAGAGTAAGCCTTTGTAGTTATAAATTGGAAATATGTTCATAAGTTAAAAGTGTATTAAACTTTGTTTTTCTAAACATTTTAATTTTATTCACTTTTGTGTTGTAGTTGTAAACTAGTCTATTAAAATTATTTTTTTCCATTTTATTATTTTTAAAAAAATATTTGTAATAAAATGTTGACGTAATTTTATAGGGGGGATGTCTCTGGAAGTTTGACAAGGGGGAGGGGGGAGGTAAAAATCGCCAAAAAATTGTTGACGTAATTTATGGACAGTCCCCTTATGGGATCTCTTGACTACACTGCTTGCTTATGGGATCACATGACTACACTGCTCACTTATGGGATCTCTTGACTACACTGCTTGCTTATGGGATCACATGACTACACTGCTCACTTATGGGATCACATGACTACACTGCTTACTTATGGGATCTCTTGACTACACTGTTTACTTATGGGATCACATGACTACACTGCTTACTTATGGGATCACATGACTACACTGCTTACTTATGGGATCACATGACTACACTGTTTACTTATGGGATCACATGACTACACTGCTTACTTATGGGATCACATGACTACACTGCTTACTTATGGGATCATATGACTAAACTGCTCACTTATGGGATCTCTTGACTACACTGCTTACTTATAGGATCACATGACTACACTGCTTACTTATGGGATCACATGACTACACTGCTTACTTATGGGATCACATGACTACACTGCTTACTCTTTGACTCTCTCAATCCTGTTCCACAAACACTTGACTTCTTTCTTCTTATTCTTAAAAGTTCCTGTACTTACCACTCTTTCACATTCATACCTGTTGTCAAGGTAATATAGACATTTAAGATGAGAACCTTAAAAAAAAAGAAATTTACAGGTTCTCTTTTGTTAAGAAATTATGTAAAAAGAAAACCGTCTTAAATGTAAAAAAAAATTGAGTAAGAAAAAAAGAAAATTGTTTACATCTTTTTGGGCATTATATTTATTTGAAAGGGTGATATTTTACATTAATCAATTTTATAATTATCACTAGGGTCCGTCCATAAAGTACGTCACACTATTTTTGACCATTTTACCGTCACAAATCTCGGGACTAAAGTATGTCACACTTTCGAACAAAAATAATCATTTTATTAACAAAATAATTAAAATTTAATATAAAACACTGACGTCACACATGGCCAGACACCCCCCTTGTCACAAACTTTCACACTTTTGTACACCCCCTCCCCCCTCTGGAGCTTGACGTACTTTATGGATGGCCCCCTATTAAATTGCTTTGACAAATTATTAATCAATATCATTTTAAGCATTATGCTGTTATGCTGGGATAATTTTTGAAAACTTAACTGGACTAAAGTCAATGTTTTTGTTAAAAAAAGACATAATCATTGTATCACTACTAGGTTATCTCTTGAGTAAAGTTGAAGATATTGTTCTACTAACTAGGCTATCTCTTGAGTAAAGTTGAAGATATTGTTCTACTAACTAGGCTATCTCTTGAGTAAAGTTGAAGAGAAAGTTGGCTCACCTGAACGACCTTTATCCGACCTGGGGTTGCTTTCCTACAGAAGCTATTGGAAAGATGTACTTCTTGAGTATCTTCATAAATACAAAGGCCAGGAAATTTGCATCAAAGGTGGGTTCTCAATACTTAATTTTTACTGGATAATAAAGAAATAACTCCAATATTAAAAAGTTGGCATCCCTCTTTCAAATTGTAATGATAGAATCGTAATTTGAATTGTCATTAGATGTGAGCCAAGAAACTGCCATCAATGCTAACGACATAGTCAGCACATTACAAGCTCTAGGCATGCTCAAGTATTGGAAAGGAAAACATCTTGTTTTGAAAAAACAGGTATGTAAATTTCATATATGAAGTGTGAATAATTGCTATTTAATATTGAAAAATTTTATGCTGACTTTTATATATTTATATATATATGCTAGTAATAAGCCCTAATTCACATTATTTTTTATGAATTTTTATTTCACCTTAACTTATAAGTTAGTTGCTTCAGTGTAAAATTGTATGAGCAAAACATTCATTGGTAATGACTTAATACCAATGTTCCCTTTAAGGTGCGCTGCAGTGGAGACATCTAGCCGGCGCCGCGCAGCAGTTTAGAATTACAGCGCAGCAAATTTTGTAAAATGGATGCTGCGCAACTTTGCACACGAGTTTTTATACTTTGCACACGGACCAACGAACTCTTAGAGGGAACATTGCATAATACCGCTTCTACCCCAATCCTCTGTACCACCACCACTATCCCAAGCCCCACCCTACTCACCACTTATTTTTAAATCATTCATAAAATTATTTTTTTATTGACTCTAACTTTAATTTTTTAAAATAATTTTTAAAATATTTCAATGAACAGGATTTAATTGATGAGTTCCTTGAGAAAAAAGCCAACCGTCCCACAGAGTTTGCCAACAAAGTGATAGACCCTACTTGTTTGAAATGGATACCTCATAACAAAAGAGATTCCCCGACCTGAGACTCATCCACAAGACCAACTAGGCCCACTTTGTTTTGAACCCACTTTGTTTTGAACATGGCACCTTAAAAGTCCCATAACTTTGGGGATAAAAATAAAATCCTAAGAATGAATTGAACCAAACTCTAGACAGTACAAATATTTATTTTAAAGCACATAAAATAGTAAATGGTGGATGCCATTATCATAATCTCATGAGCTGGTTAGACCTACAAAACTTGACCTTCACACACACCCAATTAAATTTGTGTTCTTTACCAATGAATTAATTTGAGATTATTTGCATTGATCATAAATTGAGGAGGGGGGTGGATGATTAATGTAAAGCAAATGAAATGTAAATTAATATTGTTGCGAGAGAATATTTTTATTGAGTTTTCAGATGTTAATTAAAATCTCGCAACCCTTTAAACTCATATTTAATAATTTAAGCTGAGCCTTTAGTAAAATAAAGGTACACATTGTTAAAAGTGTAAGGGTAATGGAAAGAAGTTATTCTCAATTTATCAAACATGGTAATGGTATGAAAAGCTTAAAAATATTTCAAAATGTTCAGGTCTAGACAATTTTTGGATCCTTTAACCCATTTTAGTCTTCACATAAAATATCAAATTTTAAAAATGTAACTGCACAAAAATTTTTAAAATAACAACAAACATTGTCTTTTTAAAAAATAACTAAATTTAATTACCATAGTTTCCTTCATCTAATGAGTTATTTTGAGAAATATATAATTTATACCCTTTTTTGTTCCAAGGCGTTTTGATACAATAAAAAGCTCTCCAGGGAATGCTATAAAAAATGACATCCATCTTCTCTGTTATTCAAATCTCTTTGTTCTTCAACCTAAACAAAAGTGAACAATCGTAATGACCAATTTAGCGTATAGTTTTAAAAAAGTGTGTACCATTTTGTTTACGCTGTTCTATTATTTTTTTGGGGTCGGGCTTACGAGCCGGTTACACACTTTATATACTATTCTCTTCAGAAAGTCAGTTTATGAACGAACGGGCTATAGAATGAGTATATAAGGTACTTTATTTAAACTTATATTTTGATATATCTATAGATTTTATTAAATGGGAGGCGTTATACGGAGATTGCTCCCAATAACGCCCGGCGTTATATGGAGATTTCTTTTTTAAAAAACAAACAAATTTTCGTTCTAATTTAGTATATATGTACCTATCATAGCTTAAAATTTATTTCAAAAAGATTTATGATTTTAAAATTAATTTGGTAAAAGCAAAGAGAACGGTGCGCTCGATAAATCGTATTATTGGTTGCTATATTTGTTGTTTTTTCTATTTTAATTTAAAAAATAGACAACTAAACCTAACCCAGACCCTAAAACTGAAATTACAACCTAAAAAACAAAAGACTCAATCGAAACTCGAACCTCCACTTGACACTTAGAGTTCAAGAATCTAATGCCCTAACCCTGAGACCACAGAAGCTCATGAATCGTATGAATTTTTAAAAATCTTATATCAAATTGGCAAGTAGTCACATGACCAGCCAAAAACATTTGCGTATGACGCTAAGAATCATGGGAAATATCTGTCTATAAGGCCCAGCGTTGTACGGAGATATCTCCGAATAATCACTTCGTTATTAAATTATCTTGATCATAAGATAAATGCATAGTCATAGATGTCATATTTTGGTTTATTTCCACTTGAAAAGGTTTATGAAAGAGAACCACTAAACTAGTTATTCATTTTTAAAATAGTTGATTGCTATTTGTAATATCCTTGCCACCCTATGTACACCTACTTTTGTTTCAGTTTGATATAATTGATAACCTTTGTTAAATCTGCAATTATAATTTAAAAGTTGGTTTCATTTTATTTCTTTTAGCACTGAGATAATAGTTTTATTTTATTATTCAGGTAATATCGGCACATTCTGTAAGGACCAGGCAAATGCTTTTATTATCTTTAAAAAAATTGTTTGATTTTTTTAAAACTACTGCTACTCAATGCCACTAAACTTCTTTATGCTTCAAAAGGTAGCTGCAAAAAATACTATTTTTTTCCTTTGTGAAAGAGGAGCACTGAACTATAAGTTTTGAAGCCTGAAATAAGAATATGAGAGGCAGGTAGGCAAGATGTTTATTGCTCATCTTAAATTATGTAACAATAAATAATTTTTTAAAATATATGTGATTAAATCTAAGTCTGCTATGGAACCAGATATTTGGTTTTTCTCACTTTTAAGCTTCAGTGTGTGTTAACTTTCTTTGCATAAAACATATCTTTTGCAGTTCTTTGTCTTAACTCTTCTAAGAAATGCACTTTAATTTTAAATTATCATTCTTACTTTTGTAACCTACATTTTAAAATAAATGTTTAGTGTGTATGTACCATTTTAAAGAAGTAAATTGAAAGATGAATATATTCATTAAATAAGGTATGAAGTGTGACATTTCAATAATTATGAGGCTATTATAAATTATAGATATTTTTTCTTATATTGAAATTTCGTGTTTAATTTTCTTGTGATGTACTTATTCTTTTCCAGTTAAAATTGTATGTAAAATAAAATATAGATATTGGGATGACAATTTATAAGTGCCATGTAGAGTTGGCCATTGATTTCAGTAGCATCAAACCTGTCTGGTGATGAGTAAAAAAGAATTTTTTGGTCTAAAAAGAAAGAACCAGGCTTCTCCTAAACATTATGGATTTTCAGAAAATTAGTTGAATATTTGAATTGTATTTTGGTTCATAGCCACATGATTAATTCAGATTAAACCAGTATAATTTCTGTCTTTTGTTAAGTCCAGCAAGCCTTGACTACATGAAGCCTTTTTAAGTTGGTATTTTATTATGGGAATGGTCAATGATATGTTGAATGAGTAGAGGCTTATACACCAGTCAGCCTAAACTAAATGAATAAATACATTGATATTTATGTAATAATTAATGTATGGAGCACTAACTGTAGCAGTTGCTATCATGATAACTTAGTGGGCCACTTAGTAATTGTATATACGTGTAAATCTAATCTGACGGTTCTAATTCAAACAGTAAAATATGGTTTCACATTTTTGAACATTGTCAATAAAACATTTAACTCCATATTTATCATTTTATTCACTGAATGAATGTGTGTGTATTGTGGAGTAGGAGATTAAACCATGATTGCTGAAATGTACACAAAACTTAGCCTTTAAAAAAGAAAGCATATTATTTTTAAAGCTTCTGTTATAAATATTTTGTGCACAGACTTTCCATTGTATGTAAATGTAATAGCATTTGAGATAATGCTACTTTTAGTGGATTAAAACTTTTGAAATTAATTCTATTTGAAAGCGTTAAGCCAACCAATGAATGGCAAGACAGGTAAATATGTATCAAAGTGACATGAAACCAAGTGCATTGCCAGTTACATTCCACGACTTGTCCCATCCTATCTTATTACATCAACTTTTAACCTTTCTATTCTATACAGTAGAAGTCCGATAATCCGGCACGTTTGGGACCGGCTCGGTACCAGAAATTCCGGTCTATCGGGTGGTGCCACTTCTTTTTAGTGTAGGCTTTGCCGTAAAGCAAACTGTGCTTTGTTTTTTTAACTACATACATACATGCATAAATCGTAATTATAAGAACAATTAGGTTAATAATTAAACTACAAATACAGTATGCAAATACAACAAAGTTTATTTTACATTTCATATAATGTATGTACACGTACTGTAAAACATTTCACTTATATTAAAAAAAGTCACGAATGTCTTGTTTTCTTGACTTTTGGCGTTTAGTATAAAATTTATTTCTAATGATATGGAAATCAATAATTTCTGAAGCACTTTGTTTATAAACAGTTTCAAAAGTTACGTACGTCACTACAGCTGTACTGTATTACAGTAGAGAGAACTGAGACACAGTTTACTGCGATGTGAAAGGACACAAAACAACAACGCACAAAAAAATGATGAAGACGCTTCGTGATTGATTAACTGTGCTGCACTGCACCTGTATTTGTTGTGACAGCTGAGACTAGCCGGCCGCTAATTGTTTCCGAACAATACTGAGCGCTTCCGGATGATCCCGAACTACCCCGAAAACTTCCAAATAGCTCTCAAGACACACTTGGAGAAAAAAAATTTTTTTTACAATTTTCCGGCGGTGCCAGACTATCGGGCATTCCAGACTGTTGGATGCCGGACTAATGGACTTTTACTGTGCTAACCTTTTCTATCCTGTATTGTTCTTGAGTTTATTTTAGGGCAAGCATTGGATGGTTAAATCTGTGACATTTTAAAAACTTAATTGGGTTCTGGTCTTCCCCCACCTCCTTACCAATCCCTCGATTCCAACTGACCTCTAACTCCACAAGTGGTGTTGCCAGGGGTTTGTGGTCTATACATAATTGTTGTGTTGGCTACAAATTAGTTTGTGCATGTTCAGACATTCAATTAATGTAGTTGAGACTTGTCCCCCACTCCTACCCCACCACTTATCAAAGCTGAACTAATTTATAGATAGCACCAAATCTGAAATACATGTATCTCATTCAGACAGTTGACCTACAGAACTCTCATACCAAAATAAACCGAAATCTGTTTTGTATTTTTTTCTATGATGGACTGAGGAAGAAGCGAGATAAAAGTTATTTTTTAATTAGTCAAACAATATCCAATAGCTTTTGTGATGATGATTGAAAGCAAATAAGTAAAATTTGAAATATGCAGAGATTTCATGATGATCACTTTGTTGAAAGTGAAAATATGGGGTGTACTGGATTTCGGCTCCGGCTGATCCGAAATCCAGCCATTTTTACGGCCATAAATATGGCCGAATTCGACTGGCCAGTAGTGCCCTAATACTTCATAAATGGGGCTCCGGCTGCATTTCAACAAAAATTTGAATCCGGTACAGCCCAAGTTGAAAGTCATCTGGATTAATAAAATCACCATGTCGATGTGTTACATAAGTCTCAAGCAAAAGTTACCATGTATTTTCATTATATACAAAAGTCACTTTTAGTATTTTTGTACAGTATGTCTAAAATTAAGTAAAGTTGGCAGCATCAAGTATATACAAAACTGATAAAACCTGTCCAATATCTCTCCCCTTCCCCCATGACATTGATGGTGATCTGTTAGTTGCTCCTCTGTGGAAGGTTGTGCCACGAGAGGGCAACAACTGTGCTAGAAATCAACAAACTATTTCCTCATGTCATGAAGATGTGTATGTATATGTGTATGTATAAAAATAAAGGAGACAAGAGTGACTGCAACAACTATCGTGGAATCTCTCTCCTCAGTATAGTTGGAAAGGCCTTCGCCCGAGTTGCATTGACACGCCTGCAGACCCTAGCATCGCGTGTACTCCCAGAATCGCAGTGCGGCTTTCGAGCCGGAAGATCAACCATAGACATGATCTTCTCTCTGCGCCAGCTGCAGGAGAAATGCAGGGAGCAACATATGCCTCTATACATCGCGTTCGTCGACCTAACTAAAGCTTTTTGATCTTGTCAGCAGACGCGGCCTTTTCCAGATCTTAGTAAAAATAGGCTGCCCTACACATCTGCTTAACATCATCAAGCAATTCCACGAAAACATGCAGGGCACAGTGTGCTATAACGGTGCCACCTCTGAGGCTTTCCCAGCAAGTAGTGGAGTAAAGCAAGGCTGCGTGTTGGCACCTACTCTATTCGCAATATTCTTTTCCATCTTACTCCAGTATGCCTTCAAGAACAACAGCCAGGAGATATACATACACACCAGAGCTGACGGGAGATTATTCAATATTGCCCGACTTAAAGCCAAGACCAAAATAAGGAAGATTTTGCTGCGCGAGCTCTTATTTGCAGACGATGCCGCCTTAATATCCCACACAGCAGACGGCCTGCAGAACCTTGTATCCAGCTTCTCCGCTGCCTGCAAAGAGTTTGGCCTGACCATAAGTATAAAGAAAACCAACATTATGGCACAGGATGCTGCCTCTCTCCCGACTATCACCATTGACGACTGCAACCTGGATGCTGTTGACAGTTTTACTTATCTGGGATCAAACATCTCGAGCACCCTCTCACTGGAAGATGAGATAAGTAGTAGGATAGGGAAGGCAACTGTTATGGCTAGACTGTACAAAAGGGTCTGGTCCAATGCCAAACTCACAGCAAGGACTAAGCTGCAGGTTTACCAGGCCTGCGTACTGAGCACACTCCTCTATGGATGCGAGTCTTGGACTACCTATACCAGGCATGAAAGAAGGCTCAATAGCTTCCACCTCAGATGCCTGCGCCGCATCCTAGACATCAAATGGCAAGAGAAAGTCCCCAACACAGAGGTCCTCGGAGCCTGGCTCAAGCAAGCATGAGTAGTATTGCAGCAATATTAAGCCAAAGACGCCTACGTTGGCTTGGACACGTCAAGAGGATGCAAAGTGGTCGCATACCCAAGGATGTGCTATACAGCGAGCTGGCGGCAGGGAAAAGGTCAGTTGGTCGGCCATGTCTCAGATACGTGGACATATGCAAGAGAGACATGAAAGTAGCCAACATTGATATACAAAACTGGGAAAACCTGCCAGAGGATAGGTCCATGTGGCGGGCTATAGTGAAAGAAGGATCACTAAGAGCAGAGGAGCAAACTAGGGCAGAAGCAGTCGGGGAAAAGAGCGAGGAGAAAGGCCAGGCAACACTGCCCCACTGCTTTCATGTGTGTGTCATGCAGAAGAGACTGCCACTCAAGGATTGGTCTCATCAGCCACACCAAGAGCTGCAAATAATAAAGATAAATCTATCGTCTTTCGTAGACGGACAGATGACATACATGTATATCTAAAATGACAGTTTTGTTAATTATTTAATTTACCATGTTGTTGCCTGGACGGAACTGATGAAAAGATCTTTAAATGCTAACTTACTCTGTGTTGAGAGAAGAAAACACCCATGGTATATGGCGAGAGGCTAGACCAGGGGTGGCCAGGCCCGTAGTAACCGAGAGCCATTTTAGCAGTTTAAAAAATTGTTGAGAGCTACATTGAAAATTTTCTTTTGTAATTTTTTAAAAAGTATTTTTTATTGGGATTTAATGCTTTAAACATTTTTCTTCTTCGTTCTCACTTTGAGTATTGCGTGCCGACGAGTTTTGCGCCAATTGGCCCGTGGTCTCCGACTTCAGCCTGCTGTTTTTTCTGGATGTGCTTCCATAGCCTTTGGTCAGCCAAGACCATCTGCAAGGCAGCAGTTGATTTTGGCAAGTGATGCAGCGTTCGCATGCCACGGCTATAAGGGTTCCACGCATTACCCAGCCGCCTTTTATTTTCCCTAACTATGCGTTAGGTACCCACTCGAAGCTGGGTGGACTCGGGGACGCCCTAGGCCCCGGGAACAAATCCATGGCTTCCCATGGATTCGAACCCATGACCATCGGTACGCCAGTCGAGCGTGCTGCCACTCGACCACCGTATCCCCGCTTTAAACATTTGAATTGTTTTAGCCCTAACTGTATGTTGAAGAAATATATGCTTTACAGCTACACAATATACACATTAAAATATGTAATTCATGAATAGAAACACACTGATTTAGACTAAACTAATAATTATCGTAAACCTGAATTGTTATGATTCTGCCGAGAGGCCTTTGAACTGGCAGGTTTCTTTTAATCGGGTTGGTAGCTAGTAGTTGTGGTAGCTAGTAGTAGTAGAGGCTGGTTGCTATTTACTGCTCGGTGCTTTGATTTGTGGAGTACATCAGTAGGTTATACAGAAAATAGATATAAGTCTAAAACTAGCTTTTTTAGTTAAGGATATTTCACTTCTGGCATGTGAGAGTGGTAGCTCCTCTCTTATAGCCACGTATAATGAAACAGTGCAACGGAACACCGCCGATGTGGCGTATCTTGAATATCTGTTGATTCATCAAGAGCCAAACTGAATGCTGCACAGTTCTTTAAATCGTTACTCATTTTTCTTTCAATATCAGCGTTAATGTCTGCTATACGTCACTCAGTGGTGTGACGTGACATTGGAATTCGTGTTACCAATATCCGAAAACTGGAACTATTTGGATCTACTATTTAAATTCCGTCCTCGAAATTCTTCTTATTGAAGTCCCCATCAGAATAAGGTTTTTTAACACGAGAAATATTCCAATCGAATGCATAACTTGACTTGGTTGAAGTGACACTTTCTTTGCTGAAACAGTAAGTTGTGTCTTCTGATGACAAATTTCAGACCTTAACTCTGTAAGCTTGCTGTTTCTTTAAATCAAGCCCAAATTATTTTCAAACCTTTGTTTCGGTAAAGATTTATTTTTATAAATACCTTTTAAATAAACAAAAAAAATCTTTAACTTTTATATTATACATTTCAATTAAAAAATTATAATTTCATAAATTGTTCGCGAGCCTCAATGTGAACACAGAAGAGCCGCATGCGGCTCGCGAGCAGCCATTTGGACACTGTTGGACTAGACTTTTCAATTATTTGATAAATTCTTAAATTTAATCCCCAAGTAGCATTTAAGAGAAATTATGGCCCCTGTCCAAACATGCAACAAATTTAGTTTAATCAAGGTACCATTGTACAACACAACAAATTTAGTTTAACCAAGGTACCATTGTACAACACAACAAATTTAGTTTAACCAAGGTACCATTGTACAACACAACAAATTTAGTTTAACCAAGGTACCATTGTACAACACAACAAATTTAGTTTAACCAAGGTACCATTGTACAACACAACAAATAATCTTCTTACACTCTCAAAATGAAATATCTTCTCATACTTGTACTCTCAAAATACAGCACTACTAATAATCTTCTCACAGTCTCAAAATACAGCACTACTAATAATCTTCTCACAGTCTCAAAATACAGCACTACTAATAATCTTCTCACAGTCTCAAAATACATGACAAAATCAGTCCAAAATGAATAATAATTTATTGAGCACATGGTTTTCAATATTACCATGCGCAAGAGATGCAATCGTTCATACTGAATGCAAGCCACAGAGATCCGAGATAATGCATCAACATTTTTATTTAAAATGGATATTATAATACTAAACGATCGAGAGAGAAATGATTTTAGTTTGGGTGACATAAAATCTTCTTTGTTTCTGTAACCTGCTAAATTTGTTCACTGAAGTCTAAGACTTTGAATAAATGATTTTTAAATAAATAATGATACATTTTTATGCATTCAATAAAGTTTAGCTAACAAATGATGAATGAAGGTGCAGATTAAGATCTTATTCATGTCTGTTCTCATCAGGCCAATGGCTCTGTACTCATTTGGAAGCAACAGGCCATGTTTTAAGAAGTTACTCAAGTTTAATATGCCTGACAAAATACCAAAAAAAATAATTCAAATCTTTCCAAGCAAAACACAAAATTCACAATTCTGCCTTCCTTAATGTCAAATTACTCCCTGAATAAAAACAAAGAAAAAAGTTTCAAGCCATTATGTAAATTTTCTTCCAAGATAAATTTTCATTGTAAATAAATTGAATAATTAGATATACAAGAATGCTGATTTTAAAACTTCATTTTGAACCAATACCAATTGAGGTACAGGTAAGTTTCCACCTCCCCTCCCCCTGTCCAACTTAGACTGATCTCTTTTAGTACATGATCAACTTAGACTGATCTCTTTTAGTACATGATCAACTTAGACTGATCTCTTTTAGTACATGATCAACTTAGACTGATCTCTTTTAGTACATGATCAACTTAGACTGATCACTTTTAGTACATGATCAAACATGACACTGAAGATGAAATACAATTTTTAAAAATAACAAATAGCATAAGATTGAAAAACAAACTGAGGATATAGTTACATAGGCCTCCTGTCCAGCATAAAATAAAACGTACACACAATGAACCTGTGAATGGAGGAGAATAAAAGTAAAAGAAAAATGCTATTGATTGTGACGGCAACAGGCACATTCTTGGCCAAAGTAGAGAAGATTACAATGATAGATTGCTAAAAGAATTGTTGTGTATTGAGAGGGGAGACAAGTTAAGAAGTACATTGTACTTAAAATGTTCAGAAATTGTGGAGAGTAGTACAAGTACTGAACTGAAGATTTAAAAGATAGTATTACATTCTTTATTTTTAATGAACATATAGGGCCAGATCATCTCTAATAATATGGGTAGGGCCAGATGAAGACCTTTGAGTCCATAGAAACGACCTGCAAAGACGGCTATGTACAAAAACACCCAGTGAAAAGCTGGTCATTCTTTAAAGAAAGCTTCAAGTCCATGTGCACACTCCCCACCTTAGTCTGTTATCTTTGGAAAGTCTGGCCCTAGAGACAGTTGACTGCAATTATTAAACATTAAATTATTCAACTAAAAATTTCATAAAGATAGGAAACAGGCTTTTTAAATTCTCAATCAAATATTTTAAGTTATCAAATATAAACAATTATGAAGCAGATTTTCCTATTAAAAATTTGTTTTTAAATGGATTATTTAAGATTTATATTTATTATTGATGCCAAAAATTATTGAAAATAAAACAGATATCCAAGATGACAAAGATGTTTTTACATGTATTTATTGAACTACAAATGTTACCCTTTATGTTTCTGCATTATTGACATAATTTAGCATAAAGACTTTTTAAATATTTCATTCACTTTGAGTTTTACAACTAAATGAAGTTTAGTTTTCAATAATGTAATAATTTAGAAGATAAATAATTAAAATATATACTTTAATCGACAAGAGATGTAAATGTGTAGCCAACCTATTGAATTCTAATTTTTTTCAGATTTATCAAGCTTTGTGCAAACAAATTCAAACTCATCTATTTCAAGGCATAGATCTTTATTTAAAAAATTATCAATTTTGCTAATTTTGGCAATATTAATTAATTATTAATTACAATTCGATCTGAGTGCTTCCATCTTAAGACTTTAAAAATATCAATTATTCCAGGTAGCATGAAAATATGTTTGCATGATAACAAAAAAGGTGTGCTTCAAATAAATGTCAATGTTTTTGGAGAAATAAGTGACCAAAGAAAAAGTTTCCAACTCGTTTGCTATAATAATTTTTGGCGTAATTATGTACATCTAGTAGTTACTTTGGAAAGCCTTTTCATATTTTATTAGAACTAAATTAAAATTTTTGATGACCAGTTTACATAAAAGTTTTTAACAGCAGCTGTCTTCATTTCAGTATCTTCACAGTGTAACGATATAACTAATTAACTAATTATTTAACTATCACAACAATACATACCCGTGGATCCTCACCCACCAACAGGACTTTCAATTCAAGATATAAATTTATGGACACATTTCTTTGATTGCCACAATTTTCATGGACAAAATAATTTACTTTTTTTTTACATATACTTATACATTTTAAAAATATACTTATGAAGCTAAAACTAAAAAAAAATTTAAAAAATAATTATTTAATGACCGTATGCTTGGAGATAATTTATTGTTATAATTTTTTTATAGTCTGGCGTTCATGTTAGTGTTGACTTTGTCTTTATTATATAATAGTTCAACTCTTTTGACTGCTCTAAGCCGTCTGTACTTGCTCACGCATTTTTGTTTCTGTCCTTCAAACCCGCTCATCAAAATTAAAAGAAAGTATAAGTGCTGTAAATGTCCTCATCATCTCTGCTTTAAGCTGCTTCATTAACAGTGAGATTTTGTTTATTTTAAGTCAATTTTAAAGAGCCTATTTGTTCTCATCTGCACCTAAACGTCTCAAGAATAATATGCCATCACATAAATACTTCTATCTCTTGTAAAGATCCAGAAGTAATGTAATATGAGAAAATAAAAATTATATTGGCATCACGGATGTTCGAGGTGAGGTCAGACCTACACCTGCTAACTAAAAAGTTAGCTTACATGAAAAAATGTATTGAAACATTAGCCAAATATCTCCTGACATGATAACATCTGTAACAAAGTAAGAGTTATTAAATTTTTTTCATCTATTTAATTTGTTCAAATTCATGTTTGGTTATTGAATCAAGAGAAATTTGTCTCAGGGTATCGTATTTTAACTACATAATATAACATTAAAGACAGTACTGTTGGAAACAAATCTTTGCAAACAATGAAAATGCTCACAATAATTTCTTAACAAATAAGGTACATGGAAAAATATATTTAAAAAAAAACTATAGCAGGTTGCAGCAACTGTAAACTTAAAGCATGAATAGAGAAGAGGCCTAAAATCCTTGAACACATACATTAATTAGGCCACTAAAACTTATCCATAGGTTTATCATTGTCTATAATTATAACTGTTTTGATAAATAGGCCAAAGTTTCGGTGCATGAAACCTTGTTAATGTCCATATAGAAGGCATTCATGAAAAATAAATAGTTAACAAGTAGGAATATACCAGGGGTATCCAATCATGATTCACTTTAAAGATTCCTATTGGAGAATGAAATGTAAAAATTCAGAAATCAAAATGGGAAGATTGAAAGTAGGATCTATAGAGCCACCACCACCACCCCTCCCAAAAATACTACCTCTGACTGAAAGACCAAAATAATTGGATACATTTAGTGATTATAAAGTATTATAAAGTATTATATTGCTTTAGTTCTGACAACACACAACTAGGACACTTTTAAATATCAAATGCTTTTTTAAAAAAAATCCTTTTTAAGGTTTGAGAAGTTTTAATGGAAAAATTGTCAACAATTGGTTAAGTGAATCTTTATTTATAGGCAAAAGTTCTTTATTTAAATCCTGCTCATTACACTTTCCTTAAATACCTGATACAAATAATAATAGAGAGAGAGATTTCACAAAATTTATTTGCTTCCTACACCGCCCTAAAATACAAAACAAAAATGAATACATGTTTTTTTTTAAAAAGGTTATTTAATGTTCCTTTTCTATTATTTCAAAGAATATTTTATATATTTAAATTCTTCCTTCTATTTGTTGATGTTGATATTAAACAAATATAATTTAACTTTATTAAATATAAAGTCATGTCTGGAAACTGACATGTAATGAAATAACTAAGCTGAATCCCACCATTTCAGTTAACCCTGACAAAAACCCACCATGATACATGATAAAAACAACATGCATTCTCAAATAGTTCTCAACATTCCATTAGGAGAAACAAGGATCAGACCAATGGAGAGAGAAATTGTTTGAAAAAAAGTCAAACTCTACTCTTAAATATCAACTTTTTAATGGTTAATATTTTAGCCTCACCTTTCTCCAATTCAATCCAATATAAAATTAACTATAATGGTTGGTATGCATAAGCAACAGTTTTTCTCATTTACACACACACACAAAATGTACACTGTGAAATATCAACAGAAATTTTATGTACACATATTCTTTACAGCTTTATATAAAAAAAAATGTTAAAAATGCAATTTTAACCGTCCTCTTTAGGTGGTGTAAACCAACCTGAAAAAAAATTAACCAAACAAAGAAAATTAAAACTAAAATTACTATTTTAAACAAGTTACCTGAAAACATAATAATAATTTTTAGAATTCTATTCTTTTAAAAATTTAATTATTTAATGTAATGACAAATTCATTGAGGATAACAGTGTTCTTGTTTAGTGTATATAAAATTGTTTAAATTATTACTGCGCTTTAACTCTTTTTCTCCGGATCAACGCTACCATCGATTTTAAAAAGACGTTTTTGACGGATCGACGATAGGAGCGTCAATTTATTAAAACTGGATTGTTTCGTTTCTTTTCTTAGCTATTTAACTAAAATAAGTTTTAATGTAATCTCGAATGATTGCCCTTGAATAAAAACGCTGGAAATTCTTTGTTGGAATGTGTTTTCACCGCAAAGAAAGCGTTTGAAAGGCTTGTTTTCATTTTCGTTTTTACGTTTGTTTACAAACATGGATATCCAACCAGCTCATCTGGTTATCGATCTAATATTATTTTAAATACTGCTATGATGAAAAAAGAAAAGGTATTGTATTTTTTATGATGATTCGATAGTAATATTAAATTGCCGATGAACTATACGCCTAGTGCTAGTAGTTGTGAAATTGACAATGAAGTTGACAAGTCATCTGTTGATAAACAAGCCCCGCCCGCGTCTCAAATGCCGTGATTAACTGATAATATTTCTACTATAAATAATAATATACACAATAAAGAGTCCAGTTTGAAAGCTGCTAAACTTTTTCCACTAAAACTAAGTGCATTTCGGATAGAATTTAAAATAATTTCTAGTTGCAATACATAGTATAGCTTCCAGCTCCATTGTAAACAGCACAATTTTCCTATTATTTTCCTGTATGGGTGACCATGGATATTGAGCTCTAATGTTTTATTATTTTTTTTAATTTTTATTGTGAAGTTATTTCTGTTTGTTGTAAATATGAATATAGTTCAGAAAAAACACCATTTTATTAGATTTTGGATAAAAATCTAGATTTTCGTGACTTAGAATGAGATTTAAAATTAAAAAATGTGGTGTTTTAACATTTTTATTTTCACTAAAACAAAATCATATTTTATGAAAATAAAGTCATGAGTCTGTG
Source organism: Ampullaceana balthica (assembly GCA_944989445.1). NCBI lineage: Eukaryota > Metazoa > Mollusca > Gastropoda > Lymnaeidae > Ampullaceana > Ampullaceana balthica. The sequence continues at coordinate 84,806 of CALYLW010000525.1, read as the reverse complement.
TTGCCTAAAAAGATCATTCTTTTCCCTTTAATTCAATACCAAATATATCATTATCTGTTAGATAATAAAAAAGTTATTACCATTTTAAGATAGCATGGTAGCCCGTGACTAATTTCCAGAATAGATCATTCCAGCAGAATGAGGAAAATAATTCCGGAGAAAAAGAGTAAATATTTGCAAAATAACAAGAAATATATATGATTGTCAATAATTAAATATTGAGAAAATAAAACCAACCATTTTTTTCATGAATCTGCACCAAAGATTTGAAAGACTGTTGTGCTCTTGCAAGGGTATATTGATTCTACATAAAAAGATATACATTTTTGGGTTAATAAGTAATTATTGCTTAAAATATTGGCTAAATATATAAGATCTGTAACTCAGCATTTGACTTTAACCATAGAAAACTGTTACTCTGCCGTCTCATAAAGTCATTTGAATATAAAAATAACCATTTATTTACTCCACTAAAATGGTACCTCCCTGAGCCAATACATTCAGCTATATACAAAATAATAATAAACATATAGAAGGATTTGAAATATACCTCCACGCCAAGATTGAATATAAAGTACTATAGGTAGGATTTCACACAATGTATACCATTTTATTCTATACATGGTCAAATTCTGTCAATTTTAAAGTGAACTTTAAACATTCACTACCTATTACTGTGTTTTTTAAAGAGTTTTAATAAAAAAAAATCTCCAATTATATTTAAAAATCCATGATTCTGTGAGTCATGTGATCAGACTTACTTTTGTTGCCCCAAATTGGATGCGGGCTTTACCCTTGACGAGTGTTGCTGATATTTGTAAGATAACCGACTCAATACTGTAGGCACTGCTCCAACCCTGCTTAGTCAGCAGCTCCATGCAGATGGCACCACCACCAAGTACATAGCCACCAGAAACCACAGGACAAATCACTCTTACAAATGGTGGGTCGAAGGGAAATGTTTCCTAAAAGAATCAACATAAATTACAATTTTAAGGGAACATTAAGACCAAAATTAGCTTGAAAATAGCATTGATTATTATTTATTTTTTAATGACCAACAATTCAATATGAATGTTTAAGAGTTCTGACAGGGCTCAGTTTTTAAAGACACTGAATCTCAAAATCTCAAGGGTACCGTAACCTCATATTCCTGTGAGTTCATATCTCATTCATTTAACCACTCTTCATTTTGGCCACCTCTGATACTGTTAGCAGCACCAGAGGCATAGGTATACTCTGAAGTTCATTTAACACCCACTCATTTTATATTGTCTGAAATTTCATTTCCTGATAGATTATGAAATACTTTGTAAGTCCACCCATCTCTGATATAAGTTTAAAAAATTTTTTTTTAAAGGGCCATATTGATCACAATATTGATCCTGGTCCTTAAAATCAATAGAATCAGAAAAGAAGTATAAATAAATTGAGATAATGAGGTAGGTGTTACATGTTCTTAGCATTAACTGTTCTAAGATCTTGAATTCAACTGCCTGACGTATGCTCCAAGACATTTAGTTATGCTTCATGTATAATACTATGGACACACACACATAAAAATGTATATACAGTGGGACCCGGTTAAGTCGACGGCCTCGGGGTATGAAAAATGGCGCCGAGATAACCGATCATCGAGTTAAACGAAAACCAATATGGCGGCAAAATATTAACATGCGCTTGAAATTTCTTTATATACATGATGTGCGTTAATTAGTGATGGGACGATTAATCGGAATCGTATCGGAATATCAGGGACCCTATTTCTTCACTCTTTCCTATGGTTGCTAAGACAGTACGTTTTTAAAGACAGTTTAAGTTTAAATATAACCCTTTATTGCGTCAGCACAGTTTTTTTTTCCTAGTACATAACTATAACGAATTCATCTACTCCTGCCCGCCACACCACGCGCAGGGTCCGCTGGTGACTGGTGACCCAGATTGAGCGATACTGTGCCTTGGAAGGCACTTGATTGACTTTCCTTAGAAGCTACACAAATAAATAAACCCGCCCCGTGTAACCTACATATTATCCTCTCATTGTCTCCGAACCATTCTCTTCCAAACCATCTTCATTGGGTCCGTCCCATCAGCTTACAATGGACTCAGAATTCCTTCGGTAACTTGATGCTAATCGGACTAACCAACAACAATGGTGTGGGAGATTGAGAGTGGGGGTGGGTAAACTGTCTGTAGTCTGTTATATTATACATTTTAAAATCTGGGGAGCCTTGTTTACAGTAAGCACCCTATGATTTTGGTATCATCCCATCACCAGCGTTAATAAATGAGAATGTACATGCACATGTTTTTGGAGGGTTTTTTTACACAACGGCGTTGCTGTTATTTGTTTGTCTATCATGACCTATATATGACTCATGACAAAGCGAACTCTTCTCTATAAAAATGTACAAAAATGAATTAGGAACTCATTTTGAACCTTCAACTTTGACACATTTTAATTAATTCTAACCAATAGTTAAATGGCTTTTGCACACGGCCACTTCTTATGAATGAAACAATGAGAACAAAGCAGTAGTAATAGAGTCAAAATGAGGTTGAAGGATGAATGGTTGCCAATGACAACAAGCCTGCACACTGTACATTTTGCTATTCCATATGAAACGAAATGTTTTAGACATGCGATTCTGCGTGCATCTTTGCTATTGGAGCAATAACATAATACTCGGCATCGGCATCACTTACGCGGCCGAGAAGCCGAACCGATCTGTTCAGCCCTATCGATAAGTAACATTTTCAAAAGCTGGCGATTTAAGTTAGTAACACAGCGCTGTGGGCTAAACGCAAGCGGGCTGTGACGTCACCAGCGAGGCAGAAATTTTATGCCTTCACTTGGTTATAAAAAATTACATCTAACATTTTCAAAAGATGACGATTGGTCATGGGGATCGAGATAACCAACACTAAGTGGCAAATTTGGCCCTCTTTTGTGCTCGAGGTATTAGGGTTAGGCGACTTAAAATAATCGAATTAACCGATGAGAAAATGCAAAGACAAAGAGAGAATTTGGCGGTTCCAATAAAAAACGTTGACTTAATAGAGCTGACGAGTTAACCGGGCTCGAGTTAAGTGGGTCCCACTGTACATGTATATTTTTACAACATTTATATACAGATGTATATATAATTATACAATGACTATTTCTGACAGCTTGAAACACACTATCTAGTCAATCTCCTGTTTATTTGAAAAAACAACAACAACAGAAAACATTCTAAAAATACTAATTTCAAGTGTCTCTATAAATACATGCTACCGATACCGCCGATATCCTGATATCGATGCCCATATATCGGCTGGCCGATTTGAATGGTATCATCAACTGTGTATTCACAGGATGGTGTGTTGGACTTAAGACCTTAGATTGTGCAACACAATATTCAAATTAGACCTTAGATTGTGCAACACAATCTTCAAATTAGACCTTAGATTGTGCAACACAATCTTCAAATTAGACCTTAGATTGTGCAACACAATCTTCAAATTAAACATTTATATTTTAAAAAGAAAACAACTAGACTAAAGTACAATCTTACTTTGAATGTAAAATTGAGAAGTATATGGTCTTTTCCTTCTTTTTCCTTGAAAAGTGTCATATCTTTGTACAATTCACTCTCTTTGTCCACCCTTACAAGTAAAAATTTAACAAGCAATGCAAAAATAATAAACTGAATAAAAAAATGAAGGGTAGTGTTAAGCTTTAATAAGTCATTTACTGCTAAAAACTGTTTAATTAAGAGTTTTTCTTTTTAAAAAACTGTAAAAAATGTATAACAAGGACTTAAGGATATATATTTGCAATTTCTTAAAATTTTAAAGAAAGCCATTAAATCCTTTGGATGAGTGTTATACTTAAATACAATAAATTTTAGCTAGATTTCAGACTCTTTCCCATAAAGTTTATCTTGGGAGTTTTGCTTTCAAATGGTTGAAAGCAAACTGATTCTGTACCAAAGTCAAGATGAACAAACGGCCATTAAGTCTGAGATAAAAGTATCCAGAATGCCTACATGTTACATTCTTAGAAGACATTTTTCAAAATAAAATTAATGCTGCTTACGATTGGAAAAGTAAGTCTTACTTTTTTAATCGTACATTCCATTCGTAAAGACAGTCATTGACTAGTTCAATTGTGTATGTCTCTGTGGAATAAGCATATAGCAGGGACCTTATTCTATTTGTGAAACAAAATATTGGTTAAAAAAAACATTGAGTTTCATGTAAAAATATCAAACAAAAATTGATCAAGATTGAATCTATGATTTCAACAATTAAATGACAAAGGAATAAATGTTATTGGTGTCTTCTTTTCCATTAAATTGTGTGTGGTCATTTTTTAAAAACAAACATGCACAAAAATTTCTTTTTTAAATGAACTTCAAAAATGTTTAACTTTGTTAGAAGGAAAAAAGCCACTAAACAGAGGGCTCCTAATGAGATATCAATAGATAATTAAATACAATTATTATTAATAATCTGTCATTGATCCAAAAGTATTATTGGCTCATCTAGAATATGAACATGTGATTATAAAAAACTTTGGTCAATTTAACGTTTAATGCCCCAAGCGCGGTAATGCGCGCCTTGTCTCTAATGCCAAAGCGCGGTAATGTGCGCCTCGATAGCACTCTCTTTAGTAATGAAATTATAGAAAGCAGAAATTCTTCATATAGCGAGAGAAGCTTCAGTCGATTTCCGGCAATGGCGGCCGTTGACCTCGCTAGTGTTATGGCTCGATTCGCTAAGTTTTTGGTTGTTTTTACTTTGTTTTTAAAAAAAATGTGATTTCGCTATACGTTATTGTAAAAATAATAGTATTAAACTAGAGGTAAAAATAGTATTAAGCTCAAGTTGGTCGTTCGGATACGTAAAATAACCATTCTTATCCTAATGGATGAAGTCAGTATGACAATAATAAGTTAAATAAATTTTACCCAATTTTTAAAATTTCATAACCAGTTGATAGTAATAAACGGGAAATCCTTACGGGACTGAGGCGGAAGTTTGGCGAAAACCTTCTGGGGCATTAAACGTTATAACATATTTTGCTTTCATGGAAATTTGTGTATAGTGATTCTAGGAACACATTAGTTTAATTTTGATTTCCATCGTCATCTTTCCCAATGCCGTTATTAAATATAACATGCCCTTTGATGCCACTCCACACAAGTAACAGAAAAAAAGAGAATATAGTATCTGGTTTTTATGCCATTAAGGTTCTAATGGTTGCTCTACTGAATGCTTCACATATTTACTGTTACGTGTAAAGTCATCCCACTCTTTAACTTTTGTAAACTCCCCTTTCCCAGGTTATATCTATGTGCTCTCATGTGGTTTTACCCAGGTTATATCTATGTGCTCTCATGTGGTTTTACCAAGGTTATATCTATGTGCTCTCATGTGGTTTTACCCAGGTTATATCTATGTGCTCTCATGTGGTTTTACCCAGGTTATATCTATGTGCTCTCATGTGGTTTTACCCAGGTTATATCTATGTGCGCTCATGTGGTTTTACCCAGGTTATATCTATGTGCTCTCATGTGGTTTTACCCAGGTTATATCTATGTGCTCTCAAGTGGTTTTACCCAGGTTATATCTATGTGCTCTCATGTGGTTTTACCCAGGTTATATCTATGTGCTCTCATGTGGTTTTACCCAGGTTATATCTATGTGCTCTCATGTGGTTTTACCCAGCTTACCAACAAAACTAAAGCAATGAATGAGATGAATGATAGAGATTTGGAGAATTAAACTACAGTCCTGTTATATATAAATGATTACAACTGATATTATTAGGACCCGGTAGTAGAAGTGCTTCCAATTAAGTACACTGAAAAGTTAAGCTAATTGTTAAGCTAATTGTCTTGAACAGAAATGTAAGATCAAAATATCTTAATCATGGAAGAGGGGAGAAAGTGACCTAATCAAATATTTTATGAAGCATTAGATCAACCATGAGGAACTGACTCACAGTTTAAGGAGAAGGAATGAGTAGTTTAGATTTACCCTTCTTAAAACTGTCAGATTTGTAAATGTCTCTCAGCTCTTTCATGAGTCTGTCTGTGGCCTGTACTGATCCAACGACAGAACCCTGAGGGGAGAACAAATATAAGACAGTTGAAAAATTGACTGTCATCTGGTTAAAACTATTTTTATTAAAACAAATAATAAGTTTATTTAAGTCATGTACATTTAAATTCAGTGAGTAATTATTCCATTATGTGGACTTTATTACAGTTCTCTATGTACCAAATCAGAATCAATTGACAAAGTCATTCAAAATTTTGCTAAAAATGTCAAACGATGCAGAGAGTGATTTAGAGTAACCCAATTTTTAAAAACAATCATAGATCAGACATTATAATTACTTCAAACACGTAGGTAGTTTATGCCAGTCATCAGGGGCAGTCAAGTATCAGACATTATAATTACTTCAAACACATAGGTAGTTTATGCCAGTCATCAGGGGCAGTCAAGTATCAGACATTATAATTACTTCAAACACGTAGGTAGTTTATGCCAGTCATCAGGGGCAGTCAAGTTTTACAAATAAATTCAACCATTAATGAAATATTATCTAAAATCCACCTAGATATTAAGTAAACACAAATAAAATTACATCTTATAAAATTTCTCTCTACCATCCTGAACATTAAATTCAATAATACAAGAATACAGACCTTGAGATAAGATTGCCGCTGATTCTGTTTTAACCGCTCTAAGACAGCAAGATTTTCAACATCAATGCCATCCACCTCTTCTTTAGCTTTCTGTTCAGTACTGGTTAAGTGTTTTTTTAAAGGTTAATTTTTAGAATTGTCATTGTATCAAGAATATGTCTTAAAGATATATGGAACCATGCGGCTAACGACCTAGTGGAATATGAAAGTCAAAGAGACAGATTGCAAAAAGAAATCAAAACAAGGTGAGCATTAAATAGGCAAGCAACTTCCAGGAATAAATTATCTTCTTTAAAATAATAAATTCCACTGTATATTGGCTTACAATATGCATTAAAGGAAAACATTGAAAAATTGAAAACCATGACTTATGAAAAGAATATTTGTTAAAATCCAGTACCACTTATGTCTATATAAGTGTACATAACAATAATATAATATCTATTTACATAGATGTAAATGGTTTACTTATTAATATATCTTGTAGGCGTTCTCTCAATACATAACCTTGCATACAATAATCCTCTGAAGAACTGGTTTCAATAAAACAACTTTAATATCTACACTATGCACATAACATATATAATTTGAGGTTATACAACGTGGAATACTCAAGCACACATCCGCCATGACACACAGAATTCTCCAACACCCCTAATAATCTCAAACCTTCTTCCCGCGCTTTCACTCACGTGACCCTTTCCGTCATCCAACTCGTGATTCACACGTGACAATAGACCATATGAAGTTTAAGAAATAATTGTACATCTGGAATGTTCTACTGTAAATTCAATTTTTCCGTATTATTACTTTACCAGGAGTTTATGTTTTGGTGTGTAATATCAGTCAAATCTTAAAACAACCATTAAATTTCAATTTAAATATAATTCCGACGAGATGAAAATAATTCTCCTATCATTGCTATTTACTCCTTAGTTTGGCTCAAGAATTCATTAAAAAAAATTTTTTTTACTTTAGTTGAAGAGCATTGCGCAAGGCAGGTAAGTATGTCACCATCAATAAAATTCATTTTTATGCAATCACCTGTGGGTTTCTTCTTCCATGTCATAGTGAAATTCGTCATCCTCATCTTCATCTTCAGAGGCTGGATCAACATTCATCTTGACAACAATTCCCTAAGACATAAAGAAAACAGTCTGAAAAATATAGCCATATACCGTATCGTTGCTAATAAAAGCTGTACTTTGTATTTATCATTTTATTTGACTGATGATTGTTAGTAAATTTGTCTTAGCCAAGATTTGGTGAGGATTAAAAACTTAAGGGGTGGTGTGGTGATACATTAGCAAAAGGGGATTTCTGGATTTTTTTATGTTTGCTTTTTAAATTTCATTTTTTTAAATATCTTTTCAAAAAGCATTTAAAGATAATAAAATATTGTATTTAGCTATAATGGTATAAATGTACAGTGTTTCAACCAAGCAACCTCTTATTAGGTATCATTAGAAATCTCAATTTTTTGGTTAAGACAAATATAGCTTCAGCCAACAAAATAATTATTATCTTGTTCAAAAAGAGGTTTTCTTGATGCACTGTAGAGTCTCTCTAAAAAAATTTTTTACCCAGAAACCTTGACCTTTCAATAAAGCATGCCTTTTGATTAATTACAGAAAATGAAAATAGCTATACTTCCATAAGGTTAGTGTGAGCTTTTAACACTAAAATTTCATAACTACATACATGAAAATGAATTGAGTGAATTCCTTATTTACTCAGATTTTTCCACAAGCTGGAAGAGAGTAATCTCTTACAGCACCTACTGATGGCCATCTTAAGTGCATTTTAATTTACCCCCCCCCCACTTTCCCCAGCATTTTATGGGATTTTGTCAAATATCTTTATATTTAATTTCTGAATTAAATTACACCAATTTTCTAGGCGGTGTCAATTACCATATATAACTATTTTAAGTACATAATAATGTGATAAGTTTTATAGGAAGAACTATATACGATTTGTGAATTTTGATGTGAAAATTAAAGACATTTCATATAAGTCTAAAATTTTGAAATTAATATTTCCATAGGAACATTGTAACTAAAAGTTTAACATCTCAAATAATCTTTGTTTCAAATTTGATCACCATAACTTAAAAAAAAACAAATTATAAAAAAAACAAACATGGAAAACATAAGTAAATACGAAAAAAAACATGTGTTTTACATGAATTGTAACATTAATATTAAAACTCATATTTGAAATCATAAAAGTGGCCAAAAACAATTTTCACATAATTTTTCACATGGGCCTACTCTTAACAAATAGGGAAAAAAATCACTCATATTAAAATTAAATTAAAATACAAACTCTTTTGGACAAGGCATCATCAAGGGCATTGACCTCAACAGGCACTTCTAGTTCATGAAGTCTGCATAAACCCTCTATAAGCAACTTTGTTTGGTACAATATCTGAAAGGTACACAAATAAAGGTAAAAATAAAATAAGAAGAAACAAATTGGTTATTAATAATAACCCCCTTTCCAGTCCATGACGGACTATGGGGCATGTGAAGTAGCATTCACAAGTTTTATTTAGCCACCACTAACGAGCAAGGGATTGTGTGGCTGGCACAATGCCCCGGGGCCTTGCCAGCACCGAGAATAGAACCCGTGATTCTCTTCTGTCTCGGTTCGGCAGTCCAGCGCGCTACCGCTAGACCACAGCGGCCCTCTAAATTGGTTATTATTTTCATTTATTTATTCAATGTCCGTGTATATTTACCAGAAAATAAAATACTTTCAAGATTATTTAACATTGAAATTAACTTCAGTTTCATACCTTAAACAAAAAATACTTTAAACTTCCTTAGACTATCTTGTTATAAATTCAATTTCCACCATTTGAGTAGAGTATTGGGTAAAAAAATTATAGAGACACTAAGACCATGAACTGTCTTACAGACCAATAATATGCCTTTAAACATATTTAATTCTGATATTTAACACTCAATTGACAATTCTTTATAATTCAAAAGCATTCTGAACCACTCAACTGCAAATAAATTTAATTAACCAGGTATATATACAAACTTTCAGGTTTACTAATGCTACCCATTTTTTTTTAATAGGAAAATTTCATAAACTTCATCAATAAAATACTTTTCTTTTTAGTGATATTTGTTAAGTTCAGGCTGTTCATATTAAAAATATCTCCCCTCTCTATCTACCCTTGAAGTGAACCAACTAATCCCATCGGCATCATCTGTAGCTTACGTCCAAGGCTTTGATGTTGCCAGCACTAGGTGGGGGGTGGGTTATTATAATTTTTTTTATTCCTTAGGCAAACTAAAGAGAAAAATAGTGAAAGGTGAATTTTGTTATTTAAAAAAAAATCCACAATAATTTCAGCTTTGAATCATCAATTCTCAAGATAATATATTGATTGTAAAAGTTTAAATTGGTATTAAAACAAAAACCATAATTAAAATTACTGCAATTTTATTATTTGCTTTATTGACTTTAAAATACTCACACATTTATTAAAACAAGTCTTATAAATTAACACGCAATTAACTGTAACACAACAACAAACAAAAGGGAAGAGCGTAAAGTCCATGTATGCGTCTCATCATCATTTATTCCTAAATTGGATTGCACTTCACCATCAACTTTTCAATCACTCGGATAAAATTTAGCAGCCCAAAAACTACAGACCAGATTTAAGTGTGACAGGAAAGAAGTGAACTGAATCTAACCAAAATAGTCAGTTTAACAGTTCTTTCAACCATGGCGCAATTGCCTTGATCTCACTCTGATGCTTATTACCACTATCCGTTGAGAGCAGCTTGTTATGTTAAAAGTTCATTCCATATAAAGATAAAGTAAAAATAAAAAGAGCTTACATTATAATGTTCTTTTGGGGTATTTGGCAATTCCCCTACTATACCCACAACACCAACATCATCACTGTCACTAAACCAAATTGGAGGAGACTGAGGATAAGTTTCCTGGAAATATAATATTTTTTCATTAAAACAAAAATTAGAAGGGAAACAATGCTGGATGACTATATAATTAATTTAAGGGAAAAAAACAAAAACAGTACATCTTTCAAATGCTACTGGTATACAGTATGAATAATGTTTAAGCAAATAAAGTAAATGCATTTGTCTTCTAAATTTTAAATGCATTTACCTGTATAATCAGCTATTAGTCTCATGATTATATTGTTCCTTATATCAAAGTTGCTGGTAGCAAGAGTTTTATATACTCATAATGAATTTTGCCCAGTGCCTGCCCTACCCTCCATTTTGTACTATGAATTTTGATTAGGGATGTACCGGATTCAAATTTTAGAAATCCGACTGGAGCCTGATTGATGAAGTGACATCCGCCACAGCCGGATTTGTAAAAATGGTCGGATTCCGGATTTGCAGGAGCCAAAATCCCGTACACCCCTAATTTTGATGTTAATTTTTTATAACCTATGGTCTTTAGGCCACTTGTTTTTCCTTTCTTTTTATCTTTATGCAACTATTTTCTTGATATATTATGTCATAATAATTTAAATATAATTTTTATACTTATGTAAGTACTGTATTAGTTAAACAATAAAGCCAAAATTTATTGTTTTCATTACACAATTTATTTGTGTATTTTATTTAAAAGCTTTATCGCAGTCCTATTCTATATGAAATATAGTTATAAACTACATAAGGCTTATTTGTGGATGAACTAATGGTTCTTTTCTAAGTCTTCTCTAAAACTACAATCGAACCCACTTAACTCAAGCTAGGTTAACCCGACCACCCTACTAACTCGATGTTTTTTATTGGAACCGCCAAATTCTCTCTTTGTCTTAGCATTTTCTCATCGGTTAATACGATATTTTTTTAAGTCGCCAAAACATAATACCTCGAGCACAAAAGAGGGCCAAATTTGCACTTTGGCATTTTTAGTTCAAAACAGTGTTGACATCTCGCTTTCTTCGAGACTTCCGGCTATTGTGTGATTCTACGAGATTTCAATAAAAATTACCAGATGTTATATCTTCTTTCACTTTTGATCCATGTGTGAATTAGATGTATTCACCCGAGGTGCCCGTAAATCGCGTTAGCGGTCTTTAATCTGTCATTATTTCGCAGTGCATGTTATATTATTATTAAACTTAATTCATTTTCTGATGCATTAATCATTTTATTTTTTAAGATAAACGTATATCTTTAGAAATGAAAATAAAGGTTTGTATCGAGAATCGACGGTGGTTTTTATTGAATTAAATAAAAAAATTATTATTCTTTTAAAAGTTTGTTGTTGCTTTGTTACCAGTAAGATACGTGACTGTGACTAACACGCGCGTGACGGTGAAATCAAATCATTTTCTTAATATTCCAGTATATATATATATAATATACACGTCATCACTTTTGTAGGTCCAATTCTGATAAGGAATGATTTTTTTTAAAAAAATTCGCTTAGACTTAGTTGCCGGCCGAGGTCTAACACAGCATGCTGTGATCAACGGTCAAGGCCGCAATAATTTTATTTATATTACAAGTTTGATTGACTGAGGAAATTCGAGAGCGGTCTGATAGTGACAGATATCCTGCACGTCAAAAGTATTAAACTTACTTACTTACCATATAGATATGTTCATTTTTTAAAAAAAATTCGCTGATTCGACGGATATTGCAAACGTGAGCGGCTGTGACAATAGTGACATGCCACGCCACACGCGTCAAGGCGAAAATTTTGACCTTTTAACGCATGCGCAGACGATTATAAACTGGTAACTTTTTTAAAATTATTAAATGGAATCGAAACATGACCACAGAGACGTAATCAAAGTCCTTTACTTCGGCATAAAAATATTTATACATGTATATAAAAATTCCCAAATAATCATAACTTTTCCCGACTTTGAAGGCCGAGAAATTTTTTTTTAAGAATTCCCGATTTTTTCCCGTTTTCCTGAGTGGGAACCATGGTTATGTTTAAACGGTCCTTAAAAACGAATGGTCATTACAACCTTAGGAAAGAGTGAAGAAATATTAGGGTTCCGATACGATTCCGATTAATCTTCCCATCACTAATTAACGCACATCATGTACATAAAGAAATTTCAAGCACATGTTAATATTTTGCCGCCATATTGGTTTTCGTTTTAACTCAATCATAGGTTATCTCGGCGCCATTTTTCATACCCCAACGCCGTCGACTTAACCAGTTTTGACTGTAATTGCTCGTATGTCTATTAAGCTAATCCATTTACCAACTAGGGTAACGTGACTTATAATAAGGTACAATTAATGCTTGCTAGTTAGTAGAAGTTCCTAGTCTTAAACTAAATTGTATTAAATTGAAATAACAAGCTATGGTTAAATAACTGTAATACTAATACATGTACTTTGTCAGTACTAGAACAGTTTGTTGATATTTATGTGTACATCATTCTCCTTCACTTATTCTGATTTAACACCAAAAAAATAATAATAATTTTATGGCAATATTTGCTCACCAGTGTACTTGGATATTTCAGGTTCAACTTAACATTATCATTCATCTTAACATTAACAATAAATTAATTGTGTGGTGATCATATTAAATTTATAACATCAAGTTAAGTTAAACTATTTCATTATCGCTATCTAAATAAATGTTTAATGTTAATCTAATTAAAATAGTACTAGGACAAGAAAAATTTAAATATAATTTGTCTGGTAACATTACAGTTAAACTATCTTTATCCATAAGCTAAATATGACTTTTAACTCTAATGATAGTTTGACAGTAGTCATATTGTATAATATTAATCAGTCATGGTCTGGTGCAAATAATAATAATACTTGGAAAAAAGTAGGGTAATCCTCATTCTAATTCTTTCTCTTCCAACTACAGTAGAGCCCACTTAACTCGAGCCCGGTTAACTCGTCAGCTCTATTAATTTGAAGTTTTTTATTGGAACCGCCAATTTCTCTCTTTGTCTTTGAATTTTCAGCTTGGTTAATTCGATTATTTTAAGTCGCCGAACACTAATACCTTGAGCACAAAAGAGGGCCAAATTTGCCACTTAGCCTTGGTTATCTCAATCCCCATGACCAATCGCCAGCTTTTGAAAATGTTAGGTGTGATTTTTTTTAACCAAGGGCGCTAGGTCTGCTGGTGACGTCACAGCCCGCTTGTGTTCAGCTCTCAGCGCTGTGTTGCTTCTGGTACTATGCCAATCGCCAGCTTTTGAAAATGTTAGTTATCGATTTTTTATAACCAAGGCCACACATCGAATTTCGGCCTCGCAGGGTCTGCTGGTGAGCCTTAAGCTCTCAGCGCTGTGTTACTAACTTAAATCGCCAGCTTTTGAAAATGTTACTTATTGGCCGCGTAAGTGATGCCTATGCCAAGTATTACATAATTGCCCCAATAGCAAAGATGCACGCAGAAGCGCATGTCTAAAACATTTTGTTTCATATGGAATAACAAAATGTACTGTGTGCAGAGTTGTTGTCCTTGGCAACCATTCATCCTTCAACCTCATTTTGATTCTATTACTACTGCTTTGTTCTCATTGTTTCATTCATAAGAAGTGGCCATGTGCAAAATCCATTTAACTATTGGTTAGAATTAATTAAAATGTGTCAAAGTTGAAGGTTCAAAAGTTCAAAATGAGTTCCTAATTCATTTTTGTACATTTTTATAGAGAAGAGTTTGCTTTTTTGTCATGAGTCATATATAGGTCATGATAGTCTGATAGACAAACAAATAACGGCAACGCCTTTGTGTAAAAAAACCCTCCAAAAACATGTGTATGTACATTCTCATTTATTAACGCTAGTGATGGGACGATACCAAAATCATAGGGTGCTTACTGTAAGCAAGGCTCCCCAGATTTTAAAATATATAATATAACAGACTACAGACAGGTTACCCACCTCCACTCTCAATCTCCCACACTATATCGCTCAATCTGGGAATCACGGCAATAGGATGTCGCGCGTGGTGTGGCGGGCAGGAGTAGATGAATTCGTTATAGTTATGTACTAGGGAAAAAAAAACTGCGCTAACGCAATAAAGGGTCCTGATATTCCGATACGATTACGATTAATTGTCACATCACTAATTAACTCACATCATGTATATAAAGAAATTTTAAGCGCATGTTAATATTTTGCCGCCATATTGGTTTTCGTTTAACTCGATCAGTTATCTCGGCACCATTTTTCATACCCTGAGGCCGTCGACTGAAGCGGGTCCCACTGTATATAGGCAGGCCTAAATTATAAATTAGTTAAAAGATGTTCAGTAGTCATGAGTTGAGTAGCTTTGTTGGTTAATGATTTAATTAATTAATATTTATTACTAAAAATAATATAAATATAATCACTATGACTTCTAATATGTCAATATAATATTAATGTAAATGACACTGAAACTGGCTGTGAATCTTGAATGTGGGTTGTTGGCGGCTGCGGCTATTCAGACTCAGGGCTGGTCACTTTTAAAATTTAGATTAAACAAGATACCACCCGCTGTGTAGCATACGCCGCAGACTTCCTCATTATAGATACAGCAAAGAAAGGGGGAGGGGGGAGAGAACGGACACAAACAGCAGCACAAAGTAATGAAAAAAAAGCAGTTAGTGCACAGAGGTTGTTGTTACCTGCCCCCCACCCTTTACTACCATCCCCTGCCAACCATGAACTGTGATTTGCCGACCTAGCGAGGGATAGTCATGTTTGCAAAAAAGGGGGAAAAAGAATGGGCAGAAACAAACATTTTTGTAAAATAAATTTAAATGTCCCCCCCTGTGGCTTGAACCCAGAACTTTCCACGTGCAAGGCGGACGTGATAACCACTACACTACAAATTACATGTTATTCTGTGAAGGAACAACGCAAGTTAGCACAAGAAAAATTGTTGCCCCCCCCTTTTTTTTCTTTACATCCCTCTACACTTGCCAACAGTGATCAATCGACCCCAGCGAGGGTCATTCGCCATGCTCATTTGCACATGCTTGTTCCTTTAGCAAATATATATATATATATATATATAGATTGCTATTTGAACCACGGTATTATAGGCAGTGGTATTACTAGTATGGGAATTAAAATAATTTTGTTAATTTCATCATCGTTTCAGGCCTTTTTATAAAAAAACATTTTTGCACTTTATTCTATTTCTCATTGAGAGGTTTAAAAAATGAGGGGGGGGGGAGGGGGCGCTGGTTATTTTCTTACACTTTAAATCTTTAATAGACTATATTTAATGAATTGTAGAGCACAATTTATTTTTTAGCAAGTAGTCAAGTAGTTATGCCTTATCTTATATCTTCATTTGTTCATTTGATTATTTAGACTTAGATAGATTTAAATTTATGGAAGAACATTACGAACATTAAATAAATTGTTTAAACTAGGCAGTACTTTATAACTTTCACTTTTATTATCACTCATTCACTTAGTCTTAGTAATAGTTCACTGCCACCACTGCCACTGGGATGTTGAATTAGAATGTAAGCTAGGCCTACTAAAAAGTCTGACCTATTTTATTATAATTTAACTTCACTACCACAAGATGACAAAAATAAAGTTTTATTTTAATCAACAATACATTCTTTTTCTTTAAAAATAGTTGGTAATTTGTATAAATTTTGTGGAAAAGAAAACAAAAAGAAACTGAATTGAGAACTGACTGCATACATGATACTCACCGTTATGTTCGCTTGAACATCGTATCGTTCACCGTTTTTGCCAATAAAACGACAGGTTATTTCATCAACAGTAGCTGTTCTTATTTGAAAACGAGAATGTGTTTTAGGAAAGTTCGTTTCAAGGACTCGTATATCATGTCTCAAATTGGCTAAACAAGCCATTTGACGAAATTCACGTAATTATTCTCGGAAAACAATACACCATAAATTCAGGAAACAATCATGATCTCCAACTATTATTTAGCGCATGCGCAGATAAAATTATGTCACCGGACATAGTAGTTTTCTAATCTTCACTTCACTAGGCGTAAGCCCAAAAACAAGCTCAGATAAAATCTACACAAATTATGGATAAAACTGTGAAAAATTAAAACTGCATATATTGCAGAAAATGTAATGAATAGATGGGTTGATATTAATTAACAGCATGTCACATTATTTATATTTTCAAACAATTAGGAAGTTGTTCGAAGAATAACAATAACTTGGGCATTAACTATAAACTTTACATTTCAAAATTATGTTGTCGTGGCCGAGTGGTTAAGGCGATGGACTAGAAATCCATTGGGATCTTCCCGCGCAGGTTCGAATCCTGCCGACAACGCCCAAATGTTTTGGTCTAAAATGTTAGGAGAATTGCCGTAAAATTAATTATACTGTTACCTCTCTTCGAATCAATCATTACGGGGCATATATATACTTTCACCTATATCAGTGAATAGCAAAACCATGACACGCGTGCCACAGTCAACACGCAGAGGGTCATAAGGGGCTGGCGACTAAAATATTACTTCCTAAATCAATAATCACAAATTTAAAAAAAAACTATTTTAAAAAAAACCCTTAAAAACAAGTTTTTACTATAAATCCCTTATATAGGAGACAGAACGTTTTATTTATTATTTTCCAATGCGACAAACATTTAAAGCCTGAAACTGAGTGAATTCCACCTGGTTAAAGCACGAGATGCGGTGGTCGAGTGGCAGCGTGCTCGACTGGCGTACCGATGGTCACGGGTTCGAATCCATGTCAAGGCAAGGATTTGTTCCCGGGGCCTAGGGCGTCCCTGAGTCACCCAGCTCCGAATGGGTACCTTAGGCGGCTGGGTAATGCGTGGAACCCACAAAGCCTATGAACGCTGCATCACTTGCCAATAGGTCATCTGTCATGGTCTGTGGACGCTAGTGTCTGCTACATATAGTTTTATAGATAAACTAAAAATGCATTAGTTTAATTACGGTACGTTCGATCGATCTGAAATTTTGATACGATGCATTGTTAGGTGACACAAGTCCATGTGCCAAATTTCAGCTCGATGGCATCACGGGAAGTGGGTCAAAAGTGGGTCATTTTTTACTTTTGTTTTTCCCCCCGACCGACGTACGAAGAGATGACGTAAGACAGAGAGACAAGATTTCGAAGTTAATATAAGGGATTTAATAAAACAAACCCGTAAAAACAAAGTTTTTGACTATAAATCCCTTATATTTGAGACATAACTAACAGTATTGATTATGTTCAAACGCGACAAACATTTACAGACTGAATATGTCTTAACTCCCATTTGCTTTATAACCGGGAGGCATGGGGGCGCCACAGGGTGGGCCATGGCCCACCCAATTTTTAGAGCTAATGGGCCACAATGTATTTGGCCCACCCAAAAAATCAACTGAAACCAACAATAGGGAAACTGTTTAATGTACAACTCTTCTTTTTTATAAGTTTGTTAATTTTTTTAGTAGTAAATAACATTGCGATTTTTAAAAAAATCAGTTTTTCTTAAAATAATGTCACTATGTGGCCGTGGCCGCCACAGAAACCGGGCACTACCCCCGTCTCCCTCCCCATCCCCTCTCCGACCCCCTCCGTTCTCTCAGACCATATCGCATCAGTCCCTCACCCGGCCGAGTGGAGGGTTGACCATTGGAATGCGGCGATCGCTGGTCGTGTTAGCGCCGAACAAAAGCTCAAGTTTAAGTACCAACAATTGCGGTCAGGGTCGGAGACGTCATGAGGCAGTGGTCAAAGAGTGACATTTTAAGTGCGTCCAGACGGGACAAGGGAACAGGGGAATGCCAACAGTATGTTATAGTGGCCAGGGAAAAACATGAATGGAACGAGTTTTTACGATTTGGGCCATATGATGATCTCCAATGTCACCCACATTCCTCTGACTACCAAAATAAGGGGAGGTCTGTGGGAGACAAGGGAGCGAGAGTCACACAGCGCCTGGAGAGCGAGTGAGCCCACAGATAGACGAAGACCTGCTAGATGAAGTAGTTCTTTTACACCCACATCTTAATCGCATCAATCTAAAGAGTGAGCTCGCTCTGCTGTCACACAACAACATCGTAGATAACATTCCGGCAATTATCACCTGGTTCAACGATGCCGATGTGAGACGAGACACTCATAAGACCGTGTATGCAGCGCTGGCAACGCTGGTCATGCTTCCCAGCACCACTTCGTCATGTGAGCGAGCGTTCTCCGGGTTGCGACGGTTGAAGACATACTTGCGATCGACAATGGGGCAAGAGAGATTTAATTCTATTATGATGGCTAACGTGTACCTTGACCAGATAGATATTATCAACTGTGTATGACCAGATAGATAGTATCAACTGTGTATGACCAGATAGATAGTATCAACTGTGTATGACCAGATAGATAGTATCAACTGTGTATGACCAGATAGATAGTATCAACTGTGTATGACCAGATAGATAGTATCAACTGTGTATGACCAGATAGATAGTATCAACTGTGTATGACCTGATAGATAGTATCAACTGTGTATGACCTGATAGATGGTATCAACTGTGTATGACCAGATAGATAGTATCAGCTGTGTATGACCAGATAGATAGTATCAACTGTGTATGACCAGATAGATAGTATCAACTGTGTATGACCTGATAGATTGTATCAACTGTGTATGACCAGATAGATAGTATCAACTGTGTATGACCAGATAGATAGTATCAACTGTGTATGACCAGATAGATAGCATCAACTGTGTATGACCAGATAGATAATATCAACTGTGTATGACCAGATAGATATTATCAACTGTGTATCAATGGTGAACGAGTTCATCGGTCTATATGACTCACGTAGAAAATGTTATGGACATTTCTCGTGACTTTTGACTATTTTATTTTAAGTGAATGTTTGACTGTTTCAAATTTTATATAATATAAATCATATCATATGCTTTTTCATTACCATTCTGTACAAATTTATTGAAATTTACTCACTACACTGTCGTCCATTTGGAAGTTAGACATTGGTCTGGAAAAATTAAAAAGGGAAGGGTACAGAGATAGGAAGAGACCAAGGGTTCAGGGCCTTATTTAAGGCAAGGGTATCGAATGAAACAAATTTGTGTTACCAACTTGGCCCACCCAATATTTTGCTCATGGCGCCCCCCATGCCGGGAGGGGGGTGGGAGAGGGGAAAGGTCTGGTCACCGATAGCTGGACCGAGCTCAGCGTGACACGTAAAATGTAAACAAAAGCACGCCGGTACATCGAAAGATGGCGTCAACGTGCGAACTGAACCGTCACTTGAAAAAAAACCTGTGAAATTGAATTACATACGTTGTATAGAGATAAACTAAAATGCATTAATTTAATTACGGTACGTTCGATCGATCTGAAATTTTGATACGATGCATTGTTAGGTGACAAAAGTATATGTCCCAAATTTCAGCTCGATGGCATCACTGGAAGTGGGTCATTTTTTACTTTTGATTTTCCGCCCGCCCGATGACGAACGACCGACAGAGAGAGACGGCGGTGAAGTTAATATAAGGGATTTAATAAAACAAACCCGTAAAAACAAAGTTTTTGACTATAAATCCCTTATATATGAGACATAACTAACAGTATTAATTATGTTCAAACGCGACAAACATTTACAGACTGAATCTGTCTTAACTCCCCTTTGCTTTATAACCCCGGGGGCGGGAGGGGAAAGGTCTGGTCACCGATCGCTGGACCGAGCTCAGCGTGACACGTAAAATGTAAACAAAAGCACGCCGGTACATCGACGGGTGGCGTCAACGCGCGACTGAACTGTCACGTGAAAGAAAAAAAAACAGTGACATTGAATTACATGCGTTGTATAGAGATAAACTAAAGATGCATTAATTTACTTACGGTATGTTCGATCGATTCATTGTTAGGTGACATAGGTCCATGTGCCAAATTTCAGCTCGATGGCTTCACGGGAAGTGGGTCATTTTTTACTTTTGTTTTTGCGCCCGCCCGACGACGAACGACAGACAGACAGACAGACAGAGAGAGACGGCGGTGAAGTTAATATAATTATTTATAAGGTATTTAAAAACAAGTTTTTGACTATAAAAATCCTTTATATAGGAGACATAACTAGAATGTTCATTATAATACGCAGCGCAAGACAATCCAAAAATACAAAATTTTAGTTATGTTACGTATAACATGTTTAATATAATGCGCACCGATCGGGAAAATATTTTTAAAAAGTATTGTCAATATAATACAGGAAAGTATTAAAAAGGTCGTTCAATATAATACGCACCGCGACACTGTATCTCAAAAATTAACATGATAGGCTACATAGAGATTAGAAAAATAATCTAAAAATTCAATAATTTAATGACAGTACATTTTTATCATCGGCACGCAACTGCTTGCAAAATTTCAGCTCGCTAGCTTACGAGGAAGTGGGTTAAAATCGATCATAATATAAAATATACACTAGCCCACTATAAGAGACCTATTAGGGACCGGAGGCTGTCCTTAAATCGAAATTGTTCTTAAATAGCGTTTTCGTATTTTTAAAAATGCTCTAGGAAAAATACTTTTTAAATTAGGATTAGGGCTAGGGTGATTATAATATTTATATTATTAGTTTGGTATTCATCTAATATTTTATCCTGAAAATAAATAGTTTTCTTGATAATGTTGTTTAAAAATGTAATACGTAATAGTAAAATTGTGAAGAAAAAAAATGTTTAGTCAAAGCACGGGGCCCTGAAAACCGCGGGGCCCAAGGCGGTTGCCTCGTTCGCCTTGCGTAAGACCGGCCCTATTAATGTCGTAACACGCGTGAAGCCATTGAAGACGTCATTAAATAAATTGCCCACAATCAAATGTTTAAGTGAAACTTTTATTTAAAGTTGCGCGTTTTGATCTGACACCACTTTTCTTTAACATCCACCCCTCGTAAAAATGTCTGGACAAGGTGTGTGACGTTATTTATGGACGGCCCTAGCCCTAAGCAAATTCATTAGTTATTTTAATGAAATCTTTGAAAGGATCTACAACATTTACTTTATAATTTTTCAAACTATACGTATCACACAACTTGACTTATGTGATTATTATGTAAAATATGTGGACTGCTTTTTTGTGTTATGTACTGTAATTAATGCGGTGGTCGAGTGGCAGCGCACTGGACTGTCGTACCGATGGTCACGGGTTCGAATCCGTGTGAAGGCAAGGGTTTGTTCCCGGGGCCTAAGGCGTCCCTGAGTCACCCCGCTCCGAATGGGTACCTAACACTACATGTAGTTAGGCGGCTGAGTAATGCGTGGAACCCACAAAGCCGTGGCCTGTGAATGCTGCATCACTTGCCAACAGATCATCTGTCATGGTCTGTGGACGTAACTATCTTCTGCATAGAAGGAGCGTCTGTATTGATAAGATAAGATAATGCGGTTGTTATGGTATGAATGCTAATTTATTACTTAAATGTATGTAAAGCGCTGCGAGCCCAGTTCCGGGATACAGCGCTATATAAATTATCAATTATTTATTATTAGGCCTATTATTAAAATGGAAAAATATAGATCTATGACTATGACCTTTCGTAATTGACAGATGACTTGTTGGTTAACTTTATCTCCTGGATAGAACAGCAATTAGCTCATTTTGAATTTAAGGTGACATATTCGTAACGTGATAAAGTTGGAATACCCATTTTAATTTTCACTTGATGTTCTCCGAGCACTGGATGGAACTTTGCAAACAGATGCAACAGTTTCATGCGTGTGTATTAGTATTGCTCTCTCTGTCTCTGTTCTCCAATAATCTATACTTTTTTAAAAATTCTGGTTTCTAATTCCTTCCGCTGAAAGAAAAATAATAACAATAATTAAAAAAAAATATTTTTTTTTAAAAATGATGTTGTTTAGTAGTAGATCATTGGCTATTTTGGAATCTAGCTTCTGACAGTTGTTAAATAGTTAAGAATCTTAACTTAAGATTGATGATACAAAACAAATAACATAATGAAAAGGCGCCTGAAAAGGAGGATAAGTCATCTAAGTACATATTTTTATTCAATTAGTTTACATACGGTAAAAACCCGTGAATGCAGGGACTTTTTCCCCCGGGCCAAGGGATATCTAACACTAGTTAGGGAAACAAAGGCTGTTGGGGAATGCGGGGAACCCTCAAAGCCGTGGCCTGTGAACGCTGAATTACTTGCCGACAGAACGGCATGATCTGTGGACGCAACAGTCCTCTGGATTGAACAAACGGTCTTGTCCCATCGACGAACATCTCAATCCATACTTCTATCCTGTCGATATCAGTGTCATCAAAGTTGTGAAAATATGAGCGCTTTTCACATTCAAGCTTAACTGTGATAGAAAATTTATTCAAAGGAAGATTCAATTTATTACACAATAACTTTTGAAAGAGACAATTATAACCTAGTGTTCCAATATTCATGCTAATTGACGTGTTAAATGTTAATTTAATGTCGATACGTTGGCATGGGCGTCGCTAGGAATTTTTCCAGGGGGGGGGGCAAAAAAATCCCACTTTTTTAAATTTTAACTGACAATGCCATACAGGTACAATTTTCAATTAAATTCAAGTTCAGTATAAAATAAGGGTTGAAAAAAGCCTTAGAATTTAATAAGACTTACAAATTAGTGCTGTAATAGCTAAAATACAACATTTATTAATGCATTTAATAAATTAAAAACTTAAGTTCTCACAAGAAAATTGAATTTTGCTGTGAAATAATATACGTGTAGAAACTGCAGGATTACCAAGGATGGATATCAGAAATTTTTTTACAGGCTAAAGAAAAATTGAAAAGTAGACCAATCGCGGGATTCCGAAATGCCGTTATTAGAAGATTTTGGGGCGCCTGCAGCATCTGACTTATCATTGGCATTGAGGACAACAGGACTCGTTCAACAGCCAGACACAACTGAAGCAATTGTTCCTAATTTGATTGTCGCTGACACTTATTCATTTCCTAAATTGGATATTGGAAGGTATATCTGGACATACGACCTTTCAAATAAGTTGAAATTGCAGCTGATTCGTGATTGTTAGACCCATGATATAAATTATGATTTTAGAGCTGACAGTGAGGGAAACAGAGTTTTTAGTTTTTAGATATGCATGGTTATCAGACTATTCACCGTGGCTTGTACACTAGCAAATGTTAATAGGTGCCTTTTGCAAATATTGCGTGTTGTTTCTGCAAAAAGTAATACTATCAGTTCAGTGGGTATTTGTCATCAAACCATGTACAAAATATAAAGATTTCAACGAAGATGCACGTAGCAACCTGCAAAGCACATTATGGCACAAAGGCTCTCATGAAGATGCAAGCAATTTTATTTGCTTTATTGGAAGCCAAAACAGTTTCTATAGATGAGCAGTTGGACTCATCATTTAGAAGACAAATTCAAGAAAATCGCAACAAACTGGGTCCCATCATTTTTATAATCCTAGTTTGCTGCATGCATGTTTTAGCACTTCGTGGAACAGAATCAAATTCTGGTAATTTGTATGAACAGTTAGAGTTTCGTGTTGAATCTGGAGATGAAGTTCTTGGTAATCGTTTGTCAATTGGTTCTTGTAGTGCTGAGTATGGTTCACCGACAAAACGGCACCGGACAAAACGGCCCCGACAATTGGGCTCCGACATAACGGCCCCGACAAAACGGTCCTGGACTAATAGATGGACTAATAGTAAAATTTACAATCAAATATATTAGTATTTTTACTCACCAATTCAGTGTCAGGTTTAGCTAACAATAAACAATAATAACAACACCACAAAAGTGAATTTAATAGCCTTTACGCGAAATGGTACCAATAACGGTTGTTAGTTTACAAGAAACAATATAATATCACAAGAATTTTTTATACAATTTTACCACTTTTGTTAAGGGTGAAAAAGTTGACGAAAGCTTAAAATGCAAAAAAAAATAAATGTTTTTGTTAAAATATGTTAACAATTTGTCTGGGGCCGTTTTGACCGTGGCCGTTATGTCGGGGCGGTTTTGTCTGGGGCCCTTTTGAAGGGTAACCGCGGAGTGTATCTCGGCAACTACGCAAAACACTATAATCGAAATTTGTGGGTCTCTCTTGCGTGAAGACCTTGTTCGTGAAGAAAATAATTCAGTTGCGTTTTCTATACTTGCCGACGAGACAAATGACATTTCAGGCATTGAGCAGATGTCACTTGGTGTTAGATTTGTCAAAGAACAAAATGGGAAAATGATGGTCACAGAATAATTCATGGGATATATTCCAATTGTCAATAGAACAGCTGAAGGTTTAACCAACACCATCATTACTAATTCATTAGAATTTTGATTAAATATGACAAAGCTTGTTGGTCAAGGATAGTACGGATGTTCTACAATGGCAGGTAAAAAAGGAGGAGTCCAAGCAATAATTAGAAAAAAATACCCAAAAGCAGCATTTGCACATTGCAGGTCACATAAACTATATTGTTGTGAACGATTTAAATAATGTGAATGTTGTACGAAACACAATAGGAACAATTAAGTAAATTATAGTGTTTTTCCGAGAAAGTAATCAGCAAAGAAAACGTATTCTAAATGTTCCTTTGCTATGTGAAACTAGATGGTCACAAAAATATAAAAGCTTGCGGATTTTTGCTGAAAATGTTAAAGAAATTGTTAAACAACTGGAATATTAAGAACAATCAGTAATGTAAATAGTTATACTTGCAGATATAATTCTTTTTTATGTTTGATAAATGTAAACTGTCTTCCATGTAATAAACTTTCAGGAAATTTAGTTCAGTTTTATTGTAACAATTTTATGACATTTTTATGACATTTTTTCTCAAATGTAGGGGGGGGGCAAATGCCCCCCTTGCCCCCCCCTTCCCTACGCCCATGTACGTTGGGGGTACCTAAGCACAAGCACCCAGCCAAATACCTTCACTGCCCCGCCACTGCTGTTCTGTTCACTTGTACTTAGGGGCCGTCCATACATGACGTCACGCTCCTAAGGGGGGGGGGTCCCCACATTTGTGACGATGTGTGACGAGAGGGAGGGGGGGGGGAGTTTGAGAATTGTGACGTCCCGTCAAAACACGCTACTCAAAATCAAAGTTCCACTTAAATATTCGATTTCTTACTATTTATTTTAATGACGTTTTGCATGGACTCACACGATATTAGAGTGCAGCCTTGCACTAAAACATACTAAAATAACAATGAATGATGCTCATTTTCAAATAGACAAACCGCTTTTAGGGAGGGGGGGGGTCCCCCAGTTTGTGACGTCATATTGGAGGGGGGGCAGTGGTGTAGTGGAGGGGTGGCGCGGGAGGGCTTCGCCCTCCCACCTGTTTTGACAGGGAGGGCGCGCCCACCCTGCAGGGAGGGGATGCAATTTCAATTAACTTCAATCCATTTTAGGCTTTTCAGCGTTACAATCGCATACAAACTTGTACCTTGAGAGAGATGTGCCGCGTGAAAAATGTAAAAAAGAGAGCCCTCCTACCTACCTCTTTTTAGGACTACACCACTGAGGGGGGGGGGTCTTTTATGACGAAGTGTGACGAGGGGGGGAGGGTAAAAATCTGCCAAAATCGCGTGACGTCATTTATGGACGTCCCTTACAAATTTATACTCGACTAACTTATAGTCATTATAGTTATAGATTATAATAGATGTTCCATTAGGTTCATTGAGTACATAGTACATAGGGAGACTAATACGGGAAAAAAAACTGGAAAGGGCCTTGTGAAATTCATTTTAAAAGACATTTTAAAATTATACAGCTTTTTTAAATTTAAATCTGTGGTTTTAAATATTGTACAAACCTAATTAAGAAAGAAAAAAATTCCCATGCCGGGAATCGAACCCGGGCCGCCTGGGTGAAAGCCAGGAATCCTAACCACTAGACCACATGGGAGGATAAGAATTAGGTCTTTTAAAACAGATTTTTCTAAATTGATTTATTTTCCTCTTTTTTTTTGTTTTGTTGTAAGTTACAATGTAACCTTTGATCTTTGAAGAAATGTAATTATAAACATAAAAGTCCATCGGAGCAAAGTACGCGGAGTCTTTATTTTGGTAATACTTATTATTAGCACAATTGTTGAAAGTTTATTTGGTGTACCGTTTATTTTATATAGTGAATGCTAACTTAAGGAAAGTTTGAACATCTGATTCTGATGTTAAAGTTAATGTTAAACTTAAACAGCCCCAACCTATCTCAGACTCTATTTACTAAGTCAAGTACTAAGTAGACTAAGTCAAAGTCTAAGTATCTACTACCTCTCTCAGTCTCACATTTTTTTTTACAATCACAATCCATTAAAAAATTGCCTCGTCATTATCATTATCTTATTCAATAAGTCAATAAAAGTATAAGTAAGTTGTTCATATTCACTTATTCACGTATTCTTTAAGTCTTATACTTATACTTAGGCCTATACTTATAACTTATATATAATTAATAATAATATTTAATATTATTATAATTAAATATATAGCCTATATAATATAATATATTATATATTATATAATATATACTTATGACTTTTGAGACTTATTTATCATTATGATTATGCCTGCTAATTCTATGAAATCTATGAATCATGAATGTTGACCTGTTGAGGTTTTAAGTTTTACCAATCAATTCAATCATCAATGAGCTCAACTCAATGCTATATAAATGGCCCTATGCCCTATGCACGCGTGCCACAGTAGGCATGCAGTTGCAGAGCCTCATCAGCCGCCACGCGACTATAGACTATATATAGTATATATTATTATATATATATATGTAATATATAATTATAATAAATAAGTGGGTTTTGGTTGAATTTCGGCACGGGGCCCCAAAAAGGTTCACCATCACTGCCATTCATATACTAATACAATGACAATGTACTTCTGACTGTGAACTGTGAAGATTACACTTTGCATTGGGGGACTGGAGGCTGGAGAACCAGAGTTCCAGAGCCAATGAGCAACGGTAACAGCAATGCAGAAGACACAATGTTGACATCAGTTGTGGCTTTCAACTGATCCTTTTGAAAGCTTGTGACAGTCACTAATTGTCCTTGGCAGGAGTGAGCAGCTCCTTTATATATTGTGTATTTTGCTTTTACTCTTATTTTCTTGAACTGCCCGAACCTGGTGTTTGACCAGTGGTGGCCAATGTTCCCTCAAAGGTTCGGTGGTCCGTGTGCAAATTAAAAAAACTCCTGCGCAAATTTACACAGCATACATTTTTTTCTTCAATATATTACAAAATTTGCAGCGCTGTAATTCTAAACTGCTGCGTGGCATCGGTAAGATACCTGTGTGGCCGCGCACCTTAAAGGGGACATTGGAGGTGGCCAGCCCAGTGTTTCATGCAAGCTGCCAACAATTGAAGAGTTTCTGTATCAGCTCAGGACAAAGTTGTTGTAGGTGGACTCTGCTTCTGGAAACTGGTGGATTGTACTGACAATTAGCAGGATGGTATTCCATGACCATATGCCAGCTTTTTTCCCACTCAGCTAAATAGTTGAATTCATGTTGTTGCTGGACCTGGTCAGAGCTGTTGGCTATTGTCCTGTACAGGGCCGTGTCACCAGCTAACAGTCTTTCTTGGGAGGTCAGCTTCTTGGGTATGTCATTGACATTTTCTCAATAAAAATGGGCCAAGCATTGACCCATGGGGCACCTTTGACCTAACCCTGAAAAAGTATGAGCTTTTATTGTCTATCATTACCACTTGGCATCGATTTTTCAAGAAGCTAGAGATCAATATATTTGTAGTGCATTGGATCCAATATCTCTGTAATTTGTTTAGTAGTAAACTATTGATCAGCATGTCTAGTTTGCTAGCTGTTCTTAAAAATGATACTTCTACAAACTTGAGGAGCTAGGTCTCACATGATCTTTTGGCTCAAAATCCACACTGACTCTTTGAGTATATTGTGGCTTTCAAGATGATTCATGTCTGCACTTAGCAATCTTGTCTTGTCTTATCTATACAGACGCTCCTTCTATACAGAAGATTATTGCGTCCACAGACCATGCTGGTCTGTTGGCAAGTAATGCAGCGTTCACAGGCCACAGCTATGAGGGTTCCACGCAATTCCCAGCCGCCTTTGTTACACCAACTAGTGTTAGGTACCCACTCGAAGCTTGGTAAACTCAGGGACACCCTTGGCTGGGAACAAATATGCCAGCCAAGCATGCATGCCACTCGACCACCGATTATGTTGTCCAATAGTTTGCAGACCACACTGGTGAAGGATACCTGGCGATAGTTGACAGAGTCTTAATGTTCCCCATTCTTGAAGATTGGAGTAAAATACAGTCTTCTCCAATCTATTGGGACATGACCTGCCGACATTGATGATTGGAAGACGGTTGTTAGTGCAGGGATAATTTTATTGGCAAGGTTTTTGAGCACTAGAGATTTTATGTAGTCAGGCCCACATGCTTAAAGGGGGTTAATGTAATTAAAGAGTATTTGCACCCCCTGCCCTAAGATCTCATTATCTTCAATGACGGGGTGGGCCAAACTCATCATGTTGGTGGGCCAAACTCATCATGTTTGTGGGCCAAACTCATCATGTTGGTGGGCCAAACTCATCATGTTGGTGGGCCAAACTCATCATGTTGGTGGGCCAAACTCATCATGTTGGTGGGCCAAACTCATCATGTTGGTGGGCCAAACTCATCATGTTGGTGGGCCAAACTCATCATGTTGGTGGGCCAAACTCATCATGTTGGTGGGCCAAACTCATCATGTTGGTGGGCCAAACTCATCATGTTGGTGGGCCAAACTCATCATGTTGGTGGGCCAAACTCATCATGTTGGTGGGCCAAACTCATCATGTTGGTGGGCCAAACTCATCATGTTGGTGGTCTTCAGAAGGAACTCTTCCTTCAAGTAATCTTTACCATCTTCAAGGAGAGAATTTTGTTTGTCAGATTGCAGTAGACTTGTTGACACACAGAAAAATTGTGCATAGATTTTTACTTTTATGTTTTTTCAGACATGTAAGGCTGCATGATTTTATGACAGAGTAGCAAATAGGTCAAACCAGGGGAAATTGTGGGCTGTGAGTTATTGGGAAATAAGAAAAACCTCATTTGCTCAGAAAAATTTTCAACATCAGTCCCTAGGCTAAAATCACACTTACTGTGTGATTTAAACACATTAAGCTCTTCCTACATTAAACTTGAATCTCGGGCTTAAATTATTTTTAAATTCATGTCAGTTCAACCTATCTATGAACAAATAAAATTGTTAAAAATAATCTTTAAATTTCTGGATCTTGTATAAAGTAAACAATTTGTTACAAATCTGGAATCTCTTAGACTTCATTGATTGAATAATGTAACTGACGATAATTATTTTAAATTAAAATATTAGTAAAAGCAATAAGTAAAATAAAGTTAACTGCTATTTACTTAGTTATTAGTATTTAAAACTAAATTAATATGCCGCAATCTGTGTTTTTATTTTTCAAATATTAGACCCGCTCTAATAAGAAAATGGCCAACAGACTTCAGGCAGTTTTTAATCACATTAAAGCTGATAATTCCTTGTCCCTGAAACCAGAAGCTTGCTCACTTCAAGACAGATCTGATGATATAGTTATTATTTCAGCTTTAAGAACTCCTATTGGGAAAGCCAAGCGTGGATATTTCAAGGTAAAGTATTTTTACGAATTGTTGTTAAAATTGGGGGTGGAGGTCGGGGAGACTGCCCACGACCAGAAATATTTGGACCAAAGACAACTGGGTACATGTGGGCCCCTCTACCATCTACAGGTGAAACATAAGCTTAAAAATTTAAAAAATCAAGCATGTAAGGGCACTAGATCTCCCCCCCCCCACTTTGCGCAATCATCGCTAAGCATATTCATTTTTATTAATTTTCTGTAAGTTTTAAAAAATAATTTTTAAATAAAAAATATATAAACATTTATTACAGTTTTCAATAGAAATAAATTCATTGCTTTAACAAAATCTTGATGAATAGTAGAATAATATATTTTTTGTTCTGAAAAAGAAACAAAACAGATAAGTCCATTTGGTGGATGTTTCATAGAGATGTCTTCTTAACCAGACAACCCAATACAATAAACAATGGATGAAATTTAATTAGATTAGAAAACAAAACTTTTGTTGTTTATAATCTTAGTAAAGTCAGTAAAGCTCAATTTTTAGGACAGGAAGCATCTTATGTTATTGTTAGATGCAGAAGTATATTTTTTCAAAAACCTAAATGTGCATCTCACTTTATTCAGTGGAGCTTAATATTAAAGTTAATAAATTAAGTATGTGTGTTAAATAACAAATTTTACAAATATATATGTGTAAGAGTATATATAATAAACTAGTGTATTACCCGTCAAAAATGACCGAAGTTTTCAAAATAAATACATTTCAGCTGAAATCTATTTATTTTGAAAAAATACACATCAGAATAAAAAAGTAATGTAATACAGAACTTTTATTTATTTTTATTTTATTCATTTATTTTCATCTTGCACAATTTTATGTGGAACATTCGAAAAGAGTTATTTTTGGTGCAGTAATTTGGTGCGCTGCTTTCTAAAATTAGTAGCATCACGGACAGACAGACGTGACATACATTGAAAATTATGTATGTTGATGTTTACATTGGAAACGATTATGATTTTATAGATGTTACTTATTTAAACAATGCTTTAAAAACATTCAATTCTGTAACAAAATTTTTATTAGGACACATTTGCTGATGATTTATTGGCAGCTGTTTTCAAAGCTGTCATTGATGATGCAAAAATTGACCCACGAGATTTAGGTGATATCTGTGTTGGTAAGTTTTAGTATGTAGATTGTAGATGAACATTAGTTATGATTAAATCATCTTGTAGTACACTGGTAGGTAATTCTTTTTCAATGTTGAATTCTTATCTGAGTGTAGCTTGGATTACAGAAGTCACTAGATGCCAATGATGGGTTTCAAAGTTGGGGTGGTGGGGGAGTGTACAAATGAACCCAAGGGTCTAACTGTTCATCTAACTTTTCAACAATGAGTTGTATGAGAATTAACTAGTTTTTTAGGGATATTTGTAATACTTTTATGTGCATATTTTTCAAGTACATGTATTTGCATTATTTCAATGATCCTGTCCAATCAGGCAATGTGCAGGATCCAGGAGCAGCATTGACAGCAAGATTAGCCCAGTTTTACAGGTACAATTTATATAATGAAACTTAATAAAAAATACTTGCATCATAAAATCCAAGTTGTTGTTTTTTCAGAAAAAATAAATATATCTTAAAGGTATAGATTTTTTCTTTGTACTTTATCCCTTTTATATTTTAGGACCACTTAGTGAACACTAAAAACTTTATTTGTACCAGCCTTGTGGTAAAATTGGGAGTTACTCCAAGTTGTTCAAAGAAGCCCTATTTTTAAAATTATTTTTTTAGTCCCAATAAGGCTTAAGTTGTCACTTACCCAATGTTCCTAAAAATACTAAGGCTAAGGTTAATACAAGTGTATATATTTATAAATCCTTAGAATCAGAAAATTATTACAAATTTACCCAACCGCTTTTTATTAATGAGCTCAAAATTTTTTATCCTCAGTGGAATTCCACCGGAAGTTCCTGTTTATACAACAAACAGACAATGCTCCTCTGGCCTTGTTGCTGTTATGAATATTGCAGGTTTTGTATATAGTAAAAAATGTTGTGTTTTTTAGGGTCCATTGTTTGTCCGCTGTGGGACAATTTTCAAAAATATCTCTAACTGGTAGATAAAATATTTGAGTAATATCATTTTAACTTTTTGTGTTTGCTTTATTTCAGGGAATATAAAAAATGGTGTTTATAACATTGGACTAGCTGGAGGGTAAGAATGATCACATGGTATCATTTCAGATCTTTAACTGGAAAATATGCTTTCTTAAATTAAAAAAAACTTTCAAATATTTTCGGTAATTCTTGATATATTAACTTGATAAATTCCTCTACTTAAAATCTCTAGAAGTTCTTGGCAGTTTTTAGTTTTACAAATAATTTTCAACATGAAATTGGTAAAAATACATGGGCTTGCTGTATTAGAGGCTCATAGATAATTATAATCCATGATATTGTACTATTTGTACCCCACTTTTTTGTCTTTTATTTTACAAGGAAAGAGCATGGACTTCATTTAAATTTACATTTAATTCTGTTCTGCCCTCAGGAACAGAGAGGCACTTTGTAGTACACACTTTATTAATTATTTTTATATTAATTAAGTTATATAAGTTGTATAGATAAATGCCTTTAATATTGATAAAATTCAGAATAATTAAAAAAAATTAATTTTAATGCTAATCAAAACAATGAAAGCATAATTTAGGTGTGATAATATAATGATAATATTAGCTCCCTTAACTTCTTATTTACAGTGTTGAATCATTGAGTACCTATGGCATGGGAGCTAAAGGTCTATCTCTTAATCCCAGAATCGGAGAGAATCAATTAACTCAGGATGCCTTGTTGCCCATGGGGTAAGGCTTAGAAATAGATATAAAGATAATTTCAACAACAAATAAAAACAACCCGTAAAAAACCAAGTTTTTGACTATAAATCCTTTACGTATGAGACGTAACTAAAAGAATGTTCATTATAACACGCAGCGCAAGACCATCCAAAAATACAAAATTGCAGTTGTGTCGTAAAACGTGTTTAATATAATGCGCACCGATCAGGAATAGGTTTATAAAAAGTGTTGTCAGTAAAATACGCACCTTATTGCGCGACAGAAAGGTTGTTCAATATAATACGCACCGCGACGCTCTATCTCAAAAAATAGCATGATACATAGGAATAAATAAAATAATCTAAAAAATCAATAATTTAATTACGGTACATGCTATCGATCTGAAATTTTGATACATTGTTTTTATCATCGGTACGAAACTGCCTGCAAAATTTCAGCTCGCTATCTTGCGAGCAAGTGGGTTAAAAATCTATCAAAAGTTTTGGCGACAAGCAAGCAAGGTCGGTCGGTCGGTCGGCCGCAGACACCACGAGTTAATATAAAGGATTTAAAAATGAGCATTTATTGTTATTTAAATAAAAATTTAAAAGGTTGTATTTTTAAAAAATTGTTTGATTTGCATATAAAATTGAAATTACTTTGGGTAATCCTTTTTAAATCTGCAAATGCAGATAATTTCAGAGTTTTTATCATAGAATACTTCATTTCTAAGACTTGAATATTTCATAGCCCAATAAGTAAGTTTCTATATTATACAAGAGGACAAATATTACGTCAAACGTGTTGAGCTAAGTGTGTGTTTGTGGGTGATGTCAAACTGTTAGCTAAGTGTGTGTTTGTGGGTGACTTCAAATGTGTTAGCTAAGTGTGTGTTTGTGGGTGGTTTCTAAATGAAAAACATTGTTCCAGATGTAATTTTATTCAAATAAAGATTTATTTGCCTACTCTGTTCTGTAGCTACAGAGATGGTTAAAAGGCAGAGAACTTTAAAATAGTGGAAAAAAGCCTTAAATTGCTAACACACAAGTGTGTGGAAACCTGTCTATCAATAGATTATTAATGTAATAATTAATCATAACAACATTATCATTACGTTGAGTGAATTATTTGAAAACTTTTCACCTAAAAATTAACAATATTAAAAGTGACTTATAAAATCTGATGATCATGTACGATTA
This sequence comes from Ampullaceana balthica, assembly GCA_944989445.1. Taxonomy (NCBI): domain Eukaryota; kingdom Metazoa; phylum Mollusca; class Gastropoda; family Lymnaeidae; genus Ampullaceana; species Ampullaceana balthica. Next base: position 50,482 of record CALYLW010000525.1, on the reverse strand, counting down.
ATAAAATTCGAAACAGAATTGCTAATGATACCAATAATATATAATACTATTCAATACTAGCACTATTACTATCAAATTATACTATAAGACAGCAGTCTTTACTAGATTTATAATAGTGAATAGCCACAAAAACTACATCATTATTAAATAAATTAACTCATTTTATTTAAATGGTTTAATATAAAAAATAAATGAAACTGCCTACCTGCCTATTGGTGGTATGAAGCAGATATAAGATCTGGAAACTTTCATGTCAGACCTTTTACTTTATATGTTGTTGTTCGTCCGTCGTGATGGACGATGACCACTCTCATCATATTTGCTGGGCCGCCACATGTGTTCTCTGGTGGCTTATTAACCCTATTTTTGCACAAAAGAGGCGTCTGCATGTCGGACAAGAGATAGAAGCGGTCCCTTCAGGTGGGTTCTGGTTACGTTCCTTTCTGGCTTGGCGTTTTAACTTGGCAGCCTGTTGTCTATTAGCTTCACAGACAGCTGCGCCATTCCATATCGTAGAGCGCCAGTGGGCTCGGTTACTGGCTGCTGCTTCCCAGGAGTCATGTCCGATGTCGAAGGCCTTCAGAGCAGTTTTAAGTGCTTCTTTGTAGCGTGCTCTGTGCCCTTCGGTAAGTTCACCATAGAAGAGCCTCTTGGGTAGGCGATGGTCGGGCATGCGCACTAGATGCCCCGCCCAGCGTAGTTGGCTTTGCATGAGGATAGTGTGGATGCTGGGGAGTCCTGACCTGGCTAATATTTCGGTGTCTGGAACTTTTTCCTGCCATTTTATATTGAGAATTTTTCTAAGGCTTTTGGTGTGGAAGTGGTTCAGCAACCTCACATGGCGTTGGTATACAGTCCAAGTTTCACACGCATATAATAAGGTGGGGAGCACTACAGCTCTGTATACTTTTAGTTTTGTTTGGGTCCTGATTCCCCTTCTGTTCCAGTTACTGTCATGCAATCTACCGAATGCTGCGCTGGCCTTTGAGATTCTCGAGTTCACCTCGTCATCAATATTGGGCTTTATATACTTTATATACCAACAAAATGTTTAGTGCATGCATTCAAATACTCAAATACTTTGTATTTTACGATAGACTAAAAATATATCCTATTTTACATTTTTTCCCTGTCTGCAACTGCATGTGCAGAATATCCTTGTATTATCATTTTCATCAAGAGTCATTTTTACGTATTTCATTCCTGCAATCAACTCCCACTTCAGAAAGAGTACATCTTTTAAAAAATACCTGAAAAAATGATGTTGACAAAATATTTGTTACAATACTTTTGTAAACCAATGTTATTTTGTGATAAAGGATCCTTTATTTCTGGCTTTCACACTTCCTTAGTAATACTAGATTGTTGATAGACTGTCACCTTGACAGACCTGTATGTGAAAGCGGTTATTAATAGATTTCCGGCATTAAAGGGATAAAGTCTATTGGAACCGTGGTTCACCAAAAATGTTTGCCTTTAAATATTCTGTTAAACCATATTGTAATTGTCACTTGAAATTTGATTAAAAAATTTTTTTTTAAGGATCACTTCAGAAAACGTGGCTCAAAGATTTGGAGTTACAAGACAGCAACAAGATGAGTTCGCCTACAGTTCTCAGCTAAAGTAGGTAACCTAATGGAAGATTAATTAACAATAAGGCAGTTAACTGCTCTAGGGGCATCTATGTTAAAGGGAGGGAAAGAAACAGCTGCTTTGAATCTAGTCTCTTGGGTCTATGTTAAAGGGAGGTAATGCTGCTTTGAATCTAGTCTCTTGGGTCTTTGTTAAAGGGAGGTAAAGCTGCTTTGAATCTAGTCTCTTGGGTCTATGTTAAAGGGAGGTAAGGCTGCTTTGAATCTAATCTCTTGGGTCTATGTTAAAGGGAGGTAAAGCTGCTTTGAATCTAGTCTCTTGGGGGTTTTGAATTTCTCGAGGTAATAAAATAAGTCAGGGAAATAAAAATGTTTAGCCTATATAATATTCCACAAAAACTATTTAGGATAACTAGGGGACTGAATTCAGTGAAGGATAGATGCCCCTAACATGGTCTTAACTTTTATTTATCTCTCCATCTTCCTCTTTTGTGGAAAATGCAACCTGACATTTGAGGTAAGTTAATATTGGAGTCTTAACGCAAACTTTCAACTAAGATAGCATATTAGCAAGAGTCACTTTGTGACACTCTGTAAATTAGCTGTGTTGATACAACAAGTGTAATCCTTATACTTATAGTGCCATATTTGAAGATGACACTTTATGTTGGTCTATAATATTGTATCTCCAAAACTGCCTCAGTTTATATCATTTAAATGTTTGTAAGGGCCAAGAGAGCAGCAGAAACTGGTTTGTTTGACGCTGAGATTGTTCCTGTGACCACAACTGTTGAGGATAAAGATGGTCAGAGAGTGACCGTTACGGTTAGTTAACTGTCAATATTCTGGTCATTTATTGCCTGCTTAACTTTGTCTTGTTTTCTTGTAGCACTTTTAGTAAAGATTTTTTTAATGAACAATAGAGAATATGTAATTAGCTACAGTCAATCTTAAACATATGGGAAATAATGTGATTTTGAGTTTGTACAAGTCTTTAACGACATTTATCAAAATTTGCTTGCTGTCAAGCTTCATTGTATCACATCTAATGTATAGAATGTTTGAATTTTTGTTGCCAATCTTGATGTTGTATTCTAATGTCAAGGTTACCAAAGATGAAGGCATTCGCCCCACAACCCTTGAAGGGCTGGCAAAATTGAAACCAGCATTTCAAGAAAATGGCAGTACAACAGCTGGTAAGTGGCAGTACAACAGCTGGTAAGTGGCAGTACAACAGCCGGTAAGTGGCAGTACAACAGCCGGTAAGTGGCAGTACAACAGCCGGTAAGTGGCAGTACAACAGCCGGTAAGTGACAGTACAACAGCCGGTAAGTGGCAGTACAACAGCCGGTAAGTAGCAGTACAACAGCCGGTAAGTGGCAGTACAACAGCCGGTAAGTGGCAGTACAACAGCCGGTAAGTGGCAGTACAACAGCCGGTAAGTGGCAGTACAACAGCCGGTAAGTGGCAGTACAACAGCCGGTAAGTGGCAGTACAACAGCCGGTAAGTGGCAGTACAACAGCCGGTAAGTGGCAGTACAACAGCCGGTAAGTGGCAGTACAACAGCCGGTAAGTGACAGTACAACAGCCGGTAAGTGGCAGTACAACAGCCGGTAAGTGGCAGTACAACAGCCGGTTAGTGGCAGTACAACAGCTGGTAAGTTTAGGAAATAGAATTTGATCTAAGTGAAATGTATTTTCTTAGTCAAAAAGAGTTTCAACATCCTGGTCTTTAATTGTTTTGTCTGTGACTAGATCCACAGGTTTTATGCCACAGACAGTGATCAACCATTGAGTATGTCACTAGATAGAAGTCTTTGGTGTTGTGTCATCCCTCTGCCATCTTCCAGGCAGGATTCACTGTTCCCTCATTCCCTGCCACTTACATCTCCCAGCACTCCATTTTTCTTGATAGGTTTATGCCAATCTGGGTCAGTTGTCTATGTGTTTCATATATCTTGGAACAAATGGGGTTAAGCAGTTCTTGTCACAACAGTACAGTGGTGTGTTCAATGACACAAGTTTCACAGTGGTGTGTTCAATGACACAACTATACTGTGGTGTGTTCAATGACACAACTATACTGTGGTGTGTTCAATGACACAACTATATTGTGGTGTGTTCAATGACACAACTGTACAGTGGTGTGTTCAATGACACAACTATACTGTGGTGTGTTCAATGACACAACTATACTGTGGTGTGTTCAATGACACAACTATACTGTGGTGTGTTCAATGACACAACAGTACAGTGGTGTGTTCAATGACACAACTATACTGTGGTGTGTTCAATGACACAACTATACTGTGGTGTGTTCAATGACACAACTATACTGTGGTGTGTTCAATGACACAACTATATTGTGGTGTGTTCAATGACACAATTGTACTGTGGTGTGTTCAATGAAACAACAGTACAGTGGTGTGTTCAATGGCATAACTGTTCAGTGGTGTGTTCAATGTCACAAGTACTGTGGTGTGTTCAATGACACAAGTACTGTGGTGTGTTCAATGACACAACAGTACTGTGGTGTGCTCAATGTCACAAGTACTGTGGTATGTTCAATGACACAACTGTTCAGTGGTGTGTTCAATGTCACAAGTACTGTGGTGTGTTCAATGACACAACGGTACTGTGATGTGTTCAATGACACAACTGTTCAGTGGTGTGTTCAATCTCACAAGTACTGTGGTGTGCTCAATGTCACAAGTACTGTGGTATGTTCAATGAAACAACAGTACTGTGGTGTGTTCAATGAAACAACAGTACTGTAGTGTGTTCAATGTCACAACTGTTCAGTGGTGTGTTCAATGTCACAAGTACTGTGGTGTGTTCAATGTCACAACAGTACTGTGGTGTGTTCAATGTCACAACAGTACTGTGGTGTGTTCAATGAAACAACTGTACTGTGGTGTGTTCAATGTCACAAGTTCTGTGGTGTGTTCAATGAAAAAACTGTACTGTGGTGTGTTCAATGTCACAACAGTTCTCCCAACTTGTGGGGTCAACTGGGGGGGTAAGCATCAGAAGGAGGAGGATACAGACTAGAAGAAGACACTGTCACATATGATCAGGCCAGAAGAAGACACTGTCACATATGACCAGGCCAGAAAAAGACACTGTCACATATGACCAGGCCAGAAGAAGACACTATCACATATCCCCAGGCCAGAAGAAGACACTGTCACATATGACCAGGCCAGAAGAAGACACTGTCACATATCCCCAGACCAGAAGAAGACACTGTCACATATGATCCGGCCAGAATAAGACACTGTCACTTATGACCAGACCAGAAGAAGACACTGTCACATATGACCAGGCCAGAAGAAGACACTGTCACATATGACCAGGTCAGAAGAAGACACTGTCACATATGACCAGGCCAGAAGAAGACACTGTCACATATGACCAGGCCAGAAGAAGACACTGTCACATATGGCTAGGTCAGAAGAAGACACTGTCACATATGACCAGGCCAGCAGATGACACCATCTTAAATGACATTGGACATGGAGTTGAACCTGGAGAGACAGTACACCATGAATTCTCTAATTTTAAGTATAATACTGTGCATTTCAGTCTGAAAAACTGCACAATTTGTTAAAGCTATGTTGGTTTAAGTTTTCTTTGACTTTCTAATTTTTTATTATTTTTTTTTAGGGAATTCAAGTCAGGTTAGTGACGGTGCTGCTGCCGTTCTGTTGATGTCACGTGCTGAGGCCAACCGCAGAAAGTTGCCCATTTTGGGAATAATTCGCTCATTTGCTGTTAAGGGATGTCCCCCTGATATCATGGGCATAGGACCATCAGTTGCAATTCCATTGGCCTTACAGAAAGCTGGTAAATAATGAATATATTACTTAACAGTTAAAACTCTAGTCTGTGCTCTTGTACTAGCTCGTATGGATTACTGCAATTCTCTTCTGTCAGGTGCGCCAAAACAATGCATTGAAAAACTACAGAAAGTTCAAAATTCAGCTGCCAGACTAGTGCTCAAGGCAAAAAAACATGACCATGTTACTCCACTTCTTCACTCACTTCATTGGCTGCCTATACAAGCCCGTATTGATTACAAACTGGCCGTTCTCTGTCACAACTTCTTTTCGGACTCATGCCCATCGTATCTTACTGAACTTTTGTCGGTCTACTCACCCACTCGCCAGCTATGATCTTCTGCAGACACACGCGTTCTCTCTGTTCCTAAGACACGCACCAAAACATTTGGTGAAAGGTCGTTCTCTTTTTGTGCAGCCAAACAATGGAATTCTCTACCATTACACATACGTAGTATTCAAACAACCAAGTCCTTCAAGACTGCACTTAAGACACATCTTTTCAAAATTTATTTTCAAAATTAATGAAACAACATTTCTTGTAAATGATTAACGTAGCTTATGTATAATGTACTGTAATTTTTGTGTTTGTTATGATATGAAAGTTAATTTAATATTTATAGGTATGTTATTTCTTTCATGTAAAGCGCTGTGAGCCTAGTTCCTTACTGGGATACAGCGCTATATAAATAATCAATTTATTATTATTATTATTATTATTTGATAGTGTGACATTAAGTATCTCATTGAATAGATAGTGTGACATTAAGTATCTCATTGAATAGATAGTGTGACATTAAGTATCTCATTGAATAGATAGTGTGACATTAAGTATCTCATTGAATAGATAGTGTGACATTAAGTATCTCATTGAATAGATAGTGTGACATTAAGTATCTCATGTAGAAGGCCAACACTGCAAATCTGATCGTTTTTAAAAGTTTTTGTTGGCAGTTGACAATGCTTTAATTCCAAGTGTAAATATCAAAGACTATTTGAGACGACTACTTATTTATCTCATGTTTGGCAGTTCATAAAATTAGTCAGCTAATGTTAAATAGTCAAAGCCTTTCTCAAATATTGTGGCTTAGAACATTTTAATCGATAAAACTAATTTAACTCTTATATAATTATTTTAATAGAACATGGTATTAGTGTTATATAAGAATTGAATTGTAGCGCTGAATAGATCATTAAAATAATTCCCTGCTTTAAAATATCATTTTGGGATGTAAACAAAAACTAAATTTGGGAAATAAATTGGGTTTTTGTACAAGCCAGAAAGATACTTTTTTTGCAACTTACAATACTTGTTTCCATTGATAGTTTCTTAATGTTGTATCAAATTCTATGAAGTTGGTCTGAACTAAGTCATAAGTCATTTAACACTTTTGTTTGTGATGTACAATTGTTTATTTTTAAAAAAAAATAATTTTAAAGCATGACTTTATTAAAATAGTATTTCATGACCAGGTTTAACAGTTAATGACATAGATATCTATGAGATAAATGAAGCGTTTGCAAGTCAAGCGTTGTACTGTGTCCGTGAACTTGGCATTCCTATTGAGCGTGTCAACCCCAAAGGTGGGGCTATAGCACTTGGTCATCCCCTGGGGTGCACTGGGGCACGTCAGATTGCAACTCTTCTTCATGAACTTAAAAGACGAGGGCCAAAGTAAGTTATTAACCACTAGTTCTGAATATAAAATATTACTATTTTTAAAGCCTTTATATTAACTCGTGGTGTCTGCGGCGGACCTTGCTTGCTTGCTTGCTTGCTTGTCGCCAAAACTTTTGATCGATTTTTAACCCACTTGCTTGCAAGATAGCGAGCTGAAATTTTGCAGGCAGTTTCGTACCGATGATAAAAACAATGTATCAAAATTTCAGATCGATCGCATGTACCGTAATTAAATTATTGATTTTTTAGATTATTTTTTTTATTCCTATGTATCATGCTATTTTTTGAGATAGAGCGTCGCGGTGCGTATTATATTGAACAACCTTTCTGTCGCCCAATAAGGTGCGTATTTTATTGACATCTCTTTTTATAAACATATTCCTGATCGGTGCGTATTATATTAGACACGTTTTACGACACAACTTCAATTTTGTATTTCTGGATGGTCTGGCGCTGCGTATTATAATGAACATTCTTTTAGTTACTTCTCGTACATAAAGGATTTATAGTCAAAAACTTGGTTTTTTACGGGTTTTTCTTATTATATTATTCATTGAGATTTCCTTTCCCATATAATTCGTAAGAGACAAGCGGCTAATCTATTGGCAGTGTATCACAAGCCTTGAAATAGGCTGATTGGCCTTTCTACCAGATTATTTCTCGTACAATGTATTTCTTGCTCATCTTGCTATTTTAATGAGGGCTTCCGTGGTAAGTTCTGTCATTTTATATAGTATTTTTTTTACTTTTTGGGATGCCTTCAAATACTTGTGACCTTGAAGCATACACACCCCAGTGAAATATTTTATGCACATTGAATGTGATTTTAAACTTTGTTTGCATTCATTTAGGCTTCAACAATTAGAAATTTTATTAAAATTCAGCATGTATGACATATTTATTCTAATTGTATACAAATGGCATGCGTTAATTATTTAAATTAGGATATTTCATTAGCTTAAAGGTTGACATTTGAGTTTGATTCATAAAGACCTTATTAGTTCACCCTATTCCCTTTAAAAATTAAAAAACTCTATGTAAATAGACTTATCAATTTTATTCTTTATTCATTACCTTATATTTTTTAAAATATATTACACTCCTATGTGTAGAATCTGTATTTCAAACATGTGCTGTCAAACAACTATAGTTCAAATAGGCTCTGTCTGTCTCAAAAGGGTTGATAGATGCTGTAACTGTAATTAATAGGAAGGAAATTGTTTTAAAATATCTTTTTAACTTTCTTGTTAACAGAGCTTACGGTGTGGTGTCCATGTGCATTGGGACTGGTATGGGTGCAGCAGCTGTCATTGAATATCCAGGACCAGTGAAAAGTCAATAGATTTATTCAAGAGATGAAAATATTATCGAAAGAAGGATGTTACTATACCTAAATAAGTCATATTAATGGAGATAAAAATTAATTAACTAATAATTACTTGACTTAATATGATACTTGACTTGTTATGAAAAAATGTTGTTTTTTTTGCAGCAGTTTTTTATTTGTCATGCATAAGAATGTAAATTATATAGCATAGGACTATGCACTTTAATGAATTAGAATTTTCTATGCATCTCAATTTAACAAACAAGTATTTTTAAGCATAAAAAATAGATAAAATCTTTCAGCAGTACTTTTTGTTACATACATTTAATGTCTATTCAGAAATACTGATCATTAGAAATAAAATTTCAAATTAAAGAGAATAGGCAGGTACAAATTAAATTTTGATAAAAGTACTGTTTAGTTTTCAGAATGACCAAAACGTAAGAACTGAATCTGTTCCTGTTTTTAATTTAACTGGTTGAATTTTAAAATTATATGTAAGCGTTGTAACCAGAAGTAAACTAAATGGAGAATGATATTTAATACCTCATCTGTTCAGTAAATATGTTATTCAGGAACACCTACTATGAATCAGTTTCCAATGTAAGATTGATATATACATGATCTCTATGTTTTTTAATATTACATGTGTGAAAGTGCTGTGGATGAATTTTGTTGAGAAATCAGAGACTGTTGAAAATATTGCTCAAACAAATTTATCATGCACATAAATAATGTTAAAAAATTCAAGTGGTTGAAATAGTTTCCTGTTGATTAAAATGTTTTAAAAAAAAAGAAATATTAATTAATTTCTGATTTTAAAATGTTGAGGAAACATGAATTAATGTTTAATTTTCCTTCTTAGAAGCAAAGATTAATTTATTGATTACACTCAAAAGAAATGTTTTTATAATTTTTGGTCATTCATTTATTTAATCAGCAAGGACTTCTTATGTCTGGCACTGGTAATGCAAGCTATTTGACTGGAACATAATTTATTAATTGCAATAAAATAGTTTGATCATTAGATCATATACTTGCCATAAGCCTTAATCTTTGTCTATAACCTTAAATAAAGTGAAATCTTTGCTGAAAGCCTTTGAACTTAAAAATTATAGTTGGGAATATGTAATCAGTACCGATTACATTCAGAGAACTAAATTTATTCAGCTACTTGTTAATATTTACATGTTAATTTCATGTATTTAAATAAATATTTAAAAATAATTTTTCAAAATTGTATTTTAGCGTCCTATGTTTATGTATTTAGAGTTCAATGATTTTCTCAGAAAGTTTTCATTTAATTTCTCAACTTTTAAGCTCATACTCTTATATGTGTACTTGTTTGAGTCAGCAATATATGATGACTTAGAACTTACATGCTGCAAATAATAACAAGCCTAATTCAGAGTGATAAAACAGCTCAATGATTATTAGCTGGTGGGAATAACTCATAGACAGTAGGGATGTGACGGAGCTGATGAAAATCTTCATCCGTCGGATTCGGCAAATATAAATCCGTCGGATTCGAATGCGGATTTGGTCAACACTTGGCTAAAAGGGGGTATACCAAGGTGTCAGTCCCGTGCCCCCCATAACAACTAGGATTTTTAGCATTTCTTTTTGCATGAACAGCAGCATAAACTATTAAAAAGCACAGGTAGCCACATTGTTAACGGTTTTTTAATTTTAGTTACGATTTCTACGGCCGTGTTTGATCTGAAAGCGGTAATTTTTCAAATTCGAATCCGATGGAATTTTTAAAAAAAATCCGCCGGATTCGAATTTGCTCAAAAAATGTCGAAGTTCGAATGTCGTCGGATTCGAATTCAAACTTCGTCACATCCCTAATAGACAGGGTATTGTCAAAACTTTGCTCGTATTATTTTATGTTTATTTCAACTAGAATTAAGGTGGTTATGTCTTGAAAACGTATAAGGGTAAATAAAAGTGTTTTTTTTAAATTAGACTTTTCTTTAAAAAGGATTTAGCATGAAAAAAACAACAACTAAATTTTGACCCTTTTTAAGTTTTAAATAACACTTTTGGTTGAATTTCTGTTCTTATTTAAAACAATATTTTTCAGTTATTAAAATGAACAGTATAGTGGAATCTCCTGAATGACAAGGATAAATGGATATAGAACATTTTATAAATCAGTAATGATTTACTATTTTCATATTTTTCAGGCATATACAGCACGGCCTGAATTTTCAAAGTGCACATATAATTACGTGCAGACTCAAACAAACAAGCTCTTGTTATAGACTGAACAATTCTATCAAACAACTCTAAATTAAATAGTCATTAAAATATAAGAAATCAAACATTCATGTTGACCAACCTGGTTTTCTTTATTGTGAAAAGTGATAAAATAAATATTTAAAAAAAACAAAAACTTCGTGTCAACAAACTCTAAAAACACATTTCTTGTATGAAATGACCAATCATCTAGCTCACTGATTAAAATGTAGGGTAGAAATTGTATTTACCAATGGGGAGAGGAAATTGGAAAATAAAATTTAATTATACATTTCAAAAATGAATTTGATGAAATAAAATTAATATTCTTTGCTTATATATATACACATATACAAGTTAACAAATTCAACTTTTTTCAAGCCATCATAAAGTGTAAAGTTATGAAAACTGGTAAACTAATTTTTTAAAAGCTAAACAATTGTCAGTTAACTGAAATATTTTTTAATAATGATAGATTTATATTTTACTTTGAATACCACAGATATCAAAAAGTGAACATTATACAAGCAATAACTGAGCATGAATTGACAATATGCTTAAGTTAAAGCTTTTCTATCTTGATATTTTATTGTGATCTATTTGCAAGGATCTGAAAACTATTTGAAGCAATTCAACATTAACATTTACTGAGGTTTAAAGTAGTAAAAAAACAATAATTTCTTTAAAGCATCAATGATTGTACACAAATTGGTGAATAAAGATTTTTTTAGACATTGCATCTTTATGACAACACTAACAAAGGGTTAATTGAACCATTTCAGATCATAGATTGAAGTTACCCCGGCTGTGACACAAAGTTGGCATGATGTCCAATCTCATCCTGGTCAGACTGTGATGACTGTTCAGAGATGACAATGGTTCATTTTAAAGACTCATGAATCAAAAGCACTGGTGTGAAGCACTGGTGTGAAGCACTGGTGTGAAGCACTGGTGTGAAGCACTGGTGTGAAGCACTGGTGTGAAGCACTGGTGTGAAGCACTGGTGTGAAGCACTGGTGTGCTTTATTTAATTCATTGAAGCATTAAACAATGTTTCATATTTTTTCAAAAGACTAATTATGTACATAACATCATTGATTAGTTGAAGGGAGTTAACTCAAAAGAAAACAGGTGACTATTGCAGGTGTTATAACAAAGGGGCTCCAACCATGCATGACTCGTGAGCTCCAGAGATCAAATGTTACTTGTTGACCTTAGGGGTGGATAGCATGAGCAAGCCATACAATAGTGATATATGTTTTACATTTTAACTGTTTTAAATGGTTGCCGCTTAGCTTGCCTCCTAAAAGATGAAAAACCTCAAATACAATTTAAAAAAACATTTTAAAGGCTGCATTTAAATTTATTGCAAAATAGTCTCTAAATGAATTTAAAAATAATGTAACTTGCTGTTAACATTTAAAATAAAATTACATTATTTTATATAAACCTATGTACTATGTACACAAACATTAGCAAAGAAGATTGTTAACAAGATTTGACAGAAATTTAAAATTATGCTCAAATTTTTCATGAAATATTTCACTAAAATCACTACTTAGTAAAGTAGTTTTAAAATCATTTGAAATTCTTAAACTCGACATAAAATATCCTAAGCTTACCTAACATTTGCAAATTGAAACAGGTGAATTTGCTTGGCCAACAAAAGAAATAAATCATCTAATTAAGATCTGAACACAACAAAAAAAAGTATACAGAATGTTTGTACATACAATATGTTAAAAAAAATATTTTGTGAAAATATCTACAATTAAAAAAAAGCATGGCTTTATTTAATTAATTAATGAATCAAAGTAAGTTGTCAACAGTCTGAATAAATACATACTTATTTATCATCACCAGTGACTAACAAGATGGCTATAGAAGGCCTGCCTCTTTTTTGAATTATTTTTGTCTTGATGCAACATTGAAAAACAGGATTACAAGTCAACCCTTGGTTTATTAAACTTCATAGGTTAAAAACTTTTAATAAAATGTATCTGTTACAGCAGCGATTACACAAATGTTATAATTAAAACACACTTTGTAAAAATCACGATGCTATTTGAGAACAAATTCTGTTTACTCCATACAATTGCATTTTAATAGTGATTTTGTTGTTCTTTAATAAGTAAACATAAAAAAAAACTTTATAAATCAAAATAACAAAATCTAAGCTATCTCATTTCTCATCTTTTTCTTTTGTTGAATTTTTTTTTGTGTAGGGCTCTTGTACCAAATCTGAACTCAAATTCCGGGCCTTTTCCAGGTTAAAATAAGAAATGCCAAACATTTTTTTTTAAAAATGAAAGATCGTAAGTCAGACATTAAACAACTGATACTTCTGCCTGAACAGAGAGGTCAAAGAAATGATCATGACACTATTTCTGTTCACCCCAGCCTCAGTCAAAATGAAATAGGACCTTAAAGGAAAAACTTTGTAATTTTAAGGGTTTTACAGAGTTTTTATTTAAAAAAATTAAATTCCAGGACATTCTGGTATTCCAGGAGGTTTTAGGAACCCTGCTTATAATCAAAACATTACACTGATATCAGATAAACAGCTATCATAGAAATAATGAATAACAAGTGTGAACATTTAAATGGCAGTTTTATATACTGTGATATTCTAATGAAATTTTCTTTTGAGACACTTCAGTGAAAGTCTGTGTCTCAGCACTTACTGCAACAAACGAGTTGATCCTTTCTTTTAACTCATAAAGTATCTTTGAGGGTCGTCACATTGGAATTGTTCAAACTAAGTCCACTTAAGTTAGGGATATGGGAGGCTTCCAAAGCAGGCATTGCAGTAGCATGGGGCAGGGTGGACGTATGATGTGATGGCAAAGTGGCATGAGCTGGCGTAGACGTATGATGTGATGGCAAAGTGGTAGATATGACTGAGAGTTTTGGTGGGGGCGGGTTGACAACAGAGTACATCAATGGCTGCGGCGGGCATATCTGGAAATTGAAATGGAATAATCACAAAATAGAGCTTAGTTTACAGAGTTGTAAAGGTAAACAAATACTTGATTGTATCAACAGGAGCACAGCAAAGTGTCTCAAGATAAAAGTAATTTGAAAACAAAATGTTTGTTGTAAATCATCTAGAATTTGCAAAAGATCAAATAAAAGACAATTTTACACATACAAATTATGTTCCCCTAACACAGTGCTTCTCAAATTAGTTGGTGAGATGGTTGGGCTTTATTCAAATGGCATCCAAGATTTTAACCGTTTTAAAAAAATTGTTTACCATTTCACATTGAAGATTTTGAAAGCAATATAGGCATGCAGACCACCACCTCTTTGAGAAACACTATTTAATTATAATTAGTAAGATGCCATAAAATCAAATTAAAATTATTCTATGTCAAAATATCCATTGGATTATATAAAAATATATTTTGGAAAAATTATATTTTCTTTTACACAAGTTTTCATGCTTTCTGAAGTGAAGTCATAACTTTATTCTTTATACGTGCCTTGTAAATTCCAGTAAAATACATTTAATGTGAAATACTTAACATGGAAAATTGGTTCCTGTGAAATAATGCAGTCCAGATGACACACATCTTGTTCTTATAACAAGAAACAAAAAACACTGAACCCAAAAAGGCGGTGTCTTGTGTTAATGGAGGCTAATTTGGTTTTAAAATATTAAATCCATATGGAGAGCCAGTAACATGAGATTTGACTACCCACATTACCCAAACATTTTTTCTCTCTCCAAAAATCAATTTTTTTTGTTTTTATAAAAAATAAAATAAAAAGTATTAAAGTTTATTAAGTTTTATTTATACTTTTATTAATTGTATTTTTTCTATTTTTTTTTATTAAATGCATACCTAATACATATGTATGCATAAAATGTAAAATAATTTGAAACGTAAATTGTTTATTTAATATGATGTACTTTTTAAATAAATGTCATTGTTTTTTCAAATCCATAGTTTAGCACATTTTTTTTTAACAAAAAGGTATATCTTGATATCTTGGTCCCCTCAGTTTCATGTTGAACAATGTTCACTGCACTTAATTAAAATGAGAAAAATTATGATTGCTATTGTTGCTAGAGACCAAACTTTTGGAAGTGGCTTCCTGTTGCCTTATTTTCAGAGGTGAATCTTTTCAGCAATTCTTTACTGATTCCAATAAATCCACACAGTTTTATACACATTTAAATTTGTTTTCATCATCTAATTATTTGCAAGCTTTGTTGACTGGTTCCACAAATGAATACACGAGACTACCACTCACCTGGTCAGGATAATACCCAGATGAACAACTTGTGGTCAGCTTGTGAATGGATATAGAGGGATGTTCTGTTTCTAAAAGATAGAATTGTTAACTAAACAACCAATGGGTGTATAATTATAAGTGCAACGGAAAGAAAAAAGTAAAACTGTATGGTCTTACTCTGAGTTTTAAATGTGACCATACAACTTTACTATCATTTCCAAGTAAAAATGTCCAAACTTTCAAAAAGCCCAAAAACAATAAAAAAAAGTTTTTAAATATCAAGCCCAATAGATGTAGTTAATTTTGTATTTCTTTTTAGCATGCCAAAGGTGTTTGCTGTATGTATTTATCCTTCATTTAAGTTATTTTCCATCTTTGTTTGTGTAACTGTTTGTTTGTATAAAACATGCAAAATGTAAACATTAAAAGAAAGGATAGGCTCAAAACACAATTTCTTGAAATAGTTTACTACTTTAGAGATCAATATAGTTTTTCCCAAGAACTCAGCAGGCTATTATTTGATTTTTCAACAAGTAACCTCATAAAAAAGATGAATGAAAATAACAGCAATTCAAAATCAGTGATTTTAAAAGTAAAACAAATTCTCCTCTGTTATATACATTATTTTATTACTCTAGATTTGGATGGACTAAAACTTATCTTTAGCACTCAACGGTGATTTGTATGGTGTGTTTCAATTTTACATTTTAAATTAGAGGTAGAATTTTAATATACAATTTTTCATAAAAATAAACCTAAAAGTGGAAACGTAAAATAAAAAGTTCTACTCACCAACTGGACTAAGTATATCTTCAACTATAAGGTCAGAATTACATGGTATTTGGACTGTTGTCAACCCAAGCTTACTAGGCTAAAAGATTAGTATTTAAGCATTATAATTAACTTATCTTTAGAACTTTATAGGTTTCAATAGTGAGAGCAAAATTTATTTGGTGATGAAAAAAAACCAAGAAAACTATTGTGAGAGAAATTAAACATGTTAGCATGGATAAGATATATTTTTGACTATGGATATCTTTTAACAAAAACTTTTATAGCAAACAAAAAATAAAAATAATATTTAAACAGGACATGTTTAAAAAAAAATATTGTGATATGTGATTATAGGTAATACGTAAGTTTTGTAAACATTTGTATAAATTCAAAGAATCATCCTTGCTATCGATACTAATGTTGTTTACCTGTGCATCATCAGGTGAGGAAATGTCTTCTAAACTTCCCATGGATGAACTTTGACTATGTGAGAGACATCCATCATAAACAGAGAGGGGCAATGACAGTCGAGCATTAACTGCCATCAGATGATTACGACGTGATGTCAGGTCTCTAACCTGATCTTCTAAGCTTTGATTCTCTCCCTTGAGTCGATGTAAGCAGTTCAGGAGGGAGGCAACTAATACATGAAAATTTACAAAATGTCAGGCTTGTCAAATAAAAATTGTACAACTGGTTTTTCAATGTTTTCTCTTCAAAAATAAATAAAACAATATTTTTTGTTAATAAAAGAAAATTCAACAAGAGGTCAATATTTTAAAGGGTCGATGATGATGTAACTTTAGTGTAGTTTTTTTTTAAATGAAAAATCTACTTACTGTCAAAGTGTTGTCCCTGATCCATTAAGAATTGTGCCCCTTGATCCCATTGCTGTTCCAACAATTGCTCCATGGACAGAGGGAAATCCCTAGAAATTAAATCAATCACAAAAACTGAACAGGATCAAAATTGAAAGAATGACAACTATAATGATAAAAAACATGAAGCTTATTGGATGAAATAGCTTATTGGATGAAATAGCAACACTGAAGCAAGAAAAAATTGTATTTTGATTTGATCTTTTAACAAAAATTAGAAGCAGAAAAACATTTAAAGCAATAAATATTTATACAAAAAGACACTAATCAAAAAGGCAATGCAGAATGCAAAGACAACAATGGACTCACTGGGAATGGTCTTGACCTTGCTTGCTGGTATGAATGCTGGGAAATTGCTTCGGGGGTTGTACTAGTGGTGGTGTGCCATTCAGGGCAGAGGAATCTTTTGAAAAAATAATTGAAAAATTGATAAAAAGTTTGAAATTTAAAAAAATTTCATAGCAGTCTTTGAATTTGTTGATTTACAGCACATTTTTTAAAAATGAACATGGTCCATACGATCCAAAGAAACTTTGTTTGTTTATAAGTGCAGTTTTGTTGAATTTTTACTGCTGTTTTTCATTCAATAAGATTTGTTTATTTTGAGATTAATTTTTTGCCTTAGATTTTTTTATTCTAAGAAATTATTTTCTTAAATTAAATTTCACTAAACAGCAATTTTCTGTAAAATAAACAGACTGTCTATTAACAGCAAGACACCTTAAGGTATGTCAAACAAAACAGACTGTCTATCTACACAGACAGCAAGACACCTTAAGGTATGTCAAACAAAACAGACTGTCTATCGACACAGACAGCAAGACACCTTAAGTTATGTCAAACAAAACAGACTGTCTATCTACACAGACAGCAAGACACCTTAAGGTATGTCAAACAAAACATGTTACTTATACTTATTGGGAACATGGGATGAATATCCTTTCAAGGGGAATCAGCAAATTAAAACTATTACAGCAGGTCACTTCATCTCCACATGCAAAGTGAAATTTCTAGTCTGGTATTTAAAACTAAAACAGGTTTTTAATAATATGTCATTTCTGAACACAACAGTTTAAATTTTGAAATTTTTCTATTAATGCACACAACATTTTAAAAATAGGAGTCAACAATACTTTGAATGCATTACATCAGAGGTTCCCAACCCCGCGGATCGATTCGTATGTGCCCGCCACAGAAACATAATTTTTCATAAAAATTAATTAAAAACGTGAATTATATTTATTTATTTGTTAGAATATTAATTTTTTGAGTGCCTAGGTTTATAAAACACGTTCGTATGTTTGCGATATTGTATGTATGAGTGGTTCCTTTGCTGACTGTACTTATCGCAACTTGTCTAGCGGCGAGCCAGACTGCACTCTTCACGCTAGCCTGGAAAACTCCTGGAACAAGGATTGATGTGCACATAACATTCCCCGTCTGGAACCGCGTTGTTGTCATTGTGATGTGATTGCTGCCCCGCTTGAGTCGCGACAGTTAGCTAAGAGACATCTTCGTCAGACGATACACGAATCAGGATTTTTGATATTTCTTCTGTAAATTTATAACGGGGTAAAAGCGAGGTCCGTAATCTATTATATTAACAAGCGATAATCTATTATGATTGTGGGGATAGTTATAGTCCTTGTTATAATACATTTATGCATTTAATGTAGAACAGACTTTTGCTATATCATTGATATTATATTGTAGTTCAAATATTTATTATTTATTTTTTTAGCCCTAAAATGAGTGGACCGCGTATAAGACAACGAACCGATAATTTTAACACTGACTGGGAGGAATCATATTGTTTCGTTAATTTGAAAAGTAAATGCGTTTGTTTGTTGTGTGGTAGTAGCATTGCAGTGCCAAAAAAAAATCATAATGTTGAATGACACTTTCAGACAATTCATGCCACTTTTGATGTGAATTATCTACTTAAATCTGAATTAAGAAAGAAAAACTATGTCCACTAAAATGAAGTCTAACTGCACAACAGACTGTTTTCACTAGACATGTGGAAAATTCTAAAAAGGCCGCCATTGCTTCTTTCAAAATTTCTCACATGCTCGAAAAAAAAGAAGAAACCTTTCATCGATGTTGACTTGTTTCAGGAACTATTTTTGACTGGTGCCGATTCTTTATTGGAGGATTTTCTAAGAATCGTGAGATTGTCTCAGCAATACAAGACTTACAGTTGTCAAATAACACAGTCACAAGAAGAAAACATGCAATTTCAACAGACATACAAACTCAGTTAAATACTGACTTGGAAATATGTGACTGGTTCTCGTTACAATTGGATGAGTCAACAGACATATCAGACACTGCACAGTTAGCAGTTATGGTGTTGAATGGTATTTAGTAACTTCACAGTAAAAGAGGATATGTTAAAAATATTACCTATGAAAGGACAGACAAGGAATGAGGATATTTATAATACATGCAGAACATACGCCCAGTCAATAAAATTGCCTTTGCACAAGCTGTCTGCGATAACCACCGATGGGGCACCAGCAATGGTAGGTAAAAACAAAGGATTTATTGCCCTCTGCAAGAAGGATGAATCATTTTCAAACTTTATGTTCTACCACTGTATTATCCACCAGGAAGCTCTGTGTTGTAAAATATTGCCATTTGAACAGGTTATGAAAATAGTTACAAAAATACATGTAATCAATTCTATTCGAGCAGCTCCTTTGAAACATCGACTTTTCAAGGCCCTGTTAGAAGATACTGAAGATAAAGAGCATGATCTTATTCTGCATACTGAAGTATGTTGGCTCAGTAAAGGAAAGGTTCTTACAAGATTTTTTAGTTTAATTGAAGAAATAAAAACATTTATAAATGATAAAAAGGAAAATTATGTTGAACTAGCTGACTCTCGCTGGCTGATTGATTTGGGATTTTTCACAGACATCATGGAAAAACTGAATTCTTTAAATTTGGAGTTGCAGGGGAAGACAAAAACTTAGCTGAAATGATAAGCTCTGTAAAGACATTTAAAGCTAAATTGGATGTGTTGATATCCCATCTGCAGATCGATTCTCTCGTGCATTTCCCAAGTATGAAGAAAATGCTATGTAACAATGAACTAAACGGGTCATTATTAATTAAGCATCTTCAAGTTTTAAAAAAACAGTTTGTAGATAGATTTTTGCAGTTTACACATATTGAGCAAATTTTTTTTCCTTCTGTATCAATCCTTTTACTTGCCAAATAAATGTAATGGAAATGGCCTCATGTATTGCAGATTTCGTTCAAGGTACGACAGAAGAACTAGAGTTAGAAATGGTGGACCTTAAGAATGATATTTTGCTAAAATCCTTAATATCAGGTGACTTTTGAAATACAGTGGAAAGAGAAAAGTTCCCATTTTTGAAAAAAAAATGGCATATAAAATTGATCCATTTTTTGGTTCGACATATTTATGCGAATCATTGTTTTCAAATATGAACTTTATAAAATCAAGATATAGATCTCGACGCACCGATTATCATCTTTATGATTGTTTGCTTACAGGATTATCCTCATACTCTCCTAATTATGAGCCACTGGCAAATGATAAGCAATGCCAAAGATTACATTAACGTATTGATATTATAATTTTAAAAAAAAATGTTTGCTTTGTATTTGTGTTTTTTGTTTACGTTTTGTAAATACACTTTTCTCTGTGTGTCCAATTTGAATAATAATTTAATTATTTTGAAACATGTTTGTTTATTATTTAATTAATTTATTAATAAATTATGAATTTAAGAAAATAAATTATGCGAAAATGAGAAGTTATGGAAGGAGTTTGTCGATTAAAAATAGGTGGTGCCCGCCACCCTACCAATATTTTAGAATGTGCTCTAGAGTACAAAAAGGTTGGGAACCCCTGCATTACATAATAGAAAAGGCCATCTGATAACTCACTGAATGAAGATTAAGAATCATAAAATTGTTCTCAAGGTTCATTTCGAAATATAAGTTTGATAATACAAAAATAATAATAAATGGGGACTTATATAGTGCTGTACCCAAGCCACACGGGTTCATTTAAAAACAGTGGCAAACTTAAACAAGATAAAAATAGGTACAAATGATATAAAATACATTTATAATGACATGTCAAACTACGGATGGCACACAGCAGCAACATTCATTAGTCCATGAGAGGTAAATCAGTCAGGAAAGTAAAAGTAAGAACTAAAATAATAATAAACTGAGGGTAGCTCAAGAAATAATAAGAAGCGATGTTTGTTTTAAAAATATAACAGTTAAATAAATACAAAAAATTAAACATTGATTTTAATTTCTCCTTTCAAAACATTGGTGAAACTGCAATCAGGCTTTTAGAGAATAATATGTTATTCCAACAGGGTATAAGAAGGCTTGAGTGGACCTCACAAAACAACGCATTGGTTTTTTGACATGCTGTCAGGCCGAACATATACCCTGTTTAAATAACACTTTTTTTTCTTCAAAATATTATACACTAACAAAACATAAGGGCAATTAAATTGATTACTAATATTGATCTGACTGACAAAAATAGTGTCAAATACACTTAGAGGTTACAAAAAAATGAAATTTTTTAAAGGATATACTGCTTGCAGAATAAACACATGCCTGAAAAGACAGCAGAAGACAGATTGAACTAAATACTACATAAAAACATGCAAGCTCATGCACACTACAACTCCATCAACACAATGTGTCCTGAGTGTGAGGACCCACCGTAATACGAGTCTGTAGCATAGAAGTAGTTGTCCCCACCATACGGTAGGCTTGGGAACAACCCTGTAAACAAAGTAACCAAATCTTCACACAAGACATTTTGACATCTAATTTACAACAGAGTTTTGAATCCATTAACTAATTAATGGCAGAGTTTCCAAAGAAAGCATCAATATTTATAAAGAGAGATTCTAATTTGAAAGAAAGAAATAGACCTAGAAATTCCCAGTAACCACATGATCAAATAACTGAATGTACATAGACCACAAATAATTGCAATTCACTTTCTTTTATGGTAAAAATATACATTTCTTTGTTACATCCATTTTAACTGACAGTAACATCATGAGGGTACAAAATATAGAAATTTATATTTAAGATGTATAAAAGAAATGAACTGATTATAAAGTAAAGCTGTACATCTCTGATGATGTGTTCACAGAATTTAAGAAGTTTATTTTGCTCTCCCTTCTCATGAGGAAACAATTTCTTTTACTGTATCAAAACAAAGTCATGAGAATGTCACTAGGGATAATAATTAAAAGCAACGATAAACAGCTATTGCAGTTTCTACAGAAATGGTGTTGTTTTGAATAGACTGACTAAATGAGAAATGAGATTCCTTCATTCACAGCATCATTTTCCTTTAACCACTGTTCCCTCGGCAAGGTTGTAGATAAGTAGAGCTAGTAAACATGAGACATAAATCTCAACTTTAAACAACAATGTCAGCATGTCTGACTTTCCATTTACTAAAGTCATTTGATGAAACATACTTTCAAGTAACACACTTTGTTAAAATCCCAATGAATGGACCTTCAGACAATTTCAATAAGTTACATTTATTTGTAACATATAAAAATAATCAATATGCATAACTCCCGTTGTCTGTATGTATGGAATAATGCTGTTAGGTGGCGCTGCGATAGATTTTGTATAAAAATATTATGTGACGTCATTGTTTTAGGCTTATATTTTAATTTTTGAAAAGGGAACGATGTAAAAATAGGATTTGAGGATTTATAATTATTATGAAACTAGACGCCCCTGGGCGTAGCATACGCCGCAGACTTGCTCATGGAGAGTGCAAAGAGAGTGGAGAAAGAACGGACACAAAATACAGCACGAAGAAATCAAAACAACGCCAGTGAACGTCGGTTAATAAATGGGAGGCGGGTAACAACAACCTCAGTGTGCATGTCTTTACGTTTACTTGCTATTTTTTATTTACTTAGTGCTGCTTTTTAAATCCCTTATATTAACTTCACCGCCGTCTCTCTCTGTCTTGGGCACCGCGGAAAATTAGAAGTCAAAATTGACCCACTTCCCATCATGCCATCGAGCTAAAATTTGGCACACGGACCCGTGTCACCTAACAATGCATCGTATCAAAAATTCAGATCGATCGAACGTAGTTATTAAATTAATGCATTTTTAGGTTATCTATATAAACTATATGTAGAGGTCGCTATCGTTTACATTTTACGGGTCACTTGACTTCACCCCAGCCATAGGTGAACACATCTCGTGTTTTAACCAGGTGTACCGGCGTGCTTTTGTTTACATTTTGCGTGTCACGCTGAGCTCTGTCCATCGATCGGTGACCAGCCATTCCCCTCTCCCAACCCCCCATCCCCCCCCCAGGGTAATAAATCAAAAGGCCGTTAAGACAGATTCAGTATGTAAATGTTTTTCGCATTTTGAATATAATCAATACTTTCAGTTATGTCTCATATATAAGGGATTTATAGTCAAAAACTTTGTTTTTACAGGGTTGTTTTATTTGTGTCTGTACTCTCACAAACCGTTCTTTGCACTTTCTATGATGACCAAGTCTGCGGCGTAAGCTACGCCGCGGGTCTCTCCAGATTTCCTTCTTTTCATTCACTCAAGTCGTTTGCCCAAACCCACCCCATTTTGACAACTGTATCTTTCAGGAAGTCTTCACCCGTCACTAAATCATTAGCGGCGTATGCTACGCCGCGGGTCAGCTAGTATATATATAAATATTGTGAAGAATTTATGTACTCACATGTATGCCAGAGAATATTTGTCAGATTTAAATTGATTTGATTTCCAGCATAAGCATGAAGAAAATAAATCTCCACTTAAATTATTTAAATATCCAATTTACAAATTTGGAACTTTATCTTGGCCTGTTACTAAACACAACGCTGCATGTTTATTTTTGTAATCTTTGAGGTGATCTCTGTATTTAGTCCACTATTCAACAAGAAATATTAGAGATGTGAATGCCTAGAGAATTATTATTTGTGAATGAACTCAATAAAATACCTTACCATGAGAGGTGAAGTTTGAGAGTGAAACTCGTCCAGGTGCACTCAGGCTCTGGAAGTAAGGGCTTCCCCCAAATATACTTCCACTGTAGTTATGGTGACTAAGGGAAAAAATTAAGAAAATTAGTTTTAAATAATTAAGGTTAAAATTTTAAAACTATGAATCATTTCACTTACAATGAAATCTTAAAACTATATGCTCTAAATATTTCAATGTTAAGAAGAATTGTTATTTCAGATTTCTTAATTCCAGAAAACAAATGGGTGATAGTTTAATAAAACAAATGGGTGATAGTTTTAGAAAACAAATGGGTGATAGTTTTAGAAAACAAATGGGTGATAGTTTTAGATTACAGGTTGGATGGATTGGGAAAGGCATTCATATAATTCCAGTCTTTTAAAGATACATTATTTAAGGATCAGCCGGCATGTCTGGAGAGCCTTTGTTTGTGGCCTATGCCCCAGATGACACAACAGGCGTGGTGGTGATTTCGGGAGAGCCTTTGTTTGTGGCCTATGCCCCAGATGACACAACAGGCGTGGTGGTGATGTCTGGAGAGCCTTTGTTTGTGGTCTATGCCCCAGATGGCACAACAGGTGATGGTGATGATGTCTGGAGAGCCTTTGTTTGTGGTCTATGCCCCAGATGGCACAACAGGTGATGGTGATGTCTGGAGAGCCTTTGTTTGTGGTCTATGCCCCAGATGGCACAACAGGCGTGGTGGTGATGTCTGGAGAGCCTTTGTTTGTGGCCTATGCCCCAGATGGCACAACAGGTGATGGTGATGATTTAAGGATCAAAGAGGTTTAAAAAAGTAAGGAGGAAATTTAATTAAAAAAGAATTTTCCTATGCCAATTTCAATGATATGAGTTGAAAGTAATGAGTTCAATCTGTTATCTTACCCTGGTAAAGTGGTGGCAGTGTTGGACGTTGTGCTACCTTTAGCCGAGGAGCCACCTGAATCTCTTCGTTTCTTCATTGATTTCTTTGATCCATCTTTTCTGTGAGGAACAGTTGATGATATCGTTGTTGACTTAGTTTTCTTTGCTGCAGTCTTCTCTAGTTTTTGAGAATGTCTAAGATTTAAGGAATAATTTTTAAAGTTATAGGAAAAACGCAGGTGAAATGGAATGCAAAAATTGTACGACTATACTCCTTAAAAGTTGTTTATTGTTTTTACTATTACTCCATATCATATAACTTAGAGACCAAAGGTAAAAAATCTAAAAGCTTGAAAAAAGTTTAGGAGCTCTGTCAGATTTTAACAGATTGATTGTAAACTTACACTTGCCGCTGGCGTTTGGACATTGGCTGGGGTGTTTCTTCTGTTACTGATAACACATCAACATTGAGTACAGCTTCTTCAGTGCCCCCTCCAACATCCACTTCAATGTTTTCTGTTGATGAAGTAGCTCCCCCATCTTGCAGAAGCTTGGTTACAATGGACCTATGGGAGATCACCCCAGAGGATGATGGTTCTTGACTATGGTCACTGCCAGACTGGGGGGATTTGAGATCTTCACCCGATGGAGACACAGCCGATGTGATGTCTGAAACTTGGCTACAGCCGGGTGAAACCAGATCTGGCCTGCTGTAGGCCAACAGCTGAGAGGGAACCGAATCACTCGTGCTGCTAACTGACTGGTCCACTTGGGGGCTCTTTACCTGTTCAATGGCCGGTTGACTTGGAAGCTGAAAGTAACCATTAACTGATTTAGAGCAGAGCAGGTACTCATAGCTCAAAATAAATTTATTATGATATTTGAATGAAAGTTTGTAACTTGGCAAAGAAAATAATTATGGTAGATTAAAAAGGTCTACAATTACCGTATCTTATGGACTATAAGACACACTTTTCCCCTTGGAAAATTGCCTCCAAAAATCAGGTGCGTTTTATACTAAATTGCTTAAAAATTAAGGTGGGTCTTATAGCCCGTAAAAAACAGTAATAATGTTTTTAATCTTATAAGTTTAAAATTGTAAAAATCAATACAAATACATGAAAATAAAAACATGGTATTCAATGTCTTATAACTATAAAATATACTTTTTGGATTCCAAAATAAGTTCTTAAGGTTTTATTGTATCATAAATAAAGAAATTTAGGTCATGAAAATATAACAAGTACACATGAAAAACCTTAATTTCGCCATCTGTGTTAGTTTGAACAATTTTCTCTGGACTTGAATCAGGTGTGCCACTCTCACTTGGAATTGGCTTGAAAGCTGGGATTGTCTTAACATTAGACTGATTTTTCTTATAAGAAACAAACAAATAAAAAATGTTCAACATTCAGTCATTACTGTATTAAACTTGTCATGCCAATATATAGGGATCTGAACTACGTTATTACTTGAACTAACTCTGTATTAAAGAATTAAAAATATTTGACAAATTTAAATGCATTTATTTAGGAAGAAGGTAGATATTTTTTTGTAAGTTAAAAATAATTGAAAATTGGTTGTTTCTTCACAGTATATTTCTTTTAAAATTTAAGATAACAATTATGAATGGATATCTCAAAAATGTATATCTAAGTTATATGTTAAACACAAACTGGAAGTTTATCGTGTCTGATGGAGATAAGGACATAATTTTTTGTTACTTCATAGCATCGTCTACTCAGCATATATTAAATATAGGTAACAAAGTTAGATTATCATATTAGTTCTTGAAATTTAACTGTTATTTCAAAAACATGTTTACACTTTATAAAAAATTAATAAATCTGCTGGTTTATAAGTTAAAAATAATTCTTTCCTGTACTGTATTATAAGTTAGAATTGTTACAAAATCCATTTTTTTCAACTTACCAATTTTTTATAGTGATGAGAACAGTAGCCACAATAGTTAACATTCTCATAACTCCCCGTCACTTCACACAAAAGTCCCTGTGCCTGAGCACTGAAGAAATATATGACATAATTGAAAATGCTAATAGCATAAAGCTACCAAAGAAACCAAAGGAAAAGAATAGGTGAATTAGTACTTACCAGGTTACATGAAAAAACTGTTTGCATGTGTTACGATTGCACTGCATGCAAGCACCAGCTGTTGCCTTGGTATCTCTCTTCTGTTCTTCACAAATGTAACATGTCTAAAATAATTTAATGCAATCATTATAAGAAATAATTGAAAAAAATGTTTTAAATTTATAAAAAGCATTGATTAATGTTCATAGAAGTGCTTTTAAATACTAATACATTTATCACACCAAAGCTAATCTTGATAAACATAAAGAGATAGAAACATAATTAAAATTTTGAAAACTAAATTTTAAATAGGGTAAAGTAAAAGGAAGAACAATTTAATTAACAAATCAAAGAGACATTTAAAATAATAAGCTCTATTGTTAAAGATTATAATTTTTTTAAGTTCGTTAATTGAGGATAAAGAAATTTCTTAACAGCTATTTGCAGCAGTTTCTCTTTATAAAATTTCAACATTGTTTACTTTAAAATTGTAGCAAAGGGGTTTCCATAGATCCATTATGGCTATTGATTGATTATAATTAAAAATGAATGATTATGTAATTTCTTTATTTGGCCTTATTTCAGGTAGGGAGAAATCATTTGAAAATAAAATACCACTAGTTAAATGATACTGAGTAGAGAAAGTTTAAGAGATACATAATGACTGGGTTCAAGTTAAATAAAAGAAATAGTGGGGGAAAAGGGTATGTGGAAACTTGAGTTGAAAGAACTAAACATGAAACAGTTTGGATAAAAGCCTTCTCCAGCAGACAAAACAAGAAATAACTAACTTAATCAGCTGAAGAGAACTAATAGCTGAGAAGAACTGTTTTTTTTAAATATTTGTCCTTTAAACTTTACCTTATTGAATCGTTCATTGGGAACACCACTTAAGAGAATTGGCTCCATAGTCTGTACATTACCAAACCCAGCCTCAGGGATATAAAGTGCACAAACAACATGACACCAGCCTAGAATTAATAGAATTTAATTAAATTTTTTAATCAACATAAAATTAAATAAAATTTAATTAAATAATTAAAAGCTTTTAAGTGTAAGAAATGTTACCTCCAGTATCTGTTCTTTTTAAGGCACCAGCTCTTTGAGGACAGAGCTCACATTTCTAAAGACGATAACAATAAATAAAAACATGAAAAAGGTTTCGATGAGTTTATAATTTTAAAAATTGTAGGTACTGTAAGATAAACATGATGTGAGAATAACAAAACAATGACTTTATTTTCTAGATCAACATTTTGTGAATATCTGTTTAAAGAATCACAGGTTACTGATGAATTTTTGTTTATAAAAAAAATGTAAAGTAAATTTAAAAAATTAAATTCACTCACCACACGAGCAACTCTTTCTTGAGACTCACATTTCTTACAAAACCATGGTCCAGTTGGAACTAGAACAATACCATAGCAAGCTGAAAATAATCATCATTAAAACAGAATTTATCGACATTTGTTAACGCTTAACCGGTCCTATGATTAGGGGGTGGCCGGATATCTGGGTATCCGGCACTATCCAGTTTTGCTAAATACTTATGGCAGATTTTTGCCGGATCCAGATATCAATGTAGATAAGAATTATTTGAAATCAAAATAAATTAATTGAATAAAAGAACAGTTTTATTAAGGTTGTTAACGGTTAACCAGTCCTGAGATTGGGACAGGTGCTGTTTTATCAGGACCGGTTAACCGTAACTTCAATGAGTTGGTATAAGCTTATTACTCGGAGTTCATTTTTTGTTGTGTTACAGCAGCATAAGAGGAAAAACACGAGTGACATCATAGCGCCTTCTGATTATTCCGGTTATTAAATAGTATACATGTCATCAATATTAGAGGAGTTCGGAAGATGAACGATTAAAAAAAAATTGCTTAGTTGCCAGGGCTTAGTACACAACACTACACACTCGGTAAAACACAGTTCGCTTTGTACACACTACACAGTTTGTTGAACTCGTTCAATTTTGTTCATTCAATTCATTGTAAAATGTTCATCTTTCACAGTGTCACATACTGTCATTGTAGATAGCAGATACTCTCCTTATGTTGGAAATACTAAATAGAAAGTAGTAAAGTACACCCCTTAGCTTTTACACTTAAATCCTGAGATATCCTGATCTGGCAAATAATTGGGGCTAACTATCCGGATCTGGCAAATAGTTTTAAAAAAAACACATCCGATCAGTTTCGTTTGAGTCTTTTTTTTTAAGGTTGTAGTTTCAGTTTTAGGGTCTGGGTTAGGTTTAGTGGTCTATTTTTTAAATTAAAATAGAAAAAGATTTTCGTTTGAGTCTTATTTTTTTAAGGTTGTAGTTTTAGGGTCTGGGCTAGGTTTAGTTGTCTAATTTTTAAAATTAAAATAGAAAAAACAACAAATATAGCAACCAAAAATACGATTTATCGAGCGCACCGTTCTCTTTGCTTTTACAAAATTAATTTCAAATTTAAAATCATAAATCTTTTTGAAATAAATTTTAAGCTATGATAGGTACATATAATTAATATATATTAAATTAAATAAGAAATCTCCGTATAACGCCGGGAGTTATTGGGAGAAATCTCCGTATAACGCCTGGCGTTATTCGGAGATATCTCCGTATAACGCCTCCCTTTAAGAAATAATGGAAAATACCTCACTAAGGGACGGTTACCCCAAATATTATTATTATGAGTTAATTATTATTGTGAACTGTCACGAATTCAAATAAAATGATAGTGCCATTGTAATGTTATCAAGGAGTAAATGCATGCATTTTGTTTTAATAATAAGTATTGTAAAGCACTAAGTTAAGCAGCACTAGAACCTTGATGGACAGCAACACTGCAACCAGCTCCATCACAATAAACAAGAGGATTTTCACTCCAACCCCGCTCGTCTGAGCACACACAGCAACCACCAATCATTTCTTTAACTTTTTTGCTCATTTTGCCATTTATTTGAGTGCTTTAATTGCAATTCTAGTTTAAAAATTATTTAAGTTGGGTAAGACAACAGTCTAAATCGAGATTCAGCGGCCATTTTTTCAATCTCTGTTGACTATGCCAAGTAGCATTTTTTGAATATTGTTTTTAAAAAAATTATAAATTCACCAATGAGTTATGGTTCTATGCGTGGATAGCTTGAAACTCTTCAATCAAAAATTTAATGTATTTTTATTTATTTTAAATGATTCAAAAATATGAAAAGTTTATTTTAAAGTAAATTCAAAATATGATTGATTTTTAAAAATTAATTTTAAATATTATCTGTCCATTGCTAAAGTTTATTGACGGAAGTGGATGTAACGTTGGACGCCAAATTTAGCGTGGAAAGAAATATATACAATTACATTATACGGTTATCGGGTTTTGTTAGATTTTAAAAAAAAATTAATTATTAAGCTTTCATTTATTAAAGCAACGGAGTCAAAGATAAAGTAAATTGGCTAAAGCAAAGAGAACGGTGCGCTCAACTATTTACATTGATACATTGTTATGGCAGAGCGCGTACTTCCGGGAATGAAATGTATTTTTACACTTAAAAAGGGAATAAGTCCAATTATTTTTATCCATAAACGTAATTAAGGTTGTAATTTTAGGGTCTGGGTTAGGTTTAGTTGTCTATTTTTTTAAATTAAAATATAAAAAACAAATATAGCAGCCAAAATTACCATTTATCGAGCGCACCGTTCTCTTTGCTTTTACCAGTAAATTTATAACATTTCACGGTAAATACGGCAATAGACGTCCGGAAGTAATCTGTAGTTTATTTATTATTTTTTAGTCTACTTCCTGTTTCAAAATTGACTGGTCTCAATTATTTACAAATGTACCTCTCGGCTACATAGCTACTTTAAACTATACGTGTCCTGAAGTTGTGCTTAATTTATAGATCCTCAAATTATTTAAATATTTAAGCCAGTGGCCCTTAAGCTATAACTTATAACACTTCCAAGTGACTCTAAAATTGACATTTCTGACAAAATAAAATTGTGTGTCTTCTACCTAACCTCGATTTTAATTTAACAATAGCTCAATTATGTAGCCGAGGGGTCAGGGGTACATTTTAAATAGTTGAGAACTGTTAACTTTGAAACAGGAAATAGACTTAAAAAATAATAAATAAACTACAGAATACTTCCAGATATCTGTTGTCGTATCTACCCATTTCAGTCGAAGTTTATACTTCTATGACTATGTTACACTATATAACTATACTATTGACTAGGCTAAAATACAAAATACACAAACAAATTGTGTAATGAAAACAATAAATTTGATCTTTAGGGGCCGTCCATAAAGTACGTCAACTCCAGAGGGGGGGGAGGGGGTGTAAGAAAGTGTGACGGGGGGGGGGTCCGGCCATGCGTGACGCCACAGTGTTTTATATCAAATTTTAATAATTATGTTAAT
This sequence comes from Ampullaceana balthica, assembly GCA_944989445.1. Classification (NCBI taxonomy): domain Eukaryota; kingdom Metazoa; phylum Mollusca; class Gastropoda; family Lymnaeidae; genus Ampullaceana; species Ampullaceana balthica. The sequence goes on along the minus strand of CALYLW010000525.1, from coordinate 19,505 downwards.
AAAATACAAAATTTTTGTTCGAAAGTGTGACGTACTTTAAGGGGAGGGGTCCGAGATTTGTGACGTAAAAATGGTCAAAAATAATGTGATGTCCTTTATGAATGGCCCCTTATTATTAAACTAACACGACAGTAAACGTTTCGGCTAATGCCTTCATCAGTACAATAAACATAAAAATACATATTTCAGTTCAGACCGCCGTGTCAGAATCAGAAATAAGCATGAACCTAAGATTAAGAACTAATAAAATGAGTCATGAGCACTTCACAGATAATGTAAATCATCCTTATGATTATGGCTTATGAAGTCTGAAATATAAATATCACTATTATTATTTAAGCTAACGTTTACATTTATATTTAAAGGCAAACAATGACAGTCAGTGACAGATATAAAAATAAAAATGAGGAGCAGAAAACCAACTGGCATTGAGGCTGCTAACTGCCACTAAAAGGTCAGGAGATTAAGCTTTAATTTAAAGATCTGAAACTTAAACAAAAGCCACGTTGATGTAAGGTGTCATATTTTTTGGAGAAGAGTTAGGGATAATGCTTATAAATTTAAATTACACTTATTAATAATTTTGAAAAGGTTTTTACTGATGGTAAGGATCAATTTTTTTTTCAACTAATCAAATTTTCAATTTTTTTAACAACTACAATGAATTTTCAAATGACATTTTTTTTTAAAAGAGCACATCGGCACATCATATGACATGGCTGACAGAGCACAATGGAAGTCATCATCAAGCATCCGATCAGATAACACAGGTGATTTAACTACCATTTGTAAATCTTAAGTCAAATCATATAGTTTACATTTTTTAATATATTTAAGTGTTTTATGTTTAATACTAACAAAAATACAACCAAATTATTAATTTATCATTAGGTCTAGATGCTTAATAATTTAGCCTTTCAATAATGTTTTTGCATCTTTCTCAAGCTCATGGTCAATTCATAGTGCAAGTAGCTTCATGCTGTATGACACAAGACTTAAATTTTTAAAATAATTAAATTATTAAAACTTACGTATATATTCACTGTAATTCTTTCTGCAAGATGGCCTAGTCCATCGCATGCTTGATGGTCTAGGAAGTAACAAGTATAAAGCAGTTGATTATAATCGCTTGAAAGCTACAATATCTGCAAAACGCTTTGGATCTATCAAGACCTCAATGAAAGTAAGCAAAATTGAACAGAAATCTCAGCAGCACAAAGAAAACACAACCCTTAAACAACATCAGCTTCTTTGGCATAAAGAGTTTTTGAGGTTACAACACATGAGAAAAAAAGTAAGTTAAAATCCATAATTTTTAAACCTTTCTTCAATTTATTGAATAAATTAATTTTTTTACCTGTTTTAATTATCAATAAAATTTAGTTTATTTGTTAAAACCAGTAATTAAACTGTTTTACAATCTTGGTTAATGGTACGGTGAAAAGTTAAAAACAGCTGATACTGTAATAAGAATTGTCTTTCAAATATATATATTTATTTTACTAAGTTTTCATTATTCCTATTCCACAATGAGTTCAGCAATTCACAGATAATACCACAAGAAATAAAAATAAGGGAAAATATTTCCATTTTAAAAATAGATTTTTAGTTTGCTTCTATATTTGTATTTATAATTTGGAAAAAGTGTATAATTGTCTTTACTTCATAGTATTGTGTCTTAAATTGATGCTTACATTCTTTTCAGCACGTTATTGGAGTGATTACAAAACTTTTAAAAATTCGTTTGTGTTCTTTGGGTTATCATTTATTTATTCCTGCTTTCCTTTTGTTTGGCCTGTCCCAGTTTAAGCTTGAACTTTCCCACTAAAAATTTGTTCCACTTCATAACTTTAAGTTTGAGACTGATGTGGAGATTCATATGAGGTCTAATCGTAACTCTGAAAGCTGTGGCCACATTTATAAAGATTTTGATTACTGTGATGCAGCCCTTTCATCAGATTTTGAGGGATTCAAGAAAAACACAGTTGATCCAGTGTGGTGTATGAGGTATTATGTTAATCATTTATTTCCAATGTAAATATTGATACTCTTATTTGATCTAATCATTTGTGTTACCAGTGATTTTAATTATTAGTTACAAATTCCTGCAACCAGGTTAAAATAAAAAGTATTTTAAAAATTTGGTGTTCATATTTTTAAATCTCCTTTTTGTGTGCATAACACATACCAGACTGATTGTAATTGGTCAGATTTTATCAGTAAATATTCCATGAAATGAAACCTTCCAATACTATTTTATTATTTCATTTTATTAAATAATTACCAAATCCTCATATATATTGTTATAAAATAATTTCCATATTTACTTAATTTGGGTCCTTAACATAATATAATTTTTATATTCCTTACAATCAGAGATGACTTACGATACTGGTTAAGTGAAAATCGTGAAGAACTGCAATATGGCACACCAAATGTTATTGAAAAATATACTGAAATCCAAAAGACAGTGACTCATGTCAAAGAACAGCAAGAAGAAGTCATCAACAAATTGGACAATGAACAAAAACGTTTGGAAACTGAATTATGTTCAGGTTTAAAATTTTACAAATTGTATTAAAATATTAACCATTATAGTCAATATAATGTTTGAAGTAATAGTGACTGAGTTTTATAATAAATGATACAAGAGGTATTCAATGCCTGCAGTGATTTCAGTCATAATATCAAAACATTCTCACATCTCCACCCACCCACATTTTAAACCAAAAATCTCTTATTACATTGATTTCAAATATACAGCCTTTGTAATAATTTTAAAAATACATACTTCATCTGATAAAATATTTGTTAAGGCAATAAAAAAATATATTTTAATAAAATACAGTGTCGTAGCTAGGGGAAGGGGGTCCAAATTTGAAAGTCCCCCCCGGGCCCCCACTTGAGGGAGGGCCCCCAAAGGAGTGTCCAAAATTTTTTTTACATTAAATATTTCGCCACTGCCGAGCCCCAAATCCCTACAAATTCCTAGCTACGCCAGTGACAAAATGTATTATAAGAGTGAATACACAAGTAATGTGAAATGATTGTACAGTAAATAAAATGCAAACAAAAAAGAAACAGGAAGAGAATGTTAATTTTATGTAATGTATATATTATACCAAAGCTCATAGAGTGATATTTAAACGGAGGAAATGCAATCAGGTCATTAGAAAGCAGTTAGGTAATAAACAAACAGGTTTATGGGAAAGTCTGAAAAATAAATACTATGAAACAAAAAATGTATTATAAAATATTCTGTTTTTGCAAACAAGCAGAAAAACAATATAAAAGACAATAAAATAAATATTTGAGAATACATAAATCTTATAACTTGAGTAATTACATTTTAATCTCATATCTTTCTATCTGATGCCACTGTTTGCTGATAATTTCAAATGTGGTCAAAATCACCTCCAAAGTCTCATTTAGTGTGTTTACAAATGCATCTTAGGGGCCGTCCATAAAGTACGTCATGCTCCAGAGGGGGGGGAGGGGGTGTAAGAAAGTATGACAGTTTGTGATAGGGGGAGGGGGGGGGTCGGCCTTGTGTGACATCGCAGTGTTTTATATTAAATTTTAATTAATTATTTTGTTAATAAATTTTAAAAAATTTCCAGTGTGACATACTTTAAGGGGTTTCCAAGATTTGTGACAGGGGGGAGAGGGGGAGTTAAAAATGGTCAAAAATAGCTTGACCTACTTTATGGACGGCCCCTTACCAAAATAATATTTAAATTTATTTTTGTTCCTTTAGGATTACTTCTGGAAATGTGCCCACCACAATTAAAAAAGCACACAGTGGTACATCCAGGGATACCACAGGAAGCCATTGATTTGCCTTGTCCAGATCTACAACTTAAGTCTGATGTCCTCCAGGAGTTTATCATCATAGATGAAAAGTATCAATCTATGATAGATCAACTCGGACAGAGACACGCTCTAGCATTAAGGTTCAATCTTTTGTTATAATTTCAGTAATGTGTTGTATTAAATAACTAATAGCTTTTCACACTGTAATCCTGTTAACATTAGTAACAAAACCGAGGTATTCACATATTAAACCGAGCAGTTAAGAAGCAAGTTAGTTTCAACTCATTAATTTTTTATGGTTAAATTGAAGTCTTTTAAAATCTGAACTCTAAATTTGTTTGATGGGGAAATATTGAATAGGTAGCACTGCACATTCTCAAATTTAGGTAGCACTGCACATTCTGAAATTTAGGTAGCACTGCACATTCTGAAATTTAGGTAGCACTGCACATTCTGAAATTTAGGTAGCACTGCACATTCTGAAATTTAGGTAGCACTGCACATTCTGAAATTTAGGTAGCACTGCACATTCTGAAAATTTCCTTTAATGTTTAATTGTTTAAATTTGTTTTACTCAAAATTGATCTGTTATTAAATTTCACGTATCTGTTACAGACGTTGCTTCTGTACAGAAGATTATTGCGTCCTACGCTAATTCATGGCTAAAATTTAAGCTAATAATATGTGGTTTTAAGAATTATAATATTTTTTATTTAATATTTTGTTTGAATTTATAAAAGTCAGGAAAACCTCTGGGATGATGAGGAACATTTTAAATTTGTAGCAATCCATGATCAGTATCCCAGTGAACTGGCCAATCGAAGAGCTTTACTCTTTGATAGACTCAAACGCCATCTGCCTGAAAAATCAAGATCAGATTTGGTAATTTTAAACTTTGTGGATTTTAAATTTTGTAATTCTAATTTCATTTTTGTCATGTTGGTTTTTGTCATGACAAATGTTCATTTGGGCATTCACCCCTAAGCAAATTGTATTTATAAATAAATATTTCAAAATAGTGAGAAAAAATATTTACTGAAAATTTGTACAGGGTTTACCTTGTTGGTTTAATATCTGAACTTTGATTTACATTTATAAAATACTCTGAAATAAAAGAAGTCCAAGAACAAAACAAAAAACTTTCATGAAGTATAAATCTACCAAAAATATCAGACTACAAACAAGCCTTATGAAAAAAACAATAACTCAAATGAAAGGCATTTAAAGGAATCCACAAATGATATATAATCTTTTGTCCTTTTATTTAAAATAATTATTTGATATAACATTACAAATATATGTAATGAAACATTAAGTAAATTAATTTCATCACTCAATAACAATTTATTTAACTTGTTTCATTAACCTATTTTAGAGTTTTAACATACAGTAATAGATTTGGACATTTTTTAACTCTTTTTAAATTATAACATGAAGTCAGATCATGAGGATTGGTGGATTGACTACAAATATTACCATGAGAGGTTAAAAGGAATCTATTCAGACTGGGCAAGAGACAGACGTGAACTGTTGCACAAGGCACAAATGACTTTTGCGGAGGCTGCTGTGGCACATGAGTTAGAGGAGGTCCGTGGTGAATACTGCAACAGGCAAAAACAACTTTGTCAAGTCTTATATGAAAAGGTGAGTTTTCTGTTTCATTGACTTTACTCTCAGGATTAATCAGCACATTGCTCATTATACAGTAAAAGACAAGCTAACTTTCCTGGAAAATAATTTTCTTTTTAATTCAACAGAAGTTTATTTTTATTGATCTGATTTTTTAGGTGAAGGAATGGAGAGAACGTAAAATGGAAGTTATGCAGTTAGAAGCTCAGATGAATGAAGAAAGACGAAAGCAAGCAGAAGAAATAGAAACCAGAGAGCGAGAGGCAGAGAAATGTAGAAGGAAAAAAGAAAAGGAAATAGTAAGATGAAAGAAAAAATTTTTTAGAAAAACATTTCAATATTTTTTAACAAAAAAAGTTAAATTAAAACTGCACAAACTCTGATTGAATTGAAACTTCTTGGAAAGACAGCCATATTTGCCTAAGGCAGTGTTCAGTGTTTCTCAAATAGTGGGGCGTGCTCCCCAGGGGGGGGGGCGCGAGGCTCCGTAAAGGGGGGCTCGTTTGACCGTTATGCAGAGATGTACTTTTATCAATTTTATAGACAAATGATACTATTTGCTAATGTTTTCTTTCTTTCTAGGGGTGGCATGACAGAAAATAATTGAGAAACACTGGCCTAAGGTATATTGCTAATGTCCCAGTGATTCTTATTATTTAAAATTCTATGGTGGTGATATTTTACATGAACATGCTGACAAAATCTATGGAGATCTTCATACATACCAACTTATTAGAACAGATTGAGCAAAGATAATGAATAGCTCCAAACACAAGATGCATTACTTTGATATCAAAAGATGTATGTGTTTATAGCATTCTTTTTTTGATGAAATAAGGTGTTGATTGGAATAAAATTACAATTTTTGTTAATTGTATTAATGAGTTAGAAATCAAAAATGTGAAACAAAAAAGGTCTTAAATTTCTTTTTGATTTTTAACAAAAGTTTGATTTACTGAAAGGTAATGTCAATTTTATGGATATCTATAGGAAAAGTGGGGACAGAAGTGGCACACGGCAACTGAATACTCAACTGGAGTATTTCCAAAAGTGTATTTCTCTTACAAACACACACACATATATAACCTCCTGTTGCTCATTCCTAACCATCTACCAAATAATTTGACTTTCTAGCACTGGCTACTAAGAATAAACTAAAGCTCAAATGAGAATGCTTAAAGAGAAAAAAAACATTTTCAGTACTTGTTTGTAATATCTTTGTACATTCTTCAGTTTTAGTTTTGTAATGTAGAGCTGTTTATAAGAAGTGTTAAATCCCCTAACAGCTTGGCGATTACCACCAAGTCAAAGAGAAGAAACGACAAGAATTGGAAGAAGAGAGGCAGCGGAGGTTGGATGAATTGAAGAGCTTAATGGAAAAACAATCTGCTTATGACAGAGAGCGAATTAAATTCAGGTTGGTTAATAAAAGTAATAAGTAGTATTTCAAATAATTCAATAACTTAGGGAGTTGCCCCACAGCTTGTTGAGTTATGTATACACCTATGACACTTGGCTATAGCATGATGCTTGCTCATATTTTGTTACTGGTCAATATATTTATTTTTAATTCCAAGACTCTTAAAATGTTTATATTGTCTTTGACAATTTTACTGCATTTTCATTTCTTATAGCAAAAAAATATATTCAGCTCTTCCATTTCCAAAAACAATCTTTAATCTACAACTTAAAGATCTTAGAAGTTGTCACAATCTTTATTCTACAACTAAACTTATTTGCAGAGAAGAGCAAATCAATAGAAAACTGGAGGAGCGTAAGAAGAAGGAGGAAGAAAAAGCTATTGAGTATGAAGAAATGGAGGCAAGGCTGGAAGCTCTGAGGGCTCAGGTCTGTAGTTTCTCTTATAGTGCACAGGTTTACATGACATGGCATGAAACTCATGTTTACAATGCAGTTAATAAAATGTGGGTGAGACTGCAATCAGGCTTATAGATTAGTAGATAGATCGCATGCAAACAGTATGAGTGAGCCTGACAAGACATCACAAAACAGCGAACATTTGGGCAAAGAGCCTTCTTCAACTAACAAATAAATAGTACGCAAACAAATAAAACGAATATAAAGAAATTAAAACTTAGCTTCAGTGAAATCTAAAGCTGTCCTCTCAAATATTACATTTCAGCTAAGTCATTGTTATCAATAATGTACTAATAAATACAATTTGTTAAAACAGGTACGCATTGTTGCAGAAAGTGATCCATTTCGAGCAATCCAAGGAACTAAGGTAAACTTTCTGGGACTAAATTCTCATGTTAATGCAAAACCACAAACATGGGATCAAACATGAAATTAATTGTAGAAATTAAAACATCAATGTAATCACGATTTCTTCATAATTTATTTCTTAGTGGGAAAATATGTACAATAGTCTGTATTCTTTAACAGGCTTGGGAAGCAAGACTTAAACCTGAAGAAGATAAAAATATTTCTTTACTGGAGCCTCTATTTAAAGTAAATAGCTACACATCAAAACAGGTAAAACATATGTGATACTTTTAATATTGGCAGTCTGTTGTTTTCAAATTGTTACTCAAAAAACTAGTTGTTAAATTAAAATCAATGCATCAATTTTATAGCTTGAATTTTCAAGGTTAGGATTTGTTTTTGTTTTTTATACGAAATTTAAAATGAATGGTTTGAGGCATAATGGAAAACAATAATCTGATTTGAGTTCCTCAATATTCAAACATCCTTTTATTTTTAAAAAAGAAAGTGAAATGTTAGTGCTTTACCGCCCTTTGAGGCAAGATTGTTCTCAATTAAAATAGAGTAATTTGGACATATTTTTTTTCCTGACTTGTAGTTTATATAATGAAATAAAATTAATTGTATATTGATATTTAAATGTTCGTTACGGTTTCTGCGTCAGATTACTTCAGACCACAGAGTCAGACTTGAGCAGAAATTGAGGGAGGCGGGCCTCCATAACTCAGACTACGCTCGTCAGCTCATCCGAAAGGCTACACCCCCTATGAAACCTCGACGTGACCAGATGCACACTTTTAAATTTGAGGATGCATCTGTCTAAACATTTTTTACTTTCATGATTCATGAAAATCTGATTTTTAAATCATTTGGACACAAATTCTGATTTGGTAGCTAGACAAGACTCAACATTAATACATAATTATAATTATGTCAGCAATTTTCAACAAGTGTGTCAAGATGCTACTATGGTCTCCAGATGTGTCAAGACACAGAATATGAATAGGTGCTTTTTTAAGATTTTAAAACAATGCTAAATCATTGAAGATTTTTAAAAAGAGTACATCTGGGAATTTTACCTAAAACAATAGAATTGGTAAAAAATAAAAAAAGTACTCTATTGCCAAATAATAATTTAATGTACTTTCATCCTACTCATCAGAAAACACTAGATGTTTTCATTAAAAATGTGAATATTGTGTCTCGCAGCTGTGATAAATTGTTTATAGTGTGTAATCTAAAGATTACGAACTGTTGTACATTATCTCCCTTAGACCAACAAACACTTTACCACTGTTCTTATTTATCATTTTACATTAATCAATTGGTTGCAAATAAAATAGAATAAAAGTTTATGAAAAACTTCATAAAGCATTACTGTCTGTAAGAGAACAAAATCAATTATTTTTAATATTTAGACTAAATTTTTAGAAAAATTCTTTATGAATTCTGAGTCCAATTTCTAACATTAACTGAAAAACTTGATAAACTCAGGGGGTATACTTGATAAACTAAGGAAGTATACTTCATAAAAACAGGAGGTATATTTGATAAACTCAAGAGGTTTACATGATAAACTCATGAGGTATACTTGATAAACTCAGAAGTTGCACTGTACTCATTTTCTGTAAGTCATTATGTAAAATTATTTATCTGTGTTTCTTACAAAATCAAAATCCAAGTACAACATGGGGTTCAGTGATTGAAAGTTGGGAGCAGAGGCGGAGCTAGGATATTTTGGTACAAAAATTTGCCCCCAGGACAAAATATAAAATCCCCCCACCCCCTATTAAATTGTATATCCTACAATTGCTCACTGATAATAATGTTACATTATAAACCTCATTTTTGTTTCCCCTGTATACTTGCCACCCTGAAACATAGGAACTCCCTGGCTACACCTCTTTGTTTTGAGTTCCTGGACTTTGAAGATATATCCCTGTATTTTTAATTCATAATTTTAGACCCATGACTCATTGATTTGTTTTTTTTAAAATCTGATGGTTGCTGTGGAACTTATGTGAAGTTAATTTTAGTATACAGAAAATGAATGAATGTCTTTAATAATTAATCAATGTTAGATTTTTTTTAAAATATCTCTTGGTGATGAAACATTTTGTTACATCGCATGGAACTGGTAATGTCTCTGGTGATGTCTCTGCTGATGATGTCTCTGGTGATGTCTCTGATGATGTCTCTGGTGATGTCTCTGGTGATGTTTCTGGTATTGTCTCTGGTGATGTCTCTGGTGATGTCTCTGGTGATGATTCTGGTGATGTCTCTGGTGATGATTCTGGTGATGTCTCCTGTGTCTGGTGATGTCTCTGGTGTCTGGTGATGTCTCTGCTGATGATGTCTCTGCTGATGATGTCTGCTGATGATGTCTCTGCTGATGATGTCTGCTGATGATGTCTCTGGTGATGATGTCTCTGGTGATGTCTCTGGTGATGTCTCTGGTGATGACTCTGGTGATGTCTCTGGTGATGATTCTGGTGATGTTTCTGGTATTGTCTCTGGTGATGATTCTGGTGATGATTCTGGTGATGTCTCCTGTGTCTGGTGATGTCTCTGGTGTCTGGTGATGTCTCTGGTGATGCCTTTGGTGTTGTCTCTGGTGATGTCTCTGGTGATGTCTTTGGTGATGTCTCTGGTGATGTCTCTGATGATGTCTCTGGTGATGTCTGGTTATGATTCTGGTGATGTCTCTGGTGATGATTCTGGTGATGTCTCTGGTAATGATTCTGGTGTTGTCTCTGGTGATGATTCTGGTGATGTCTCCTGTGTCTGGTGTTGTCTCTGGTGTTGTCTCTGGTGATGTCTGGTGATGATTCTGGTGATGTCTCTGGTGGTGATGTCTCTGGTGGTGTCTCTGCGGATGTCTCTGGTGATGATTCTGTGATGTCTGGTGATGTCTAGTGATGATTCTGGTGATGATTCTGGTGATGTCTCTGTTGATGTCTCTGGTGATGATTCTGGTGATGTCTCTGTTGATGTCTCTGGTGATGTCTTTGGTGATGTCTCTGGTGATGTCTCTGGTAATGTCTCTGGTGATGATTCTGGTGATGTCTCTGGTGATGATTCTGGTGATGATTCTGGTGATGATTCTGGTGATGTCTCTGGTGATGCCTGGTGATGATTCTGGTGATGTCTCTGGTGGTGATGTCTGGTGATGTATGGTGATGTCTCTGGTGATGTCTGGTGATGATTCTGGTGATGTCTCTGGTGATGTCCCTGGTGATGTCTGGTGTTGTCTCTGGTGATGTCTGGTGATGTCTCTGGTGATGTCTCTGGTGATGTCTCTGATTATGTCTCTGGTGATGTTTCTGATGATGTCTCTGGTGATGTCTCTGATGATGTCTCTGGTGATGTCTCTGCTGATGTCTCTGGTGATGATTCTGGTGATGTCGCTGATGATGTCTCAGGTGATGTCTCTGATGATGTCTCTGATGATGTCTGTGGTGATGTCTCTGATGATGTCTCTGATGATGTTTCTGGTGATGTCTCTGGTGATGTCTGTGGTGATGTCTCTGGTGATGTCTCTGGTGATGTCTCTGGTGATGTCTCTGGTGATGTCTCTGTCGATGTCTCTGGTGATGTCTCCGGTGATGATTCTGGTGATGTCTCTGATGATGTCTCTGATGATGTCTCTGGTGATGTCTCTGGTGATGTCTCTGGTGATGTCTCTGTCGATGTCTCTGGTGATGTCTCTGGTGATGTCTCTGTCGATGTCTCTGCTGATGTCTCTGGTGATGTCTCTGGTGATGTCTCTGGTGATGTCTCTGCTAATGTCTCTGGTGATGTCTCTGGTGATGTCTCTGTCGATGTCTCTGCTGATGTCTCTGGTGATGTCTCTGATGATGTCTCTGATGATGTCTCTGATGATTTCTCTGCTGATGTCTCTAGTGATGTCTCTGGTGATGTCTCTGATGATGTCTCTGGTGATGTCTCTGGTGATGTCTCTGTCGATGTCTCTGGTGATGTCTCCGGTGATGTCTCCGGTGATGATTCTGGTGATGTCTCTGATGATGTCTCTGGTGATGTCTCTGGTGATGTCTCTGGTGATGTCTCTGTCGATGTCTCTGGTGATGTCTCTGGTGATGTCTCTGTCGATGTCTCTGCTGATGTCTCTGGTGATGTCTCTGGTGATGTCTCTGATGATGTCTCTGATGATGTCTCTGATGATTTCTCTGCTGATGTCTCTAGTGATGTTTCTGGTGATGTCTCTGTCGGTGTCACTGGTGATGTCTCTGGTGATGTCTCTGCTAATGTCTCTGGTGATGTCTCTGGTGATGTCTCTGTCGATGTCTCTGCTGATGTCTCTGGTGATGTCTCTGATGATGTCTCTGATGATGTCTCTGATGATTTCTCTGCTGATGTCTCTAGTGATGTCTCTGGTGATGTCTCTGATGATGTCTCTGGTGATGTCTCTGGTGATGTCTCTGTCGATGTCTCTGGTGATGTCTCCGGTGATGTCTCCGGTGATGATTCTGGTGATGTCTCTGATGATGTCTCTGGTGATGTCTCTGGTGATGTCTCTGGTGATGTCTCTGTCGATGTCTCTGGTGATGTCTCTGGTGATGTCTCTGTCGATGTCTCTGCTGATGTCTCTGGTGATGTCTCTGGTGATGTCTCTGATGATGTCTCTGATGATGTCTCTGATGATTTCTCTGCTGATGTCTCTAGTGATGTTTCTGGTGATGTCTCTGTCGGTGTCACTGGTGATGTCTCTGGTGATGTCTCTGTCGGTGTCACTGGTGATGTCTCTGTCGGTGTCTCTGTCGATGTCTCTGGTGATGTCACTGGTGATGTCTCTGGTGATGTCTTTGTCGGTGTCACTGGTGATGTCTCTGGTGATGTCTCTGTCTGTGTCTCTGTCGATGTCTCTGGTATATAAAGAACTAATCTCACTTGTATCAATGTAATCTCATAAAAACTCCTGTTACAGATGTGACAATGTTTCTGACATCCTCAATCTTTGGACAGTGTTTAAAGATGATAAGCTATTACTAATGTAAGTTATGTAGTAACCAAACATTCTTCCGCAGGTAACATTCCTTTGTTAATAGGTCATAAGACTGATAAAATAGAGTTTAATGTAATGAATGTTTTTGTCCAAAGTTTGTGCTTAAAATGACAAACTATCGAACTACAATGTTACTGACCTGAGGTTGATTGAAATATTACAAAAACTCAACAATTTGTAAGTCTTGTTTTTATTATTGGACTTGTTTTGGTTGTTTCTCCTGGCTGATGACAATGCCCGGTTGTTTCCCTTGGCTGATGACAATGCCCGGTTGTTTCCCTTGGCTGATGGCAATGCCCGGTTGTTTCCCTTGGCTGATGACAATGCCCGGTTGTTTCCCTTGGCTGATGGCAATGCCCGGTTGTTTCCCTTGGCCGATGGCAGTGCCCGGTTGTTTCCCTTGGCTGATGGCAATGCCCGATGGTTTCCCTTGGCTGATGGCAATGCCCTGTTGTTTCCCTTGGCTGATGGCAATGCCCGGTTGTTTCCCTTGGCTGATGGCAATGCCCGGTTGTTTCCCTTGGCTGACGGCAATGCCCGGTTGTTTCCCTTGGCTGATGGCAATGCCCGGTTGTTTCCCTTGGGGGTGGTCCATAAAGTACGTCATGCTATTTTTTTACCATTTTTAACTCTTACACTCCTTCCCCCCCCCCTCTGGAGCGTGACGTACTTTATGGACGGCCCCTTGGCTGATGGCAATGCCCAAGAAACAAGAAAGGGAGGGTATTGTGGTGGGTTTGTACGATGGGTTACATTATGACAAAATGAACGAAATATCCGCTTTTCGGGGAGGGGGGAAGTTATAATGAATGAATTTAATGTTTGCATTCAGAAGTCGTCGCTCAGATACACAGTCGAAGCGGACCGCCACAATCAGTGCCACTCAGGGCGGACCGCCACAATCAGTGCCACTCAGGGCGGACCGCCACAATCAGTGCCACTCAGGGCGGACCGCCGCAATCAGTGCCACTCAGGGCGGACCGCCACAATCAGTGCCACTCAGGGCGGACCCCCACAATCAGTGCTAATGGCATCACCTCTTCCTTTTCTACTGCTAGATTCTCAACAACAGAGTAAATAATATTTAGTTATATATATATATATCAACGCCAACATTCTCTACTTATCTATGAAGAACTGTTTGTTGGACTTGTCCTGCCACAAATAAAGCCGTGAAGACAACATTGTGACCGGTCTCAGAACTCTCTTTAACACTTGTTTTTCCCCTAATTAATCAGAATTATTAAATAAACGCCTTTAAAAAACTGAACATTTGAACACTCCGCAATGAATTGCTAAATGTAAACTCGCGTCAGTCACATGTTAGCCCACTAAACCACACCCATGACCTGGAGATCGGTTGTTATTGCCGTTAAGGTTTCATCATGTGTCTGATTCGCTTAGTAAATTCTTTGTCGTTGTGGACCCTATTGAACAATGGTTTCTAGATGCCTGTACAGAATCTAATAACAGCCATGGGGTAAGAGCCAGGTTATATGAAATGACGATTGTAATCAGTGGTGTATGAAGGAATGGGGGGGGGGCGGGGATGTCTGTCCCACATGTTTTTTTCTGTTTGGAGGGGCGGTAATTTAGGCAAACTTCATAATAGTATCTTCTGCTGGCCCTGGGAACACTAACCCTATCCCTGGTGGCCAGACTAGTGACTCTCCTTGTCAAAAGTTAATAAAAAGATAAATCAATAATCTCTGATCACTTCAGTCAAAAATAACTTTTCACAGTGTATAAATTATTCAATAGGTCTGACCTAGACAAGAGAAGTATAGGTTAGGGATGCTGTATATGAAATTCATTTGTCTTGTGTCCTTTTGAATGTAAAACGTGATTAAACTTAAGTACTGTATTTCAGAATGTTTCTTGTTAAAATTAATACATGTAGTAAATCAGATCCAGTTGTTATTTCAGCCGCTGTACTAATTGTGATCACATTGTCAGTGAATTCAAATTGTAAGAACTTATGCAAAAACTACTAAATGGTCAAAGAATTTCATGACAATGTCATGCACTATACCATGTGGTGAAGAAAGTAATTTTTATAGTTCCAAGATTTTGTTTCCAGGAACTTGATTTTCATGGGATTTCCTTGAACTCTTAACTCTACACAGAAATATTAGAATTCCCTAGCCGGCTGAACATTGAGGTAAACAAGCGCCACTACAAAAACACAGGTAAACTTTCCACATCTGAATCAATCAGATCTGTTTTTATTAAATCCTTTATATTAACTCGTGGTGTCTGTTTGTTTGAGCCCTTGATTGCTTGCTTGATTGTCGGTCGCCAAAACTTTGGATCGATTTTTAACCCACTTCCTCGTAAGCTAGCGAGCTGAAATTTAGCAGGCAGTTTCGTGGCGATGATAAAAACTATGTATCAAAATTTCAGATCGATCGCATGTACTGTAATTAAATTATTGAATTTTTAGATTTTTTTATTTATTCCTATGTATCATGTTATTTTTTGAGATAGAGTGTCGCTCTGTCGCGCAATAAGGTGCGTATTTTATTGACAGCTCTTTTTATAAACATATTCCTGATCAGTGCGCATTATGTTAAACATGTTTTACGACACAACTGCAATTTTGTATTTTTGGATGGTCTTGCGCTGCGTATTATAATGAACATTGTTTTAGTTACGTCTAGTACATAAAGGATTTATAGTGAAAAACTTGGTTTTTTACGGGGTTTTTAATTTTTAATACCGAAAAGCACGTTGGGTGAGAAATGTTTTCTATTTCTTTGTGAAAACTCAAATATTGGTGTAAAAAATCTTCATAGAAAAAAGGGTTGATAAAAATATTGGTATAGTTCAAGGTCGTTAAACATGGAGCTAATCTAATAAAGATGGGTGCGTCCTGGTGAACAGTGCGTCTGTGAATGCCTATTTGGTTAACTATCTTTTAAGTTCGGTGGTAAGGGCTTGAGTCTGTCACCCATGTGCCCTGAGTTAGTTGCATCCGAAACTGAATAAGAAAACGGAAACTGCCGAGCAGTTCCTTTAATATATCGAGACTAGATTAATGCAACTGTTGAATGCGTGGATTTCCACACACAAAAAAACAACAAATAAAAACAAAACAAAAACAACTGAAAAGACTCCAGAAGTTACACACACTTCAGCGCTCGCTCTATTGCGGATGAGGATATACGACCATATTACAACAGCTCTTATAGATCTCCACTGGCTTCCTGTAGCCTAGCAAACTGACAACACCAACTCTTATCATCGGCATACGGCTGTATATAAAAATCTGAAGCGGCTTTTTGGAAGGATCTAATTTCAAAACATGTATCTGTAAATGGGGTGCGTCCTTCCTGAAAGTTCACAGTCTAGATACACACAGGAAGAAGTCTCTTGGGTGCGGCTACGTCATGGAATGGTCTTCCCTTGTCCTCGACAGACTTTGAGAGATGAAACGAAAACAAGGGAATATTTAAAGACTGCTGTTCTTAAAAAAGGGTCTTGAATACTAAAGCGTATTTAACATGCTATACTAGCACGGACTAACAGGCTGTACAAGAAGTTATCTAAACATGTTATACTAGCACGGACTAACAGGCTGTACAAGAAGTTATCTAAACATGTTATACTAGCACGGACTAACAGGCTGTACAAGAAGTTATCTAAACATGCTAGACTAGCACGGACTAACAGGCTGTACAAGATGTTATCTCAACATGCTAGACTAGCACGGACTAACAGGCTGTACAAGATGCTATCTCAACATGCTAGACTAGCACGGACTAACAGGCTGTACAAGATGTTATCTCAACATGCTAGATTAGCACGGACTAACAGGCTGAGAGGCTGTACAAGAAGTTATCTAAACATGTTATACTAGCACGGACTAACAGGCTGTACAAGTAGTTATCTCAACATGCTATAGACTAGCACGGACTAACAGGCTGTACAAGTAGTTATCTCAACATGCTAGACTAGCACGGACTAACAGGCTGTACAAGAAGTTGGTAGCCAGCGCCATTGTTTGGGTTTTGGAAGTACGTTCTAGCCACGAAACATTGTTACTAGTACCGTACAGTAGGCGCTAAAAAGTGTTACCATGGAGTGACATTGTATCACTTTACTTAGTGGCCGTCCATAAATAACGTCACGCGCCTAGGGTGTGGGTGGGGGTCACGAGTTTGTGACGATGTCTGACGTTAAGACATGTGTCGTCACATCAAAAGGCGTAACTTTAAATAAAATGTCCGCTTAAATATTTGATTGTTTGCAATTTATTTATGACGTTATATATGGCTTCATGCCTGTTACGATATCAAAATTCAGACTTACACTAAATACATACTTCAATGACAAAACAAGTAATTTGAAACATGCTAATTTTCAATTGGAAAATACGGCTTTTATGGGGGGGGGGCAAAGATTTTTGACGTCATATTGAGGAGGGTCTAAGCTTTTGCGATGAAGTGTGACGAGGAGGGGTGAAAAATGGGCAAAAATCGCTTGACGTCATTTATGGACGGCCCCTTAGCACATTCAACGCATTAAGATTATTTGAGAAACACAATGGTAATTTAATTTGGTCAAATAAAAGATCTGAAATGTTTCCTTGGTAATAAACTTACTTTAATTTAGTAGTTATGGATCACGTTAAACAGGCAACAAGAATCTAATTAAAAGTTTTGGTTTGCAATCAAACGTTCAAAAATCCATGATAATTTTATCGTCTCGTATAGCCTCTACACTGGCATCCACAATAATCACATTTATTGGGCAAACATGGGTTGGGGGGGGGTATGGGTGAGGAGGTGGTGGTCGAAAGTTCTGGAGTAGAGAAGGGTATTTCTTTACTCGCCTTCTGTTTGATGGAAAACTTCTATAGGAAATAGATAGTCCAAAGGAGATGACTCTTACAGCTGATAGATACTCAGAAGGAAGGACTTATGCAGAGCCGACACGTGATATTTTCAAACCCATGCCACTTGTAACAAAAAGTTCTATTATTCAAAATTCTAGGATGTATCCTTGTCTCCATTAAGAGGTGCTGCATTTTAACTCAACAAGGCGCCTTACAGTTGCATCGGTTGCATTTTAACTCATCAAGGCGCCTTACAGTTGCATCGGTTGCAAGGACCACGTGACGGCTACGACAGACACTTCCATCGACCACTTCCCTTCCTTCTAACGCTGCTAGTGGGTGGGTTTGGGGGCCAACTCTAATAAACATTACGTATTGGAATATGTCTGGTTTGCCCTCTATGAGTCTATGACACTCTATAACATACTTACTTGATCTCCCGGCTGGTGGCTTGATGCAGACGAAATGTGGAGAAGAAAAAATTGTGTGAGTGAGGTGTGTGTGTGTGAGGTGTGTGTGTGTGTGAGGTGTGTGTGTGTGTGAGGTGTGTGTGTGTGTGAGGTGTGTGTGTGTGTGAGGTGTGTGCCGGGCCATCTTAACGCATAGGCCCGTTGGGCATTTGCCCGGGGGACCCATGAGCATAGGGGCCCCATGGGAATATGTTTATTCATATATATTATGTATAAATTTTTTTTATTCCTGCGGGGGAGAGGCCCAACACTATTTCTTTGGCCGCGGCCCCAAAATGGTGTAAAGGCGGCTCTGGGTGTGTGTGTGACGGGTGTGTGTCTGTGTGTGTGAGGGGTCTAGGTGTGAGGTGTGTGTGTTTTCTCTCATTAGCCTTCCCCGACTCCTCACCCCACCCCCGTCCACCATCGTCACTTCCGGTCTTGTAGGTTGCTTTCACTTCTGCCTCCATCCTATTTGTACAGAGGGTCCCTTGTATGGAGGCAGGGGGCATGTGGGGTCAGACATTTTCATTGTGCGTTATGGGGGGGGGGAGGGCTTATGTCAACTTAGATATCGTAGTATAAAAACTTTTACACATTAGGTCATATTTATGCCTCGGTTTTACGAGGTTACAATATTATAACATGAGGTTGTGAACCAAGGGCCTAACTAGGTAATATGGATGATGTAAATAGAAGATATACAGTCGAATCTTTGTTTTCTTATCCATAGTGGAAACCAGTGGAGATTTTTAGTAAAAATGAATAATAATCAGTGCATCAAGTGAGTGCATGTCCCACAGTGCACCAACTTTTCGCCTTTATGTGCACCAAGTGTGCGTCCCATAGTGCACCAAAACGTGCGTTCTACATTGCGCCAATTGCACGTGCCTCCACTACGTCTATAAACAAAACATGTCCCCCACGTCACCGACAATGTCACTATTAAAATGTCTCAATATTTAAACAGTTTCTCAATATGTGTACCGGTTCTCAATATTTAATATGCTCAATATTTGTGAATTAATTTATCAAACTCAATACGCATTTAAATATATGGTATTAGTTTTTTTTCACTTCTTTTTATGTGAGCTTTAAAATTAGTAACCTGTATTATGAGTCTCGGTATGTGTCTATGTGTCTCTGTACGTATCTTATATGTCGCTGTATTTCTTGGTAGTGTCAGTCTGTTTGAGTCTGCTTATTTGCCTGTGTCTCTGTATGTGACTGCCTATGTGTCTCTGTCTCTATGTGTATGTGTCTGTCTATGGGTTTCTGAAAGTCTGTCTGTGCGTGTCTATATGAATATGTATAGTTATTTTGGTTTGGAGCAAGTCAAAGAGAAAGGTATGTCACCAGTGAAAATGTTTTATTTAAAATCTACTGAGAAAAGGATATCCACTGGTGCATAAATTATAGACTAATATAGATCAGTGCTCCTCAAACTTTTTAGTATGGCTGACCGGCAGGCATTTTTCCATTGCACTATTTTCCCTTTACTGGCGCAGTAGCAAAATGTAACTTATTT